>OX596277.1:43521048-44121048 GCA_951394225.1 Harpalus rufipes | reverse complement strand
CAAGTTTTATTTTACATATTCTATTAGAATCGAACAGGGCGCTACTGAAGACATCAGTAACAAGAACAAGCTAGGTAAGGTTATATTTAAATCACTTAATTATTTATTGTATTCACTTGTAAAATTTGTTCTTAGATATGGACTTTTCTAAACTAAATCAGCGAGGTCAGTTGGCAGATACGAAACCCCGCACGAAGATATCGGACTTGGAAAAAGATAAATTGTATAAACTAGTTGACATAAAGGCTGTAAATACAACGTTTGGAAGAAAGATTATTGCAGAGTGTGAAGAATTCATGCTATATCTTCCCGCCCGTTTTGATAATTTATCCGATGTAGAATTATCTGAGTTGAAAAAATCCGTTACCGCATGGAGTTTAAAATATACAGGTGTAAAACAATATGGACCTGGCAAACAAGCAACATTATTAGAATTTGTAGAAATATAATTATTCGGAGTATATGTATATATTATGTTGAATGTATAAATAATAAATTTTGCTTATATGTGTATTTTGATAGTAATAAATATATTAAATAAATTTACAAATACTTTAGTATTATTTCATACTCCATACTGATAACATGGCTTATAAATTTCAACACCCGTTTTCGGCTATAATAGCTGGTCCCTCTGGCAGTGGAAAGTCATACTTTGTTAAAAAATTTCTAACTAATATTAGAGACATGAGTGATACAAATTTTGGAAAAATTTCTTGGCATTATGGAGCCTGGCAAAACTTATTTAGTACACTAAAAGGAGTAGAGTTTGTTGAAGGTCTACCTGATATCGAAAACATAGATGGAAATGATCCTCATTTAATAATAATTGATGATTTGATGTCTGAAGCAGATCAACGAGTTGTTGATATATTTACAAAATGGTCACATCATAAAAATTTATCTGTGTTTTTTCTTACTCAAAATTTATTTCACCAAGGAAAAGGTCAACGAGACATATCCCTCAATGCAAATTATATAATTTATTTTAAAAATCCTCGTGACAAAGCGCAAATATTACATCTGTCACGACAAATATTTCCGGAAAATATAAAATTTATACAAGAAGCATACAGCGATGCAACTTCAGAACCACACGGTTATTTAATTTTTGATCTTAAGCAAAACACACCTGATTGGCTGCGTTTTCGTACGTCACATGACGGGTTTACATATGTGTATTTACCTAAAAACAAGTATAAATACAGCAACAAACACATGCCTACAATTATTTCATAACAATGAGTAGTGCTGTTATAAACCATGCAGAATTTCTGCGAGCATTGCATAAATTAAAATCAAAGGACAGGTTAGCGTTATTAAAAAACGCTGATTGCAACTCTGTTAAATGCATTTGTGAATGTGTTTATAATATTTTACATGGTACAGTCCCCCTCAGTCGAAAACAGCAAGCTTCACTTGTAAGACATAAAAATATTTTAAGGAAACTTACAAAACGTGGCGACAGTTGGAAAGCTAAAAAACGCGTGTTAGTTCAGTCTGGTGGAGCATTCCTACCATTTTTATTAGCACCTTTGTTAACCGGTGTTCTAAGTAGCTTATTTAAAAATTAAAATGGAGCATGCTAGAAAAATGGTCTTAATATCACCAGAAAATTTAAATCGGTTACATAATAATAATAATAATGAAAAAGAAACTATATCTAGTCAGCTAGATAAAGACATGAAAAATATTTTAAGTTTAAAATCATCAGAACATGAAAAATGGATAAAGTACCAAGAAATATTGCAAAGATATTTATACTTTCAGAAACAAAGTAGAGAACCTATTAAATTACCTATCGAACATGAATTTACTTCAGATTCAAAATTAGCTTTAGAGAAGAAAGACGGTGAAACAGGTGCGATCAAACAGGAAACTATTTCAGAAACAAAAATAGCTGCAGAAACGAAAGACGATACCAAAAATATAATAAATGATATTCCTAAATCTCATCAAGAAAAAGCCCAATTGATACTAGAAAAATTAAAATTAGACGGAACAGTTACATGGAATGAAAAAGGTTTAGTTTCCATTCATGAAAAAGAAATTCCAAATTCAAATATATCAGATTTAGTGGGGGATATTGTAAGACGTAGAAAACGTAGTAATCCTGAGGGTTGGGAACATTTTTTGAATACACTAAAAGATATAAATATTCCGTTAGAATTAATTAATAATCCACGAAGAAAAAAACTTTTTAGATCTATATCAGTCAACGAAACTCCTGCGAAAAATAAAAGAAGACGGGATCATATAAAAGACGATTCGTCTGAAACAGCAAAAGTTAAAAAAAATGAATGGAAGCGATTTACATTGTAAAATGGATAAAAGTTTATCGAAAATTTATTTTGATGCGACAAATCCAGCAGGATTTTCGGGTGTAAATAATATTATAAATTCTATGAAAGGTAAATATAAAGCAGAAGATATACGAAAATGGATTAGCTCGCAGGATGCATATACATTACATAAACCAGCGCGAAAACATTTTGTAAGAAATAAATACAATGTTTCAAATATAAATGACCTCTTCCAAGCAGACTTGAATGATATGCGCAAGTTAAGCCGATACAACGATAATTACAAATACATTTTAACAGTCATTGATGTCTTTAGCAGGTATGCTTGGGCTATCCCATTAGAGGATAAGAAACCCTCCTCAGTCATTCAAGCATTTGAAAATATATTTAATGAGAGAAAACCAATTTACTTACAAACAGATAAAGGGTCGGAATTCATTGCAAAATCAGTACGCTCATTTTTAAAGGAAAATGATATTAAATTCTATGTGACGCATAATTCCGATATAAAAGCTTGTTTTGTTGAAAGATTTAACAGAACTTTGAAAACAAAAATGTATCGTTATTTTACTTATAAAAATACATATAGATATATCGATGTTTTACAAGACCTGGTTTCTGCTTATAATAAAACAAAACATCGATCAATAAAAATGTCTCCTTTTGAAGTAAATGATAATAATATATTAGATATATGGAGAATTCAGAATAAAAATAAACTAAAAATAAAAGAAAATCAGCAAAAATTTAAAATTGGAGATGTCGTACGTATATCCAAATATAAAAATATGTTTGAGAAGGGATACGAATCTAATTGGAGTGAGGAATTATTTAAAATAAATGCGATTAGTAACAGAATTCCAACTGTTTATAAATTAAAAGATTTAAATAATGAAGTTATAGAGGGCACTTTCTACAAAACCGAGCTGCAGCGAGTTTATATAGAATCTGATACTATGTATAAAGTAGATAAAATATTAGCTACAAAAGGCACAGGCAACAGAAAGAAATTACTTGTCAAGTGGAGAGGTTACAGTGATAAGTTTAATTCCTGGATTCCTGCAAATTCACTTCGTGTATTACAAAATGAATGAGAAAGAATTTTTTATAACTTTGCCTAGTAATAGCTCTATGCAATATTTTCCGAATAATAAAACCACAAGTTATACTACACAGCTGCCCCAAAATATAAAATTAAATGGTTCTTGGGAGGTTGCACTGTCAGAAATTATATATCCCTGCTCAATCTACAATGTTAATGAAAGAGAAAATAAAGTTAAAATGATGTTAAAAACAAAGCAAGAAGAAAATGCACCAGTAAATATTGTACATGCAAAAATTCCTACAAAAAATTATGAAAGTATTGATGCAGTAATACAAGAAATGAATAAAAGTCTTTATGAGGCAGTAGAACAATTGAACGAGGATACACCAGTTAAGAAATATGTAACATTTACTTATGATAAAATAGAAAAACGAGTGTCAGCACAATTTGAAAAGACAGAGGTCCATGCCCTGAAACTATCTCCTCGGCTAGCATTGCAACTTGGTTATTCACCATTTACTGATATATTTGAGCAAGAGACTTCAATTAATTTGCCAAATTTAATGCTAGGTATTCCTCCACAGTTATTTATTTATTGTGACATCATTGAACCTCAGCTAGTTGGTGATGTTGTTAGTCAGTTGTTAAGAATTGTACACGTTAAAACTGATAAATATGTTTTCGGATCTAATGAAATGATATCATACGCGCAACCTCATTTCGTTCCTGTGTTGAGAAGAGAATTTTCAAATATAGAAATAGATATAAGGACCAATGATGGTTTTCTAACACCATTTCAATTTGGAACGTTGAGTGTTAAACTACATTTCCGACGAACATCATGAAAACTTGTCCGTATCAGGAATATTACAATTTACAGGCCGGAAATGGTGTTGGTTCTGTATATAAAGGTCGATATCAACGGGGTCATGGGTTAGGAAGTTTTTTTAGTGGATTGTTTAGAAGTATTTTTCCGTTAATAAAGAAAGGTGTAGGGGCACTTGGTAAAGAAGCAGTTAACACAGGCTTTAATTTTTTGGGTGATTTGACAACAAAACAATCACCAAAAGAATCATTCAAGAAACGTCTCGCTGAAGCGGGGGTCAATTTAAAACGTAAAGCAGAAGATAAAATTGAAAAAATAATCAGTGGGGCTGGTTATAAAAAAAAGCGAATGACTAAGAAACCTACTCATTATAAAACTGTACGTGCTACTGTAAAGAACAAGAAACGCTCTAGACAGACAGACATATTTGACTAAAATGGCATTTCTACACGCTCAGTCCTGTGAATGTATAAAAACAGAATTAGATTTATTTGCTATACCTCCTACACAAACTAGTATTGAAAGTGGACAATGGGTAAATTATAAACCTTTATCCTCCATCACTGAAGACGGACCCATTGAATTTGTAATACCTGGCCAGGGAGAAGACTATCTTGATTTATCTCAAACTATGATTTATATAAACGCAAAAATTGTTAAATCTGATAATTCTGCCTTGGAAGACGGTTCTAATGTAGCACCTATTAATAACTGGCTTCATTCAATTTTTAGTCAAGTGGACATATATTTAAATCAAAAACTTGTATCTCCTCCTAACAATACTTACGCCTACAGAGCATATATTGAAACTTTATTAAATTATGGAAAAGACGCTAAAAAATCTCACCTTACTTCAACTTTATGGTATACTGATGAAGCTGGAAAAATGAATTATACAGATATAGCTGCCAATCCAGGATATAATAAGCGACAAAAATTAACTGAGAAGAGTAAAAATGTTGATATGATCGGACATCTTCATGCGGATATTTTCAATCAAGAAAAATTTTTACTTAACGGCGTTGAAATGAGAGTACGACTAGTTCGATCAAGGGATAGTTTTAATTTACTAGCAACCGACTCAAACTTCAAAGTACAAATTAACGAGGCCACATTACTTGTTCGTCGTGTAAAATTAAATCCAAGTATTTATTTGGCCCATAATAGAGCTTTGGAAATGTCTACTGCCAAGTATCCTGTTACTAGAGCCGAAGTGAAAGCTGTTACCATCCCAGCGGGGATTCAAGGAAAATCTATGGATAATATTTTCTTAGGACAGCTTCCGAAAAGATGCATAATTGGATTTGTATCCAATAAAGCATTCAACGGCGATTACAAAACTAATCCTTTTAACTTTGAAAATTTTAAAATAAACTACTTGTCGCTATGCGTAAATGGACAGCAATTACCATCGAAGCCATTACAGCCGTCTTTTGGTGATACAAAATCATACATTCAGATGTACAATACATTATTTTCCGGAACAGGCATACACTTTGGAAACAGTGGGAACGAGATCGACAGAACCAGTTATCCAGATGGCTATTGTTTGGCGGCATTTGACTTAACTCCAGACCTTTCAGCAAATTCAATGACACACTGGAATTTGACACGTCATGGTTCTTTAAGGATCGAAGTTGGTTTTGAGTCTTCTTTAATAGAGACAGTAAATTGTGTAATATACGCGGAGTTTGATAACATTATTGAAATTGATAAGAATAGAAATGTAATTGTAGATTATGGTAGTTAATAAAGTGTATTCGTATTTTTAAATGATAATAATATATGTATATTTAAATGTTAATATATTGACTTATTTACTACTCCCCTATGTATATATAATCATATAACTATGAAATAAAATTTAGTTTGATGAAAGCATTTGTACTATTAAACAAAATGAATGCTGCATTTATACAAAGAATATTTAGAAAATATTTCAAAAATACATGCGACTATGGTGTTTATGCTGCTAACAATTTACCACGGCAGGTTAATTTTCCATGTGCCATTATAGTTAATACAGACCCTGATACTTTACCTGGTACCCACTGGATAGCAATTTTTATTGATCGAGAGGGATATGGTACTTACTTCGATAGTTATGGACGACCGCCGTATGTACAACAACATAGAGACTTCCTTAAGAAAAATACAAAGAAGTGGACTTACAACACACGCCCTCTGCAAGACGCCACATCATCTGTTTGTGGTTATTATTGTTTAATGTATGTGTTATTTCGAATAAATTTTTATAAACATAATGATTTTATAAATTTGTTCAATAATAATCAACATGAAAATGATGAATTTGTAAGGTACATGTTTTATTATTATTTCAATAAAAGTCAGTAATTGTTAATAAATATTTTATTTTGTAAATATAAAAATAAATAAATATATTTTATACAAAATACATAATAAATTTTATTTATGTTCCTCTACCAATTTGCCGCTTTGGGGCTTGTCACAGTGATTAAATTCTGCCATCTTCTTCGTTCCTCCATACGGAAAGTTCTCTTTGCAGTTTTCGAAAGGCGGTATCCACTTGGATGTAATAGAATTTTCTTATTTCTTATATTCTCTAGCGGTTTATATGTGGGAGAATCTTCATCATCATCCCAATTCTCAGATGATTCTACGACGTAATGTTTGGAAACTTCTACCACTGCCATGCTTGAAAATATTGCTGGTTTATGTAAATACTATAAACTTGGATTGCAAAGTGATAGTTAAACACTTCAAATCCATTTATATATACAAGTTAAGTAATTAAAAATCAATTATTAGTAAAATTTATTTATACATATATTTGGAATGCATTTGAATAATTGTATTTACGAGTTCATATTCACAAAATTACTGAAATTTAAAATAATTTTTTTTATACATTTACATACTAAATAATTAAACTGACTCTAATAATTTAACAATAACACTACAAATTTATGTCTGTAATATTTGAAAAAATCAGGGACAGTTTATATAATTTCATTTAAACGAAATAAAATAATTTTATAATATTTAAATAATAACAATATATAAACAAGGAAATACATAAATAAATTTACATAAAACTAAAAACTTACACTAAAATACATACACAATAATTAATATACAAATAAATAAATAAAAACTAACTAAACTTTACATAAAACTAAAAACTTACACTAAAATACATACACAATAATTAATATACAAATAAATAAATAAAAACTAACTAAACTTTACTTTTTTCACACCGTATGGCACACTATTTACATCGTCTATTAATCTACGCTTCATAAACTTAATACTAAATGTCTTTTTTTCTTTTTTTGTTATCACTTTATGGTCATCTGTACACCTAATACTATTAAAATATAGTACGGGATTTTCATGATTATGAAAAACTAAATTTTTTAAACAATTAAAATTTACTGTCTCACTGGTTTTAAAGTTTAAAGTTACGCCTTTCACTTTACATACTTCTTTCATATTGCCTGTTGTTGCCGACAACACTTTATAAGCATAATTTTTAGGACCCCCACATACAAATTCTACTATATAACTACCTGAACCATAACCTTCTAATTCATCTGTTAGATCTCCCAGGTAATTTCCGGTTGATGGTTCATATTCACCAGACGAATGACAATATATAATAGAATCTGTATCGTAGTATAAAACTCTACGATCCAGAGGTTCTAAAAACTCATAAAGACGTAGTCGAGCCTGAGCTGTAGTGTATGCAGCTATGACGACGTTCACCGTGGGTAGCTGCTCCATCGCTTCTTCTTTGTGTACCCAGTTTACGTACATCATCTGATCTCCAGCGGGGATAATCCTATTCACTTGCACTGCTGGATTAGCAAGCAAATCATATAATTCAGCAGCCGAAGAAACAGTTGATGTACGCGATCTGTTTTCTGCTTGCGCAAATTTTCCTGTAATCAGAAAAAATAATTAAATATTATAAAATATATTATAATATAACTTTATCTCACCCCAGAAAGAATTCAACATAAGCTTGGCGTTGGAACGTTTCCCTGCATTTTTCTCAATTTGAGACGGATCAAGTTGAATTCCCTCGTTGTCTTCGTAACTTCTTATGTAACGTGCTTTAGCAGCATCGTCAACACAGTCTGCGGGGTAACCACTGGCCTCTTGCTTCATTTTTAAAAAATTGTTTATATACTCCACAAACAAACCACCTTTTTTTGTGTCTTTATTGTAAATTGTCACTTCATACTGCCAAACCTCGTGCACTTTTAAAATTTTATAACCTACGGAGACGGCGCGACGCACTTCGTCTACAACCCAGGTTCCCACAAATTGTCTTTCAGAGTCACTGTGACAACAATCACGTTGTTGTAGCTCATCACAACAAGTCCGACATAAAGCAAACATGAGTTTCCCATGTGCCTTTCGCGGTAGTACCGGATGAAAAATATCCCGGGATGGTAACACAGTACACTTAATCAATCCTTCTACTTGATCAATATTATTGTCAGGACACAATATATCACATTCAGTACCAACATAAATTTTTGGGTGGCCTATCGGATATTTACCATATTTGCAAACATATGGATAAAGAGAACACACATCTACATATTTAATTTTTTCATCATTTTTAATTTTTTTATATAAAACGGTATTGCCTGTCCTACCACCGAATAATGCGGCGCGAGGTTGTAAAGGTAAATTATTTAATATTTCATGATTACTAAGCAACGTATTTAAATTTTTATCACATTTTAAGTCTTTTCGAAATTCACATTCCCAAATTTTAATGATAGTATACCCCAAATTTTGAATTTTGTCTAATTTTTCTATTGTTCTCTGATATCTATCTTCCAAAGTTTCTTTTGTTGAATTAAAAACTGGTTCATTTCTATTGGTTTTAAAACATAAAGTACAGCCATGCCAGAAACATCCTAGAAATTCAAATACTAATTTATCAGCTGCATAGTAACCATCAACTTTAAATAAATTCCCAATTACTGCTTCCATACCACTGCCTGCATGTTGTATTCTAATCCCCCTTACATTTTCTTGATGTATTAACCACATCAAGGCTATTTTTGATTGATTATCCTTCAATCGATAGCCTTTTTGTGGTATAATACCGATGGTATTTGGTTTTAAAAACAATCTACGGAATACACGGTTACAGGCAGCAGCAACGGTCACGGCCTCGGAAAACGGACACACCTTGCAATCTTGCATGAAAGTTGTACGAAATTTGTCACACGCACGACGCAGAATATCGACATCAGACACACAGTACTCGATGATCTCTTTCTCCATATCAAATATAGCATTCTCCTCTACTTGTTTATTGTACCAATTCAAAAAAATTTGTCGTACAGAAATAGACATATTGTCTACCCCATAATATTCAGTAGAAGGCATTGGACCTATATAATTTTTATTAACTATTTTATTAAAAAAATGAGGAAAAAAACCTTTTTTTAACGAAGCCGGTAAATCCATAGCTTTTGGTAATGCTGCTAATGGCATAGGAAGATAATTTAGAGAATCTACAAATTTTATATGATTAAATTGCATCATCATAATTTTGCAACCATTTAAAATTAATTTTGGTTTAATATTCTGCTCTTCTACTAAATATTTTAAAATAAATTGACAGTCAAAGGATTTAGCATTATGTGCAATACATATTACAGACGAAAATGAAGTCCTTGGAAGAACTACATAACTTAAAAAAATTTTTACGGGTTCTGTAGTAAAGATATGTTGACGAATGCCACATGAGCTACAAAATTGTTTTAGATCGGTATTATTGTAACAAGCTGAACATGATTGTTGCGCTACACATAAATTTACTTCGTGTTCATAATTTTCACCAACAGATTTTTCTTGACGTGTTTCAAAATCATAATATATAAATAAACTGTTGTCCTTACAATTTGAATTGTCTTTTACCATATAACACAAATGTCCAGAATTTTTATAGTCATTACAAAATTTACAATAGGCCTCACCACACACATGCTGACGCCCCTCCTTTTTCCGCAGGTATGTTTTTAAACATTTATCACATTTTTTAAGTCTTTGGCATGTTACATTTTTATGATTGTCATAGCACTCCTGTCCACGAAACTTTCTATCACACATATCACATTTTATTAAAACCAGGGTAGGAGGGCACGGTGGACTAAATTTACAAAAATAACAAATATTTTCGCAAGAATGTCCTGTTCTTACATGGTAAGGGACATGACATTGCTCACAAAAATATTTGCATGAAAATGTTGCCGTTAAACTTTTAATCACTGTATAGTGATTTTGATGATACAAGAGATTCAGTCTTGGAAGATTTTTTCCTCTTGCACCTTCAAATATCACATTTCCACGGCCATTATACTCATATACACATATGTTATATTGAGTTAAATAACGTTGAAATTCAGTAAGTTCCGGAATACCGGCACCATTTTCATTTATACACACATTCGCATTTAATAATAAATCCCGTGCTCTCATACGCTGGACACCCTGTCTATCACTCACTATGTCTTTAAAACATTGTTCTTTTTTTAACAAAGAGTCTGCAACCACAAGTGCACGAGGCAAGCACAAATTGTCTTTATTTATAATGTCTATAATACCATATTTCCTGCGACAAAACTCCGCATAAGGGAGGCCATGCCACAGAGGTTGACCGCGTCCTGCAGGCATCGACACTTTGGTCAATTCTATTGAGAATTGACCATCAGAAAAAATTTCTTTATTGCTCTGCAAAATTTTCTCGAGAGCCTCCCACACAACATCAATGTGCAACTGATCTGCACGACGAAAGCTCAACCATGCTGGTCCATTCTCGAGAAGCGGTGTCCTGAAGATGAACCCCACGTAATCGGAGGGCTCCACGGAATCCATCACATATTCAGTGACGCTTTTCACACAGTTGTAGAACCAGTGCACTGAATTTTCACCCCTCGGTGGATCATTTACCCTGAACGTAATTTTTCGTCCCGCTATATTGAACCGTTTCAATTTGGATTCAATATCCGATTCAATTGTGAACCGAGGAATATCGGTTTCCCCACGACCAATTTGGTTTAAGCTGCCGTCTATCAAATTGTTACATATTTGATAGAAGGCGTCGTAATTTTCTTCTTCTCGTAGAGAAGAGTCGATGATTTCTTCACAGATTCGAAAGAAGTTGTCAAAATTTTCTTGAGCCATTGCTGCTAAACACACAAAGTAACTATACACATACAGATTGTAAGTATACTAAATGAATTTTCTTTACCTATGTCCTTTTATAGTAAGAGCTTTTGTTGCCCTATGAGTAAATACCAATCTCACTAATGACAAATACTTAAAACTGACAAGTGAAAGTAAATAAGTAATAATAATTTCACAATATTGAAATTTATTGTAGGGAAGTAAATAAATATCAGATAGAAAATTGAGGTAATCAAATAATAGAAAATATTCAACTTTTAAATTATATGTATTTTTTCTCTTACTGTAAACATTTGACAGAGTTTGCATCTTTAATTATTTTGTTACAGTTTTAATTATGTGGTAAATATTTGTTATGAAAGTTTATACAAGAATACAATAGTCATAGGTGTAAAAATTAATATATTATATATATATATATATATATATATATATATATATATATATATATATAAAAATGTAAATTCTCCAATATAAGGTTTTTTGGGGTTGAAAATATAAAAATTTATTTAGAGTTTTAAATTATATATTTATGCTCTCTTGCGATAAAAGTGTGCACACTTCGCACATCTTTTATAGTTTTATTATAATAATATGTAAATATTTCGCTAAAAAAATTCTTAAAAGCTAAATTATTTTTATAGGTTCTATTATACAAGCTTATATCTAAATCTAAATTATTCCTTAAACTACTTAATACTACATCTTGAATAAATGTTTTATATACTATACCTATATCTAAATATTTTACACTATATTCTAAAAATTTTGTACTTACAGCTACTTCTAATTCTATTAAATTATTTAATTGTTCTTTGTTAATCGCTAAAAATTTACTATCTATTTTATATTTAAGTTGGCCCTTAGGTAATACCGTAAAATCTACATTATTGGATCTATACACACGTCCGACCGTCGCTTTTCCACTCTTCACATGTTTTAAAAATTTTACAAATTGGTCCATGTCCGTAATGTTAAAATAAAGTTTTTTTATTACATCACCCACTAGTCGAATGGCTACTTTCATCTCGGGGTTGGGGTCAACTCCAATGGAGACGAAAGCTTTTCTGCTTTTCCCTAGAGGAAAAGCAAATACATCCAGCAGCCGATCATTATTGTCCCCTATATGCCTGTTGTGCGGAAACGCGAAACTGGTCACCTCTGCAGAACCCACCAACACATTAAGTCGGCCGTCTTCAAGCCATGTAGATGCTTCAAATTCATCTTTGGAGTCTTCTTCTTCGGAATAAACCATCGGTTGTCCATACGGCTCGCTGATTACGGAGCTGCATGAAGAAGTTCGCCGACGTTTAGAGGTTACTGACTCCTCTTCTTCTTCACGTCCTCTCTTCAGCGGAATATTCAACAGCTCCGATGCTGCCTCCTGGACGATGGAATCGATGTCATCCTCTATGAATATGACTTCTTCATCATCATCAAGAAAGGTTGCGTCGCTATCGTCAACCCTCCTAGATGATGATGGCGATCCGGCTTCATTGTCGTTGTCCTCCACGACGATTACTTCATTCGCTTCCTTTACTAAAATATTTTCTATTACTGTAATTTTTGGTCTGTCCTCTTTGACTGCTGCTGCTGCTGCTGATGGAGGCGACACGGATCCGTATTCGAGCACTACTACGTCGGGGTAGATATGAAACTTCTCCTGCAGGTCGGTCGCTGGTGAAGATGCTCCAGGTTGAATGTTGATGCGGGATGACTCCATGGCGAATACTTACACAGTGTGTGGTGAGAAACTGTACACTGAAGGAAGATTTTTCGAACTTATTTTTATATGCAAATTTCTTTATCGTATGGCCACTAATATTTACTCATTTATAATAAAATTATAATTATATGCTATACAAATTTTCTGAACATTAGTATACCATTATCCAAAATTTCTATATTACTCAAAGTATCATTAATTTTGCAAATAGTTTTCAAACATCACGTAATTAAAGCAATTATCATTACCCCAAAATATTTCATATTAGAATTTAAGTGACAGATAATAGGGCAGTTAATATTCTATCAGATACTGAACATTTTTAAAATCTATTCGAAAATAATTATCAGTCATTAGCAAATATTCAAACATTATCGTTTACCCAAAAATATTTTCACAATACAATTTTAAGTGACAGATAACGGCAGTTAAAAACTCATTAGTTATTTTTAAACTTTGAGTTTTCGAATGCACAAACTAAACTAACCAATATATGCACACGTATTTTCCTATCTATTTTTAAACAAATATTTATTTATCTCAAATTCCTATCAATAATTAATAACAAACTTTCCCCAAGGCCGGCGCCACTCTTAATGAGTTTTTAATTATTCGACGCTGAATATGGGTATATACACTACTAAATCTATCTATAAATAGAATACTTAGTTGGAAATATTAGCCGAAACGTAAAATTGTTAATGTTTTTGAGAATTCTCCAGATGAGATTAAAGGTCCAACATTTTATAGAAAATAGAGAGTATAACCCGCCAAATGTTTCACAGACGCAACTGATTGAATAGTTTTGGACATTTCTTAGCAGAAAAGTATGTAAGGTATTAAAAAACTGCGTTGCATTGAAGATAATGGTCCCCTATCAGGGGACACTAGAGTTTTTATCCTCTTAATTTATAGGAACAACCCCATATGTCAATGTGTCAATAAAAAAATCCTTTCTTTTTGATGAAATGATCTAACTTTTTCTGAAAACTTTTGTTATATACGTTAGTATATTCTAAAAAGTTATTAAATAAAAATAAAGCAGAAACTAATGCGAAAATAGCGAAGAAAATATGGTTTGTTAAGTTATATTTGGTAAGATTATTGGTACGTAAAATTTGGTTTAAACTTTAAACTAAGTAAATGTGAACATTTATTTACTAAGAAAAACAGGAAATATGTAAAAATAAAAAAGGTAAATTTACAAATATTGCAAGGAATATAGATTATGATTAAGTTAGGCTCGGTTAAATAAAAAAATTGAATTTAATCATATGATATATACACCTATATGTACATTTCAACTTGGTACGCTGGCAATATTTGGTAAACATTTATATTAAACCAAATAAAATTTAGTCTAACCTAATCATTTACCAAATTTCTCATCTTTATACTATTTCATGTGTAAAATGCGCTTTAGAATTCTCATTTCTTGGAACGGGCGGCAACAGGCTGTGTATTTCGTGCCACACACAACACTGCGGTTTCGACTTTTTGTTGCTCCCAACCTACCTTGTTTCGAAAAAAATATGATATCATAATTTGTGTGATATAATTGGAATCTGGTGTGATTCAAATTTGGGTGTTTTAATTTGGAATTTCCTTGACTTTACTACATGGTAAAAGGCTTTATAGCACGCAAGGTGGGCGTAATTGAATTTTTGCTTTTTATTACGTTCATATATGTTTCTGAATAGGTTTTAATTATTTTAAGACTAAATTATACCGAATAAAATTGTAGCTATAATTTACAGGTAATAAAACGTTGCCGTATTTTACTTCGTTTATAGTTAAAGTACAACGAATACAAAAATGTCAGCGTGGTAATTCGTGAAATTGTTAATTATATATGCAAAGGAGGTATAAATAGAGCAATAAATATTGAGTTTCTAATTAATATAATTCCTCGTTTATTAGTATATCGTCGTTAAACTATGAATTGTAAATGTTATACAAAATTATATGAAAAATAGATTAACTTATTAAAAAAAATCCCACACGGCAAAAAAAAATCACCAATTTTTGCAGTATAAATTTTTATTTATATCTATAAGACCATGATTTATTCATATAAATTCAATTTTTATAGGGTGTGCCAAGAAAAGTGATCAGCTCGATTATTTTCTTTATTATTCGGAATAGAAGAAAATTATTAAAATAAAAGTTGTAGTAAATCGAGGGGGATATTTACTTACTAAAGAAAAAAATTTAAAGTAGTGGTTCTCAAACTATACCATAAAGTTATATATTTTCTTAAATGAGATGGTATATATTTTTCCTACGACCACTACTTTGAACTTTTCCCATACTTTCCATAATCCGAAAGTTATTAATTTCCCACAGTCGTGGGATAAAGTGTGAGAAATTATTTCTCACACATTCCCTTGCTTTACAAAGTCCGAAAGTTAATCAGTTCGTGGGTTAAAGTGTGAGAAATTATTTATCTTACAAAAGAGTGTGGTCGTAGAAAAAGTATAGTGTGCCACTCGTGCAGAAACACCTATTGCCCACTTGTGTGATTCCAGCCCTCGACTTCGTCTCGTGCTGAAACTTTCACACCTCGTTAGGTGCTTTTCTGCACTTGTTGCACAATATACTATTTTAAGCTCATTCGATGGAGTATTTTTTTATTTCAACTCTGCAAAAATACAAGGTTTCAAACTTTTCCGAATGATAGTGTCCAGAAGATCCTCACTCACACGCATACACACACATGCATACACATACACAAACATATACACACACATACACACACACACACACACACACACACACACACACACACACACACACACATAAACACCCACAGACATCATTATGAAAATATTAAAATCGGATTATATGGATCTTGAAACGTGGTAATTTAACAAAATCTCAATATTCGATTTTTAGCATGATTCCTATACCTCCCATACCAAGGGCAACGTGTGGCCAGCACATTACCTTCCGTCCAGCTTTAAAATGCATTGAGGGCACTATTCTTTTATGTAATTATATCATATTTCCAGTATAGTTATAACACAAACACACAATGTAATTTATTGCACTTGACATTGATATCTGCCAATGAGAATTATCTAAACTCTGAATATAGTAGTTGTTTCTATGGCTATAGCATAGCTGACTGATTTATGAAATTTATTTTTTTATATAATTTTTTAACTCTATATCCATTAAATATGACGTATAAAATGAAATCAAATCGTATAGAAAATAAAATATTCTTTAATATTTATAATTACAAAATGTCAAAAAAATGATATTTAATTGCGGTTTTTCAAGAAAAGCTGTTAAAAGTTGCAAATGCTCGTACTACACCTCTTCATTTGAATGTAAACTCAAGGAACACGAAACACTTATAATTTTTACATTACCAGACATCATCGTAAAAACAATAAAATCGTATTCTAGAGATCCTAAAACGTGCTCATTCATTAAAACTCACCATCGAACGGAAGGGAATAACGTTTTAAAATTTTATCTGAATGTTTCTATACTGCATATTCTAGAAAAGTTCTATGGTGGAATCTTTCTTGAATAGTTTATCCCCGAAACAGTATCATATTTATTTGTATTATTTTTACATTTGGTGTCCCTTGAATACGAATTTAGTATTTTTACGATGATGTCTGTATGTGTATGTGTGACGATCGTTTCGGCCGCGATAACTCCAATACTACAATACCAAAAATTACAATATTTTCGTATTCCTCATTCATCTACATTTACATGAAGACTTGATTAGATTTTGTTTACAATTGAACAACCGGAAGTGCCTTAATTTGAAGCTTTTAACAGTTTTTCTATGTCGTTTTTTGACGTTTAATGGTATTATAAATATTAACAAATATTTTATTCTCTATACTATTTGATTGCATTATTTTCTTCATATTCAATGTATTAATTTTCATAAATCTTGCAATCTTTGCTGCATCACCATGGCAATAGTTTCAATAATTTAATATTACTAATTGACAGATATCAGTGTCAAGTACAATTTACACAATATGTATGTGGAATAATTTTACTGAATATACAAGAAACTTTCTGTTTGGAATTTATATAAAATACATAGAAATTACGGAAGATATTGTGCTAGCTACAACAGATTTTTTTTTAAACTTATCTCTTTTCTAATTATTTAGATACTTTGTATTGATGAGAAATTAATTATCAAAATAGGTATACAAACATTAAATATTATGTTTAGGTTTAGGAGAGGGGTTAAGTGTATACTCAAAATGAGCTGGAATAAAAAAAATACAAGTATAGTATTGGATTTTCGACAGGGTTGTCGCTAATAAACCCACTAGAGTAATTAGATATAGAAAGCCGCCCGCTTTAGATCTGGAACAAAATTTAGCTCTGTAACAATAGAAAGACCAGAATAAACGTTTGAATAATCCCTTTTGAAGATTTACATACGCGTAGATAAAAGTTTTCAGAGGGATCTGATATTTATATTATCTGCAAATAAAAGTTCTTTATCAATTTTACATTTACTTCAGCTGATATTGAAATAATACATAATTGAGAACTGAAACAGTCGATCGCTATCGAATTCAGTCTTTCGACTATCCTTTAGAAAAAAATCATTGACACGCCACAGAAATATCTTTGACGGACTGATTTATTACTCCAGGTCATTTTGAAACGAATATACTATTTTTTTGATTTAGTTGAAGATATAACTTTAGACTACTTTTTATTTAATAGTACCTACAACTGTTTCTTCATATTTATTTAGCTTTGTCAAAAAAAATAAATTAAATAAATACTTTGCAGCATAAACTCCATGAAAAAAAAAAGCGGGAAACCAAGTTTCAACCGTATCTTTCTCTGATGGCCACTTTAAAAGTTCTCAGGTACAATCCCAATCCACAATCTAAAGTGTCACTCATCTAGTTTCGCGTATGACAAGCAGTATCCCCTGCCATTTCTCGGCTTGGGCGAGACTTGTCTTGTTCTAGCCGACCAAAGTCCGAGTTCGGTTTCACTAATTGCCGTGCCGGGCAGCCGGGCTCTGATTATAATAATAGGCCGGTGCGCCGTGTTTTGGTTGCGTGTTTGTTACTTCGCACGCCGACAAGGTATTGTGTGTCTTGTTAAACGATCCTCTCATTGTTTTCTTGTTAGTGACCTTAGCTTTTTTGTAGACTGTAATAACAAGGAATTTTTGACTGGGAATGAAGACTTTATAAACGGTTACTATTCACAGGCTGAAAAATGTATTAAATACTTCATTAATTCTAATAACAAGTATAGGAACAATAAAATGTCCGATCAATGTCTTCTACGAATTGTATGAATTAATATTTTAGCTCCGCCCATTCTGTCAAATTCAGTAGTGTCGTTTACTCATGATAATTCATAAGATACTACTGTTATTTTGTTATTATAAAAATATATGTTACAGTAAAAGCATTCAAAATTCAAAAATAAGTCTACTGGTAACTTTATTAGCAAATGTAAAACCAAATATGTGAAAAGTAAGATACTGACACAATGTCAGAGTCAGTGACACTGACAGAAAATAACAATATTCGTACGGCTATAAATCAAGGTATCTGCAGGGTCCGTGAAGTTGGCACGTCATTGGAAGCACAAATATTCTTTTTTATATTAGTAATTAGTGCTTCGTTAGTGCTCTTTTGTGCTTCAAAATTTTTTTAAATTAATTGAACGGTTCACGAAATAATTAACATTATATGATGACGTGCCAACTTCACACTTAGCACGTCATTAATAAAATTTCAAATTACTTATTACATCTTTTGTTAGTGCTTCGTTAGTGCTCTTTTGTGCTTCAAAATTTTTTGAAATTAATTGAACGGTTTACGAAATAATTAACATTATATGATGACGTGCCAAGTTCACACTTAGCACGTCATTAATAAAATTTCAAATTACTTATTACATCTATTGTTAGAGCTTCGTTAGCGCTCTTTTGTGCTTCAAATTTTTTTGAAATTAATTGAACGGTTCACGAAATAATTAACATTATATGATGACGTGCCAAGTTCACACTTAGCACGTCATTAATAAAATTTCAAATTACTTATTACATCTTTTGTTAGTGCTTCGTTAGTGCTCTTTTGTGCTTTAAATTTTTTTGAAATTCATAAAGCGGTTTATGAAATAATTGAGATTATGTGATGACGTGCCAACTTCATGGCATTAATAAAATATTATACTGTTTAACACATATTTTGTTAGGGCTATGTTAGTGCTCTTTTGTTGTTTATAATTTTTTTTGAATACATAGAACAGTTCATGAAATAATTTATATATATTTTTTTTAATGGAAACAATATTTAACTTTTTACCTAAAAAAATCCACATACTTGTATTTTCCTGTTTTAAATTATATAAAGGGTGTTTAGTTACGAATTTGTTTTATTATATTAATATTAATTTAAAGATAAACTTAATTTCATGTTAACTATCAAAAAAATAATTTCATTATTTACAAAAAAAAAAAACACATTCTAAATTATTTAAAAAAATCCGAATATTCTTAAAAAAAAATCTTTGTATTTGGTCTTTATGTTCCTAAATTTTTATACAGGGTGAGTCGGGGTGACGCCCCCCCCCCCGCCCTCTTTAACTTGTTTATTTTGAGTAATAGAAAAAAATATTCATACAGAAGTTTTATAATTTTAAATATACAATTTTATGGCAAATGTAGATATTATTTACAAAGTCAGGTTTAAAAAATACGATTATCGACTTTTATTTATTAAATAGCAACTTATAATTATTTTACTAAAATATAAACCGCCATATCTTTCTCTTTTCAATAATGTATTAATTATAATGAATGTATTTGAAAAAAATCGAGAAAAATAAAATAATTGAGATATATGGGAAATAATTTTTATTCTAATATTATAGGTGGCTATGTGAAAATAAACAAAATATAAAAATGCTAATACCAACAAATACATTTGTTTGTTACTTATTTATTATTACTTACTTATTTATCTATTTATTTATTATTTATTTTCACATAGCCACCTAAAATATTTGAATAAAAATTATTTCTCATATAACTCATTTATCTTATTTTACTCGAAATTTTTCAAATACATTAATAAAAACTATTAGATCGTTAAAAAGACAAAAATGTAGTGGTTTATATTTTAGTAATATAATTATAGGTTGCTATTTAAAAAATAAAAGTTGATAGTTGTATCTTGTAAACCTGACTTTATAAAAAATATCTATATTTGCCGTCAAATATTATCTATAATTCAAATTATAAAACTTTTATATGAGCCATTTCTTTCTATTACCTATAATTAAAAAGTTAAAGGGGAGGCGTCGTCTCAGACTCATCCTGTATACATTTAAGAGAGCAACTGATTAAATTTTAGCTATGATCAACCGAAATTGGTACACTGGTTTGCAAAAAAATCGCGTACACCGATTTTTTGATGTATTGAGTCGATCTTGATTTTTAACTTGTCAATGTCATTAGTGTCAATTAGAATGTCAAAATTAACCGAAATTCAAATACATACTTGGTTGTTCTTTAATTTTTCTTGAAAAAAATTAAATATCAGAGTAGGTAAACAACAAAAAATTTTGTATGTCACTGCATACAGTTGAAATACATAACTTTTTTTTAAACTGGGTAGAGATGCCGATGTTTTTACCTCCTGCCAATGGTAGAGATATAGGATCAAGTTAAAATTCACCGGTTTAGATTTTCATGAATGAACAAGTTTCAAGGCCTGTGTAATCCGATTTTAACATTTTTACGATAATGTCTTTGTGTGTGTATTAATGGAATATACACTAGTTCATATATTATTTAAGAGAAATGGCTACACCTGCGTATACCGTGTGTCTGTCTTAAAGGTGTACATAGGAAATTAACATGGGAAACCAGTTTTTTGCAAGTCCCTGCTTGCCTAATTAATTAAACAAAAACGCGTCAAATAAAGGTTTTAGGGTATAAAATTCTCCATCTAAATCAATAAACAGAATTACTTTTACATGCTTTGTAGCGGCAGAAATTAAATATGAAAATTTCGAAAATTACGTTGAAAATAATATCGATAGCCATGGAATTGAACAAAAAATAAATAAATTCTTGACATTTTATCTGTCACAACCAGGGGGCTGAAACTGATTTCAGAAACGTGATAACAAGTTTTCAATCTAGTAGCGTTTGGAAATACTTCCTGACCCTTTCATAGATGTCATAAGTAGTACAGATTTTACAGTGATTCTCAAACTTTAATGTCTAAATACTATAAAAAGGTAACATAATGTTTGAGAACTGCTGTAAATTTCCCACAATTCTCTATTGCATCGAAATACTTTGACATTTAAAACTATTATTTGTGAATTGGTATTTTTATAGAAACACAGTACTTTATAATACAATATATTTTCGGTAAGTATATTATATTTCATATTAGCATTATTATACGGGGGGTGATATAAAAACTTAATGTTATGTTTTAGAGGTATTTAGCACGCGGTAATGTCGAATAATAGAATAAGAATACGAAAGAACATATGTAACATTTATTGTCAAAAGTAATGAATTAACTGTCAGAAATACAATAGAACAAAATATCATAACCTGGATATCTTTGATATCTAAATTTTATTGGCGTCGCACACTACAATTCTCCCACACGTAATCTTTTAAATAGGTAGGAGGCCGGCGTTCACGTAAAGATCTTCTTGGTGAAGTTTGATCTGGTATATCTCTTGCATCTGATAATGAGGTATTGATATCAGATTCTGTTGTAGTTGCATTAGGCGTTAATTCTGTCTCTTCAGAAGTAGTTGCGTCCCTTTCTAGCATTTCAGCTAGACTCGCTTCATCGGCAAACGTTACATGTTTTTCTACTTTTTCTGAATTTAAGTTTGTTAGATTCTCTTTTGACTGCACCAGAGTTCCCCGAAGTTGATTAATATGACGTTTCAAAATATAACCATTATCAAGACGTACCTGGTAATGTAGACGTCCCAGTTTCTTTAATATGATACCGAATTTCCAGGTATTTTGATTTGTCTGATACCATCTAGCTTGTATCCTCTCTCCCATGTGTAAATTTCGTACTTTTGAGTGATTAGTGGGAAGAAGATTTTGTTCTTTGGGTATCATGGCATCTAATTTAATACGTATTTTTCGTCCCAGGTATAATTCTGCAGGTGATTTTCCACATGCAAGAGGCGTAGCACGATAACGGAATAGAATTTCTCTGACTTTTTCATAAATCGGTAAAGTGGATGTCGACATACTTGCAATTTTATTTTTAATAGTTTGAACACTTCTTTCTGCAAGTCCATTAGTAGCAGGATGACCAGGTGCAATATATTTCTGCCAAATTCCATTTCTATAACAGAACTGTTTGAAAATTTCACTGGTAAATATCGTTGCGTTATCTGAAACGATAACATTTGGGAATCCGTGAAAACTGAATATATCTAGAAGGAGTTTAATTGTTGATTCAGATGTAGGCGCTCCTTTTAGAATTTTGACTTCTAACCATTTTGATTTTGAATCGATGACTATTAAAAAATAATGTCCCAAATATTCGCCTGCATAATCAATGTGAATTCGCTCAAAATTCTCTCGTGGAGTATCCCAAGAATGTATAGTTACTTTCGCTGGACTTTTCTTTATGAGGGCGCAGTTTTCACAGGCTTTAACTAATTTTTCAATGTCCTTGTCTATTGTTTTCCAATAGCAATATCGCCGTGCTAATTGTTTCATCTTTACTATACCAACATGAGTGTGATGTAATTCGTTTAGTACATACGTTTGTAAAGACTTTGGTATAACTACTCTATTGTCTTTGAATACAATGTTACTATGAAGACTATATTCGAAGTTTGTATTCTTACCGTGTATGAGATCATTTTTGATTTTTGATAATTCAGGGTCTTTCATAGTTTCTTCTGCTATAGTGGTGTAGGTGACATCTGATGATGAGATTTGATTAATCGTTTGATCATATAATTCCTTAACTTCATCTCCAATGTTAGCTTCAGCACCCTTTGATATGATTTTATTCTTGACTCTTGACAAGAAATCGACGTTGACATGTTCCTCCGCTTTTCGGTGTTCAATTTCGTAATTAAATGATGTTAGAAACACAGCATAACGAAGTAAACGACTAGTTGTCATAGCAGGTAATTTTGAATTTTGATGAAAAATATGTGTTAATGCTCTGTTGTCGGTTATAAGTTTGAACTTTTGACCAAATAGATACATAAAAAATTTATCCACTGCAAATACGATTGCTAACGCTTCTCTATCGAGCTGGCTGTAATTTTGTTCGGCTTGAGTGAGAGATCGAGAAACGAATGCTATTGGTCTTTCTTTATCGTTGATGATATGTGAAAGGACTCCTGCGACTCCAGTTGGACTAGCGTCGCACGCAAGTATGATGGGTAGTTCTGGATCATAAGGTACCAAAACTCTGTCGCTTGCAATTTCATTTTTCAACTTGACAAATGCCGCTTCGCAAGAGATAGTCCATTGCCATTTACTATTTTTGCACAACAATTTTCGAAGTGGATACGTTAAAGTTGACATATTTGGTATAAATCGACTATAATAAGTTATCATTCCCAAAAATTGTCGCAATTCATTTTCACAATTTGGTGTTTGAACTTTTAATATAGCTTCAACCTTCCTTTTGTCTTTTTGAATTGAATTGAATTTGACAATGTAGCCCAAATATGCTATTTCTTCTTTGAAAAATTCACATTTGTTTTCATTTAGATGTAAATCATATGATTTCAGTTTTTTTAACACAGCAATAAGTCGATGATAACATTGTTCCGTAGTAGCACCATAAATTATGATATCGTCAAAATAAGACATAGTTCCTTCTAATCCTGAAAGAATTTGGTCAATAATACGATTAAATTCGCTCGGCGCTGTTTTTATCCCAAATGATAAGCGATTCATTTTGTAAGTGCCACGATGAGTAGATATAGTTTGAATAGACTTACTTTCTTCATCTACGTTCACATGTAGATACGCTTTGTACAAATCTAGTCGACAGTAGTATCGTGAATTTCTTAATTTATTTAGAATTTCGTCTATTCGACGAATGGGATAATGTGCTCCTTGAAGTTGAGGGTTGACAGCGATCTTGTAATCTACACATAGTCGAACATTTCCATCTGGTTTAGGTATAACAACTAGTGGTGATCCCCAATCGCTGATTTCCACTTTTGTGATAATACCATCACGTTCTAAATTATTGAGTTCCAATTCAACTTTTTCTCGCAAGGCATACGGGATTTCGCGTTCTTTTAGAAATACTGGTTTTGCATTTTCTCTTAATTTCAGTGAACATATTATGCCAGGAATACATCCAACTTTCGCTTCAAAAATGTCAGCATATTTTCTTTTCAATTCTGGAACTAAATTTATGGAACATACTGATTGAATTGTATTTGTTATTTTCTTGTCCAGTTCTTCAAGATTTATGTTGAGATGTCTTATCCATGCTCGTCCAATTAGTGGAGGATAATCTGATGGAACGATGAATAATATTTCAGATGACTCACGGTTCTTATATTGAACTTTAGCTTCTATTACTCCCAATGGTTTAAAAATTTCTGTCGTGTAGGTTCGAAACAATACGCTGGTTGGTTTAAGCTCGGTTTTAAGATTTAATTGTTTATAATCTGCTTCTGGAAGAAGAGTGAAACCTGCTCCCGAGTTGACTTCAAATGATTGCTTCTTCCCTTCAATAAGGACATCTACATAATATTTTTCTAAATCTCGTTCTGATACAGAACATTTCCTATACACATCGACGATTAAATTGATATCAGAATAATCTTGGGCTGAAATTGAATCTAATAATTTAGTTGACGATCCATAAACTTTTGAACTTTTAGTCTGGTTCTTATTTAATAATGTTTGGATGCAGACTTTTTGAATATGACCCAAACGACCACAAGAATTACATTTTAGTCTATTTTTATCACATTTGCAGTCTGGAGTACGGTGGTTATCTTTGCCACATCGTAAGCATAGGTTTGCTATTCCTAATTTGTGATAATTGATTTGTTTTGAGTGATAACGTGCATTTTCTTGTTTATTAAATCTATTTTGACTGTTTGACCGTTTGTTGTTATGCGTATTATTTTTATTACTTGAAATTCGATTAATTTCGGTTGGTTCTTTATTAGAAATTGGTTTACTCATAGCCAATTCTTTATTATCTTCTTTAGACGCCTCGTGCACTAACGCTTCTTCGACTGCTTTTTGAAATGTCAAGTTTTGAATTTTTAGAAGTTGCTCTCTTGTATATGGATCTAGTAATCCTCGAATAAACTGTGCCCTTAATAATGTGTCAGTTATTTTTGAATTACATTCACATTTGTCACATTTATTTGTGCAACCACTACTAAATTCGCAGTCGGTAACTCGTTGTTTAAGAGTAACAACAAATTGTGCAATCGATTGTTTATCTTGCTGTATGCAATTGAAAAATCTGTGTTGTTCTACCACTATGTTTGGTTTAGGGCAGAGATGTTTTTCAAGCTTTTCTATTAGTTCGTCGTAAAGAATAGCACTTGGTTCTTTAGGGGCTGCTACCGAACATAATATTTTATACCCATCTGATCCAATTGAATTAATTAGCATATGAAGACACATCTCTTTATCTGCAAATATATTTTTCATTTTTAAATAATTTTCGAATCGATGTCGATACTGTTTAAAATTTTCCTTTGACTGATTGAAGTTTTCGAAATTTGGTAGTAAGGTTATTGTTGAAGGGGTTGATGTTTGTTTCTGTTCATGTGGTTGTTGAAGCTTCTCTATAAGTAGTTGTTGGGTTTGCATCATTTGATTCATTGTATATAATAATTTGTTTAACTGTTCACTTTCCATCTTTTGTGTGTAAGATTTGTATCCTCGTCGCCAAATTTGTTATGTTTTAGAGGTATTTAGCACGCGGTAATGTCGAATAATAGAATAAGAATACGAAAGAACATATGTAACATTTATTGTCAAAAGTAATGAATTAACTGTCAGAAATACAATAGAACAAAATATCATAACCTGGATATCTTTGATATCTAAATTTTATTGGCGTCGCACACTACACTTAATGACAAATTAATAATGTTTCAGAAAAAGATCACATGAACTTGTAACTTCTGTGTAGTGAAGAGACATTCCTGCAGAAGAAGTTGATAGCGCCGAGTAGAAGACATAGTGTGTATAAATGGACTGGGAGTATGTACATCATGGCGGTGCTCTTAGAAGTTTGGTTGTAGGAGACCAGCAAGATATCACAATTCTTTGGCAAAATGACATAAACCTTCATAAGATTCATCAGAGAATGTTGGAATAGTATGGTGTTGCCAGTTTTAATAAAAAAAAGAGTGTAAAATAGGATAATTGGTTAAAAAGTGGACGAACATCGATGACGAGGTCAAAGAAACAATGCATTTCTAGCAGACATTTAAATTAACATTCCTTTTTTGAAATAAAAATATCTCTTGTAATAATATTTCAAATTTTTGGTTCCTTGAGTAGTATGAGGTTAAATTTTAATAGTTGTTGCCGGGCAGTTTGAGATTTGTAATTATTTATTTGATTTAAATAGTGTAATGTATACATTTTTAAAAAAAGACATGAAATATTAATGATTTTTTATAGTGCAAGATATATTTCACATTTCTTGATAATGTCTTTAATAAATTATCTATTTTCGATAGATTTTTTATTAATTGCATTATGAAGAAATAAAATTTAAAGTTTAGAATAATTCGAAATGAATTTATATTTCCCGCCACCTTGTCGGCTGTCAAATTTAGTTCTCTGACCTTTTCATAGATGGCAATAAACTTGTTATCACGGTTTAGGGAGATACCCAATCTTCTACTATATATTTTCCTTAATCTATGGTCACAACGTATGTTCTGACAATTTGATTTTGTCTCTGGTTTTATTGTTTGAAATTATTAAAATATGAATATTTATACTAATAAAAAGTTTTTATGGATAAGTGTAGACCACTTCTGTAGTACTAGATATATTGGAAATGAGTTGGGAGTACATCACAGCATCATAAAAATATTTTTAAAAAAACGTATTATTCTTATAAAATGCAGTGTCACAAAGAACTTGTCCCATACGATGAAGAAAGTAGAAGAGTGTTTTGCGTAGATATGCAGAACCCGGCTAGTAATGATCAAAATTTGTTCCATTTCTTTCACGGACGAATGCACTTTCACTTTGAACAATGAACCAAATATCCAAAATACCCGTTGTTGGGCTATAGAAAATCCTGGAATTAATATTTCAACAAGGACATATCCTCGGAAAGTTAATATTTGGGCCGGAATTTTAGGTCACCACATAATTGGTCCTATTGAAATACGTGGCAATCTAAATACCGAAAATTATTTGGAGATGCTACAAAATGAAATTGGTCCTGCAATAGACGATGTTGTGCGCCCAGATCGAGAGGTCTGGTTCCAACAGGATGTATGTTCTGCAACACTAGGAACTTTAGAGAATATTTGGATCTGGTATTTCCTGGGCGCTGGATTGGACGAGGGGGTATTATTGACTGACCTGCTAGATCTCCAGATCTTGCTCCATGTGACTTTTTTTTATGGGGTTACATAAAAAATCAAATTTATAAAAAAGGCACGAAAACATAAATGATCTAAGAGATTCCATATTTAATGATTGTCATCGTATAATGGTTCTGCATTTGAATATTTATTGTAACTATTATCTTTATAATTACTTGTTATCCGTTTACTAATTACTACAAAACTTTTCTTGCTTGAGCATATTTTGTTACGCAATATTGAATTTTTAATAAATTCATATATTAAACAAAACTGTATTTTTTAAATTTATTTATTAATCTAATATTTCTATTGTTGTTATAATTAACGATATTTGCCCAAATAGAAAAACGTCAAGCATTTATTTATTTTTTGTTCAATTCCATGGTTGTCGATATTTTCAAAGTAATTTTCGACATTTTCATGTTTAATTTCTGCCGTTACAAAGCATTTAAAAGTAATTCTGTTTATTGATTTAGATGCAGAATTTTTTGCTCTAAAACTGACGCGTTTTTGCTTAAAATATATAGGCAAGCAGGGAATTGCAAAAAAAATGATTTCCATGTTAATCTGCTACGTACACCTTTAAGATAGATACACGGTATATGAAGTGAAAATTAAAATAAATTGTTCCTTTACTAGAACTATCAACATTTTAAAAAAATCAAAATTAGATGAACATAGTTCTAAAATAAGCCTGCGTTTTCAAAAAGTATTTTTGAGTTCTATTAGTATTTGACTATGATTTTATGACGAAAACAGCATTGCTCGTTTTCCCTATAAAATCAAAGTCATATACTAAAAGATTTCTATAATACTGTTTTTAAAATGCAGGTTTATATTAGAAGTATGTTCGTCTAATGTTGAATTTTTTAAAATGTTAACTATTCTAGTACATGAAATGTGTTTTCTCCACGACGGTGCACCGGTGCATTTCGAACGTCATCACTTAAACCATGCATTTGGAAATAAGTGGCTTGGTCGGGACGGTCCTGTTTCTTGGCCTCCGCGGTCACCTGACTTAACACCATTGGACTTTTATTTGTAGGGGCATATGAAAAACATGGTATACACCACCGAAATTATCGACCCTGAAGATCTCCGTAACCGGGTGGAAGCAGCAGCTGCGGAAACTCGACAAGGCATGGGCCTTGCAACGTACGTTAATTCATGGATACGCCGAGCAAGACCTTTGCATACAGCAGCAGGGTGATAACTTTGAACATCTGTTATAAAAGCGCTTATCGTTATGTTTTAATTCCATAAAAATAAAAACTAAAAAAATTCATATCTCTTTTATTATAAATATTTTACTAAGGTGTTTTAATGTTTTTCGCCTTCTTTTGACCTGTAGTATCACCCATTAAAAAAAAACAAAGACCGTAAACACACTGTATATATATATATATATATATATATATATATATATATATATATATATATATATATATATATACAGGGTGATTCATCGGTCTGTCCTCTCTTTATAACTCTTTTATTTTAAGTCAGATAGAAAAACTCTTCAGATAAAATTTATATGATATATTATTGTCTATCTACGTACTATATGCACTTGTATACAGGGTGCTCCGTTGAAGCGCAACAATATGTAACTTTATATTTCTTAATGGAACACCCTATATATATTTATTTATGTTGATAGTAAATTAGATTTCCTTTAAAAAAGTATTAAGTAATAAGGGGTCTAAAATTATAAATTAAGAAGTTATTTACCTTTATTCGTTGAATGATATTTTTGTATCATGTTATTATTAACAAAGTAAGCTATGGATAATTTGAAGGACAAGTTTTCGAGCATTTATTATAATTTTGCATTATTTAGTCTGTCACTAAATTTTAATAGCGTCTTTGTAATTAGTGTAATGTTTAAAATAAGTATTAATAAAAAAGAATCAAAATTTTGTATTAAATTATGTTTTTTTCCATTATGAACTACTATTTTTTATGAACGTAAATAACTTCTTAATTTATAATTTTAGACCCCTTATTACTTAATACTTTTTTAAAGGAAATCTAATTTACTATCAACATAAATAAATATATATAGGGTGTTCCATTAAGAAATATAAAGTTACATATTGTTGCGCTTCAACGGAGCACCCTGTATACAAGTGCATATAGTACGTAGATAGACAATAATATATCATATAAATTTTATCTGAAGAGTTTTTCTATCTGACTTAAAATAAAAGAGTTATAAAGAGAGGACAGACCGATGAATCACCCTGTATATATATATATATATATATATATATATATATATATGTGTACAGGATGTTTCAGGATTAGTGTAACAAACTTTAACAACTTATTCCTGAGGTCATTTTGAGTTGCCAGAATACAAGAGGTTAAAGTTCTATAAATAATACGAAATTTTCTAATTTTTGTAATCAGTGTACTTTCGGAAAACAAGAGTTTTTATTGAAAAGTCATACCTTATTTGTATTAATTAATTTTATTTATTAATATTAACGAATACGATTTGGACAACAAAACATACGATTCAAAATTTATATCAAATACATTAAATTATGTACATTTATTAATATTACAATGAATTTTACACTCTAAAGCATTCTATTTACAGCAGAAATATTTCAAACTTTTAACACATTTTTGGTATCAGTGGTTTACATGCACTAAAACCATTTTTTACTATTTTAGTAACTTTTGAATTAAAACTACAGTTTAATGTCTAAATTTTACTTTAAACTACTTGTAATGAAAATTGTTAAAAATTCCGACGTTGTTGGACATTTCAGCAAGCCGTCCTTTCTCTTTAAAATTTTCTCAACTCAATAATAACTCTTGTTTTCCGAAAGTACCTTGATTACATAAATTAGAAATTTTTGTGTTATTTATAGAACTTCAACCTCTTGTATTTTGGTAACTAGAAGGATAGGACCTATGTTCATATGACATTTTTGGCTCAAAATGACCTCAGGAATAAGCTGTTAAAGTTTGTTGCACTAGTCCTGAAACAGCCTGTATATATATATATATATATATATATATATATATATATATATATATATATATATATATATATATAGTGTTTGAAAAAGTGATTACACCCATTTATCTGGCTTATTATTGCAGATACGCTTATTGATTATAGGACATAATTTATTCAATACAATATCTGCGATTATTTTATATGAAAAGTGTAATTCTGGGACTTCCGGTACAACCGGAAGTGATATCAACTTTGTTAATTTAAATACAACCTTTACTAGTTTTTTATAAATTTAGATTGTATTTTTTAATCCCTTTACGACCATACCAAATTTCTTAGTATTTACCATATTCATTTATTAAAAATACTTATCATTAATGGATGTAATTTAATAACACACAAACATACAGACATCATCGTAAAAATGTTATTATCGGATTATAGGGATCTTAAAAAGTGCTTATTTACTAAAATCTGGATATGCGATTTTTAGAATGATTCCAATACCTGTCTTAACATTTATTTCAATCTATTTCTTGCATATATTAATAATATTGTTCAATATTTTGGGCTTTGCTACATAAGCACATTTTTAGTCATTCTTGTAATACTTTGTATTGTAAGTAAAAATCTATTTATCCACAAGTATTATTTACTTAGTACAAGTATTAAACCAGCAATGCCAAATTTCTTGTTTTTCAGTGTAATCCAAGAACGGAAATTACGCAATGCAATAATATAATAGATTCTACAGACGGAAAAGACGCTTTTATCGTCATTTTAGGTAAGGAAGATATTATCTTGGGTCAAAAAATTCGATGATGAGTTTTTAGACAATAAGCACGTTTTAGGGTCCCTATAGAATACGATTTTACCATTTTTACGATGATGTATGTGTGTGTATGTGTATGTGCGTGTGTGTGTGTGTTTGTGTATGTGTGTGACGATTTTTTCATAGACAATAACTTCAACACTACAATTCTAAAAATTATAATTCTTTCGTATTCCTTTTCTTATTGGATTTTGGTTACAATTATTGGTCAACCTGAAGTACCCTCATTTGAAGATTTTAACAGTTTTGTTTTTTGGAAAAACACTGTTAAAATCGTTTTCTGACATTTAATGTTATTATAATATTAAAGAATATTCTAGAATCTACGAATTTTGTGCATTTTATACTTCATATAGTGAAAATGATTAGGCAGAAGACACACGTCATCAACCTGAGAAAAACCTTATAGTAGAAATTATTAGTTGTTATTATATTTTTAACAAAGAATAAAGAATATACTAGTATTAAAGAAACGTATATATTAATGACTTTATAATTATGGTACGAAAATAAACTACAATTAATTCAAATAATTTTATATTCCGTAAATGGAATAACGATTGACTTTGAAATAATTGTAAATATCATAATATATAAATTACTTACTACTAGAACTTTTTTTCTTCTTATTTTAAAAATAATTAACACCTAATAATTTTTATATTTTTAAAGTTATATTTCATTTTATAAGGTTTTTTTCAGGTTGATGACGTGCGTCTTCTGCGTTATAATTTTCACTATATTCAATGGATATAGAGTTAATGAAATTAAATTTCATAAATCAACCAGCCATGCTATAACCATGGAAACAACTACTATATTAAGAAAATTCTAATTGACAGATGTTAGTGTCAATGAAAAGTAAATGAATATGACAGAGAGATGATTATGTTGAGATTGATGTTGGGGAAGGCACCGAAAGATAGGATAAAGAATGAGAGGATAAGAGAAATGGCTCGAGTGATAGAAAAGTTTCTAGAAAGATACAGGAGAGGCGATTATATTGGTTTGAACATGTCATGAGAAGAGATGAATAATATATTGGAAGAAGAATGAACAGCTTAGTAGTAAAAGGTAGAAGAAACAGAGGAAAACCAAAGAGGAGATGGAAGGACTGTATTGCGGAAGACTTGAGAGAAAAGGAATTGAATGAGTACGATAAGCAAAATAGAGAAATGAGTTGATGAAGAAAATCAAGATTAACGATCCCTAACGAATGGGAAAAACTAAAGAAGAAGAAGAAGATGTCAGGGCCAAATGCAATTTACATAGTTCGTTTATGAAATAATTTTACTGAAAATAGAATCATTTGCAAGAAAATATATGTATGGAATTTGCACATAATACAAAGAATTAACGGAAAGTAATATGCTGGCCACATCAGATATTTTCATTAAAATATCACTGCGATTTTGATTATGGTCTCCGTACCTTCCTTATTTTATTAATGACGTGCTAAGGGTGAAGTTGGCATCATATAATGTTAATTATTTCGTGAACCGTTCAATTAATTTCAAAAAAATTTGAAGCACAAAAGAGCGCTAACGAAGCTCTAATAATAGATGTAATAAGTAATTTGAAATTTTATTAATGACGTGCTAAGTGTGAACTTGGCACGTCATCATATAATGTTAATTATTTCGTGAGCCGTTCAATTAATTTCAAAATTTTTTGAAGCACAAAAGAGCACTAACGAAGCACTAACAAAAGATGTAATAAGTAATTTGAAATTTTATTAATGACGTGCTACGTGTGAAGTTGGCACGTCATCATATAATGTTAATTATTTCGTGAACCGTTCAATTAATTTCAAAAATTTTGGAAGCACAAAAGAGCATTAACGAAGCACTAACAAAAGATGTAATAAGTAATTTAAAATTTTATTAATGACGTGCTACGTGTGAAGTTGGCACGTCATGATATAATTTTAATTATTTCGTGAACCGTTCAATTAATTTCAAAAATTTTTGAAGCACAAAAGAGCACTAACGAAGCACTAACAAAAGATGTAATAAGTAATTTGAAATTTTATTAATGACGTGCTAAGTGTGAAGTTGGCACGTCATCATATAATGTTAATTATTTCGTGAACCGTTCAATTAATTTCAAAAAATTTTGAAGCACAAAAGAGCACTAACGAAGCACTAACAAAAGATGTAATAAGTAATTTGAAATTTTATTAATGACGTGCTAAGTGTGAAGTTGGCACGTCATCATATAATGTTAATTATTTCGTGAACCGTTCAATTAATTTCAAAAAAATTTGAAGCACAAAAGAGCACTAACGAAGCACTAACAAACGAAGTAATAAGCAATTTGAAATTTTATTAATGACGTGCTAAGTGTGAACTTGGCACGTCATCATATAATGTTAATTATATCGTAAACCGTTCAATTAATTTTAAATTTTTTTGAAGCACAAAAGAGCACTAACGAAGCACTAATTACTAATATAAAAAAGAATATTTGTGCTTCCAATGACGTGCCAACTTCACGGACCCGTATCTGCAGTAATAAATAAACTTACGTTACAGCAAAAGTATTGACAACAACGAGCATCGTTTTAAAATGGAATCTCCTAACTTAGTCGATACAATACAAATTTTTGAAAGACACGTGTGTTATATCCGTCCTTTTTGCACACACTTGTAGTCTTTGTAAATGATAAAGGTAATTGTATGCCAATTTATTAAATCATTCATGATACAGATGAACTTGATCGAACATGTTTAAAAAAAATACTGTATATGTACTTTATAATTTAATTTTTTCAACCCTAATTATAAAGTAGCACTTTATCTACTGAATTGTTGGTGAAATAAGTATTTACCCATTGGTACCACGAGAAACTATTACTTTTATTATCAGAGGATGCAGAAGGAAAAATGAGTGCTCCATAGAGACTAGCTGGAGCACGCATTACATGTATTCATTTTCGACAAAAGTCAACTTCTATATTTATCTAGTGACCTGTGAATACATCTTTCTAAATGATCTACTAATGGGGCAACTTTGCTCTAATTTAATCGAGTTCGTATCTCAAGATAACTGAGTTCCCAATAGTGAGCCTCAAAAAACCTTGTGCTTGAATTTATTAACACAGTAACGTACAACTAATTTTATGTCAACGATAATAAATAAATAAATAAAATTAAGTACCTACACATATTCCATTAACATTACGTTTACCTCGTTAACTCTGATATGAAATTTTATTTTTATTCTTTTCATTCTAAATTAATAATCATCATAAACTCATTTCAAAACTATCATAAATTTATTAACTTCTAAACTTAGAAAATGTATGATTGTGAATATCACAAATATAAAAAAATCTTATGTGGCCAGCACATTACCCCCGCTATTAAGTATATACCTACATATTTACATATTCTGGCAAATTACATAACTCAGTTTCCTTGTGTTATAACTATTGTTCCAATTTTAATATATTATCAATATTTTCTTCTCCAAAATCTTACCGTTATATTACTACTAATTTATTTTGTGATAAGGACGTTTATTTCTTGTCAGTGACACCTTTACATTTTGTAATTTCACAGTGACGTAATTTTCAATGTGCCACATGAACAGATGGGGAGTTATCATGTAAAATGATTACAAGGACAAGCATTTATTTTCAATAAAAAAATATTTTAACAACACAAAAACTTAAATTATTTTGTCTTTGATTGTAAAGAAATTATTAAAAAATATATATGTACATTCAAAAAACAACAATTTTATACTTGTTACTTACTTTCTTAATATAAAACTGGCAACTACGCAATTATCTGTCACTTTATGTAGTGTTTATTTTGCATATTGTAGAACAAATAACCACTTTTCTGATTCCCCTTTCCTCTTCTTCTTGTTTTAATACATATATTGTATGTATGTTACACGGGTAATATGATAAATCGGTGATTATGCATAATCACCGGCTATTATGATTAGTCTACAATACTTACTGTTCTAAAAAAATACCAACAATAACGTCACCTAACACTAAAAATACACTCTTGGAAAACTCGGGGCGAGTTTTGTGCGTTAGATGAAGTAATTGTTATACTTATTCATTTTTGACCCAGAGGTGGTAGGATCGGGTCTTAAAACTCTATCCATAAAGTATAATGTATTAATTTATACCTATATTTTTTTATCAAAAATTAATATGGAAATGAATTTCTCTAAAAAAAAAAAACTATTTTGAGCTTCATATAAACTGCCACTTCTAGTGGATAAATTGACACTGAAATCTAGTGACTTTAGTTCGCATATTAAAATAAAATAGAAATACAATATAAATATACGTCATTGTAAAAATAATAAAATCGGATTTTAAGGACCTTAAAACATGAACGTGCTTATTAACCAAAATCTCAATATACGATTATTTTTAACACGATCTCGATACTTCCCTTGTTAAGATTAGCAAACGATAAAAAAATGGCTGTTTTACACATGTCATTTATTATTTATTTATTTAAAGTGACGTGATAACTTTAATTTTCGAAATATAAACAAATAAATACTGTTAATTATAGTAATTGTTTCATTATAATGACCTTTGAAACTTTCTTTTATAGCACTATTATCAAATTTATGACCAAATCTTAAAAAGCGAAATCGTACAAAATAAATAATTACTCTATTATTTCAATAAATAACTTTTCTCCTTTCTTTAATGCTTACAGCTGAAATGTTAAATTTTAATTATATATAAAAAAAATTAAATTGCAAATACTAAAATAGGTATATCGTGTCGTTTATTTTAGCGCGATTCGTTTCGGTTTGAAGAAACAAATATACACAGAAGAAAAGAAAGCAAAGAATAGAACCCAACCGTCGTGTTAGTAGGCGTGACGTATACTTGGCTCCGATCCGAACCCTTTCAACCCTTTATTTTTATTCAACGCTCCCTAGTTCACGCCTGATCGCTTACGAAATAAAAACTGCCAAATAAATCAACCAATATTTATCGAAACCGACCACCGTTTGTTTAGCATTGTTGCGAAAACAAAACCCCGATCTGTTTTTTGTTTCTCCTTACTGGTTTATTTCTCAATTGTTTTTCCAAACAGCAGCGTACTAAAAATACAAAGCTGGACCACAGGTTGTAAATTCGAATTTTGCCGCCAAAACAGCGGGATGTTTATTATAATATGTCAAGTATTATACATAAACGTCTGCTGGGATAAATGTCAAGGTTTTAGAGATCTAAATATATTTTAAATGCATCATTGAACCTAAAGAAATACCGCGTGCTATTTATACCAATCAATTTTATGCATGATGTCTTCTGAATTACTTATTAATGTACTTTTTTCCTAGAACAAAGGCGGTACAAGAACAAAGTACAACTGCACCTAATCAATTTTTTCATTAGAGCAATTTTCGTTAATACTTTGTTAAAATCTTTATTATTAGAGTAAAAATTGTATTTTTTCAAGAAAAAGAAAGGGGAGTGCATCTTTTTCTTTGGGATGAGGTTGAATAATGCACTTTTATTCAAATTATTATCAATATTTTATGTCGCAAATATTAAATTTGAAAGAAACATTTTATATATGTACAGATCCATCTTCACGAAAACTTCAGTAATTTTAATTCCATCTTTTATCCTTTGGAATTAATATTATACAAAGTCAAAAGCTATTTAATTTAATTGGAATTACCATTTGAAAATTTTTCAAAAAATAAATAATTTAACTAGAAAGGATATGTACCGACAGAAATATTAACAATTTGGAAGTTTCACACGAAAGAGAAAATGTTATTTCTGTTTAAGATATATAACAACATGTAAGCCTTATTTAGTTCTAATATTCTGATGATATTTCTTTGTTCAATCCTGGTATTGAAACTTGTTGTTTCTTACTTGGATACGGAACTTGAATCCTTCTATTTTATCCACTCAACTTATTCCTATGGCAACGGGGGGTGAAAGTAATGAGCGAAAGTGAACTTTCGCCCACTGACCTGTATTACCGAAAAAAGGAATAAACTACAATAGAATTCAGAACACTGATTTATTTTACACGAAAACCTGCACAGTTATTGAAAACAGCACATTTACTAAAACTAAACATGCCAGCAAATGACATTTTATCTATCTCAGTGCCTTCTATTACCTCTACCTATACGCGAATTTTCTTACTGGTATTGGCGCACGTTTCACAGTTTAACTATTTTGCTTGCAATTTCTATCTTATTAATCGCCGACATTTTTCTTTATCTTCCATATTTTCAAAAAAATTATATAAGATCTACAAAATGTGACAGCCAAAAAATAATTTTGTTGACAATTGCAAATGTTTATAAACACAAACAATAGCAACGTAATTGTAATATTTTTTAAATATTTTAATAGCAGGGTTGAACAAAACTCTATACAACACTCGTGAAGAAACGAATTCGCTCACTTATGTGCCTTATGTGATCGAAATCCTTAGTTTCTTCTCGCGTATTGTAATGTACTATTAATTAATACTTTCTTCAAAACAACATCTTTTTTGTTTCTTACACTGCATTTTTGTTTGGGAAAATTTCCGAAATTTTCCGATAACATAAGTAAGGAAAGTTCCCCAAATTCAAAATTATAGGAATTTTCCAACTCTATTACTTAAGGACGATATAGTAACAAGTGCATGAAAGATTGAAAAAATAACACGTACTAAACCTTTTTAACTGTATCCATAGAACAACAATTTTTAAAAATTTTGTCTGCCTGTTTGCGAGTTTGTTCCCTTATAAATCAAAAACTATTAAAGATTATTTGGAAGGGATTCTTATGAAAAGATAGCTTACAATGTACCTAACATAAAAATATAGGCACAATGTTATTTTGCTACGTTAGGTTAGGTTAGTTTAGCCGTAAGGTATATACGATACCACTAACTTTCGTTCAAGAACACATTTTCATATTCTAAACAAAATCTTATGTAAATCGTGGCCGACATTTGCCCAGTGCCATTTGTTCTCATCAATCTACTTGTTAAAATAAAGCATAACTTCAACTGTTATGTAAATAATTTTTTACTGTTTTAATAAATGTTAAGAAAACATTAATATACATTACATTATTATTTATGTATTATACAGTAAGCATGGTTTATTGTGACCATTGATTTTTAGGATCCATAGGAAGAAACCATTGAAAACAGTAAAATTTAATATAAGCCGTATTCTTTCGCTGGGTTGGTTAGTTAGTAAGTAATAAATAAAATAAAAGGTGGTTTACATAATAACGTAGAAAAATATTTCAAGTACAATCTGTTTCACCAAACCTTAAATTTGATACATTCAAAACCGGTAGATATATTACGTGTAAGCTATTCAACATTTTTCTTATAACAAAGCAGCTGTTACTTAAGCCTTTTTAAGAAATTGTTTTATCAAGCATTATAATTCTTATTAAATAGATAAATATTTGAAAATATGTTTAGAAGGATTATCTGTTAACAATACCTACAACTTTAGTTCGAAGGTAATATTTTACTAAATATTAAACCAGCTATTGTGTTCGCAAATACTCTGAGATCTTAGATTATCTACTGGTACAGATACACCTGTCTAAAGTACTTTTTAAACCTACCTACAGTAAAAGCGATTTACCACAAAATTTTATTTTGTTCCATTTTGTTATTTTCCAGTAATTTGTAATAAATTGATAAATTATGTTTAATGATTTTATCTATATTTTTATAATGGTTTTTGGAACTTTCCTGACTTATGTTGTATCTTCGTTATTCTGGTAAAAATAATGTTTTTGCGTTCATTAAAAAAATGTAGTTTTTTCTTTAAAATGAGTTCATGAAGTATATATATATATATATATATATATATATATATATATATATATATATATATATGTGTGTGTGTGTGTCTGTGTGTGTGTGTGTGAAAAAATAACTTTTTTAACGCAAACAGGTGAAAAAATGAAACGCTATATCACTTATTCTCAGTGACGAAATGTCAAACGTTCTTATTCGTTAAATAAGACTACATTTTACCATTGAATTTATAATACCCCTAAGGGTATTATAAATTCAATGGTTTTACTCATGTTGCATGTGTGTCAAACCTTATTTTAGTGAAGCTAACAATCTACGACATTTTCTATATTTCTTATTACTATTTTTTTTCTTTTTATTCTTACTTTAAGATTCAAAATTATATAACAATAAAAAAATTACAATCGTTTGTGTTCGTTTATTTAGCGAGATTTGACATTTGACATTCATAACCACCAGCGTTAAAAAAATAAACATCCAATCTATTACAATACTCAAATGAGCTATTAACGAACTCTTTTTAGAACTTTTAGCTTTGTTACTGATGCAAAATAGAAAAAAATCATTTTATTACAACTAAGGATAAATTACATTTTTAATAAATACTTTTCCACTAGATACTATAGTATTACAGGTAAGAACATATGCGATATACATATGCGTCATGTACATGTCTTCATTAAACATTTTTAACACTTAGCTTGAAAAAAGTTATTTCTCCTTAAGTTATGTTAAAAATTAATTATTATTGTATTATTATAATGTACCATATGTACCACTTACAGATAATAATCTACTTTATTCTATGATTTTAGTACATGAACGAATAATATAAATTACAAAGTGCTTTTTACATGAACGAAGTCGAATTTGTTAAATTTCTCACATCAGTAGATTCTAAAATTTCATTATTTCTATGAAGTTGATATAGATTCGATATGATTGAGAAAAAAAAATGTTTTTGATTATTTTTAGACGCATTCCAAAATTTTGATATACTCGTATTTTGTGGTAAACTGATTATTCTGATAGGAAAATAATGAAATTAACTCTGAATAGTTTTATGAAATAATTATATTTTCATAAATTATATTATATTATTGGCGATCGATTTCGTCTTACGACATCTTCAGGCCACAGCTGTAAATACATGTACATATAAAGTTTTGTAATTATTACAATTTATGAAAATAAATAAAATATATTGTTAGAAAGGAGACGACAAGAATTTTATTGGTAATTAGTTTGAACCTACGTCATCTTCAGGTTACAGTTGTAAATACATTAGGAATTTATATAATATTTGTACAAAGTTAAATATATATCTAAAATGTTTTTGAAAAACAATTTAAAGTATATAAAGATAAATTATTAAATTGAAATGACAAGAATTTTCTTTATAGTTATAAAGTATAGTAGATATGAAGTATATTTGTTATTCTGAATCTGAGTTATTGAGTAATTTTTTAATGAGATTTATCACTTTTGCAATTATTAGTTTGTCAGAACATATAAATTAGATTTTCTATATACATATTATTATTTAATTGTAAACGCAATCCAAGACCAGAATAAAACGAAATAAAGAGTCGAAGACCTTTTGTAAAAACCCTTTGCTCGTAGTATAGGAGTTTACAGGAATGTTATTACTTACTCTTAACCACGATAAATATCATACAAATTGATCCGTGTGACACACCTATCAAAACAGTTTTGGTGTCCGAGAAATTACTTCTGTTTATCATTCACTACGGTAATCAAATGCCTATTGAAATAGACGTGAAGTAGACTGCCACTCCCAGTACCGGATAAATAAATAATGATGTAAAAGAAAAATATATACATACATATAACGAACACATACAAAAATAACAAACATTTTTTATCTAATGTAAACTAGAAAAACAGATTGACCAATTATTTTTCTTTTAAATTTAACCAAGTAGTTGACAACCATAGAAAGGAAAAAAATACAAAGTAAATAGAAAATTACAATTTTAAAAATCAGAAATAGTAATAACAACACTTCATACCAGTTTCGTGGTTTAAAATTACGGGTAATATTACAATTTACGCATTACCTATTTGTAGATAACATAATATGTCATTGTCATTGGTTACTGTTGCATAGCAAACACCCAGTAGATATGGTATCTAGAAGTTGTTGGTTGGCTGCTAACAAGACTAACGAGGTCCAGATTACGCTCACACATACAGGGCGCTCTCGAAACGGCGGGAAGGTAAAACCATAATCGGATTACGTGCGGTACTGAGCTACACACCCGGCATAGAAATATACATACGTAAAAAGGAAGTATTACACTTACGAATAACTTCGGATAATAGAAGTATTTAAGAGAATCCACTTCATTAAGTAATACAAATTTCTACGATCTTTTTTTTTATTCTTTAATAAGTATATTAATCTTGATTAAAAATTACGCCATTTTTTTACTACAAATTTATAATACCCGAGAAAACATTAATATCATAAAAATTGCTTGTGACGTAAGGGTGTCAAAAGAGAGATACCCGTTGTAAGACGGACGTAGAATGATAAAGAAATCGAGTGAATGCATCATCAAGGCAAGGTAGAAGTCAAACAATCCAACACAAACATAACCTGACCACGTGGTTTCATTTATTTTGCACAGTTTTAAATCAAAACAGGATATACAGGCTGTATCTACAAGCTTGCTCACTATTGGTAACTTTTTTTTATTGGTTGGTTAAATGAGCAAAATTTTGCTATTTTGATTAAAAAAAATTGGTGATATCAGCAAAAAAATATATCAGCGGTTGCCAAATATGAAACAATATATATTTAAATGGTACCATACATTTTTTATTCTTTTATTGGAAAGAGTTTCTTTTTTTCTCTTTTCAATAAGGTAATGTTATTCATGTACAATTTTTTACAAATAAACGAGTTATTTACGTTTAAAATTAAAAAAATTGTATACTGTTTCTAGTTAATTTAGCCAAGTAAGCCGTGGAAACATTTTTTTTTTATAAATTTATTATTTTATTAACTTATTTTATAGTAATAATAAAATAATCAAAGTGAATATTCAAATTAAAAGCTATCACATTTCAGCTCTTTTGGAAATAGTTCCGTTCAACCGTTATACATAACTACTTACTTGGCTAAATTAACTTTAACTAAAAACAATATACAAAATTTTAATTTCTAAACGTAAATAACTCGTTTATTTGCAAAAATTGTAGATAAGCAACATTGCATTATTGAAAAGAGAAAAAAATACTCTTTGACCAAATGAAAAAAAAATATATGGTTTCATATAAAAAATATGTATATATTTTGTCGTAAATTCGGCAACTATTATATAAAAATAACAAATACTGCTAAACTGATTAGTGACAATATTTTTTCGTTGATCGTATCTTACTGATTTGGAAAATGTAACGTTTGACAGACAAATTTTGACAATTGTACAACAATGGTATATGGTATCTATGGGTACCCAATAAAACCGATTATTAATAAAAATGCATGTATAGAAAATCATTCATTAATGACCGCTTCTAGATCTCACATATCATTGTCAAAACTTTTGTAAACTTCAGTACGGTACGGTCAACGAAAAAATGTTGCAACTAACAGGAGTGTTAATGGATGATTAATGATATCAACAAATTAATGCACTCGCTACACTTACACGTTAAAGTATGTCAATCATTAATCGATCTCATTAACACATATTGATAGTTAAATAACTATTACAGTGATGCTATAAATTCTTGCATTTTCATCAAATATGAGGAAATGATGTATCATTATTTTTTAACAATTCTAACTATTTAAGATTAAATAAAAAGAAAAATGAAATTGAATTTAAATAATTTTTTTTTTATTTAAATATTTAAAGACTATTTCGCAGCAAAACCAAATAATTCATATTTCTCATCTCACAATCCCATCCTACGATGTCATACTGTCTACAACATGGCTGTACAATCTCCCAGCCACATTCAAAAATAATCCCTTAATCCGTGATGTTTAGTAATCGAGACTGTTACCAGTACGATACATTACACTCACACACGTTACACGGGCCTTGGGCTACGGCAGGACAGAGGACACAGGCAGATGGTACAGGAGATAGGACGTGATGTGGACGCGGGAACACGAACGTGTTCACACATTCACACAGTACAGCGTCAGTATGGGGAAGAAATGAATATATAAATATTGCTAAAGCGTTGAGTTTGAAAAATAATACTTATTTTTCCTTAACTGGTGACATGGTGCCATTCATGATCTGACAGAATTTCAATTTAATCGACATACGAAATTACACCCAAATAATTAAAAATAATCTTCGTTACTTCAAAAAAGTGAATGTTTTGACGATTTTAGAGGTACTGCAATAAACTGCATAGAGAAGTTTATTTCCCGCGCACCTACAATCAGCTATTGCGGCAAGAAAATATAATACAATCTTCTAAAATAATATTCCGAATTTATGGCAAATAAAAACCTTCTTGATATTTATAAAATATGGAACAAATATTCAGAATTGAAAATTATATTTCTAGAGAAAACTAAATTGTTATGAACTGCATAAAAACAAAATACCGCAAGAGAGCCGAAAATGAACACGGATGACCTTTAGCCAATGATCAAAAAGTAAATACAAGTGAAGTTTACAAAGAATGAATTTCTATGAAAGACAGAAGATAAAAACTTTAAAGCAATTAATAGAAATGTTAAATTAAAATAAAACAGTTATGTACCTAATTGTTTTCTTTTTAATATGTATACATATATGAATATACTGAATAAATTGCATGTAATAATTTTTTTTTGTACAAATTTAATTTTGTATAATTGTTTTGCCACAATCGATTTTTGTGCGACCAGCTATGAAAAAAATCTGATGTGTCCAACGCAATACCTCCCGTTTAATTTAATTTTTATTCATGTAAATACTTAAAATTAAAGTTATATACCGGATTCTTTTTAAAACGTTACTATTTTTATTTGAAATGATTAGTTTGTTGACAGTGACATATATTTGTCAGTTACATACATTTGAGATCTGAATTGTGTAACCACAGAGTTGTGTTGAGTTGTGTAGGTTCCGGGATTAAAATTATAAATAATTTTAAAAATTTATCCATAAAATATATACAAAAAGTATTAACGCAAACCTGTAGAAAATTTAAAAAACTTTAATAAAGGAGTGTGCTCCATAAAAGCGCTTTTATTATAAAAGTGCGCTCAGAATATGGGCCATAAAGTTTGTGAGAATTTTTTGTTAACACACCCTCATTACTCATTTCTGGATATGCTAATCTGTTTTTCCCAGATTTTGGTACAGACAGTAGGTAAATCTGTATAAACGTCCAGGAGCGTAAAAATTTTACCACCGAAAATGATAATAAATACTAAATGATTCTAAAACAATTTTTGTCGTATTTTTATAGAATTCAATGAAATTAAACAAATAAGTACTATTTTGTTCATTTTATGAACAATGTAGTGTTTACAGAAAAAAATATTAATAAATTAAGCACCAATTTTGTAAAATTACTAAAAATCTATGTGTAAAATGAAATGTCATGTGTAAAAAAATTCTCTTATAGATAATCCCAATCAACCACAACCAATCATAACCCAACCCTCTGTCCCCATCTTTTTCTACCCCTAATTCCAACTAAACCATACAGCACTATACATAAACCACAACTTTGCAAAATCTTCCCTTTGTAGACCACAGTGTCAGGGTTCAATCCCCGCAACATTGTAACTAGTGGGGTCGGCCAGCCCCCACTCTAGATATTTAATAACAGTCATTAGTCACCCTCGGAACACATTGTCACCCTGTCGCTGATAAACATATCACAGGGGTGGGAAAATGTCACGGTGGATGCTAATTGAAGTATTTCATGGTTTGATTGGAAATCACAAATGGGGTGAGTGGTTCAAATATTGGGATGGAATTAAATATTAGTCTTAATTTTATTATTATTGGTCTGCAACCTATATAATTTTAGGCTGTATTTAGGTGTTATATTATCATTTGTTATTTGTTGTAAGTATTGAATTAACAACACAAATATGAAAGCCAGAGAATTAAAACTTTCTTAAATAAAGAGCCTTTTTATGTTTCCCTAGACCCTAGCCTAATTTTACCGGTGTGCGTATAAGTACTAATAAATAATTAGTTAATCAGAATTCGACTTTAGTCAAAATAGAAATCCGCAAATATAATATAACAACATGCATTTTTTTTATAATAGACGATTGTCTAGTAATCTCGTACTAACTTACACACTTTAAATGGTCATTGTCATTATAATGAAAGAATCATTACGCTAAAAGAGATACTTAATAAAATACCTACCTATTTCTATAATGACTACCTAATACAAAAAATCTGATGTGACGATGAGACCAGCACAAAACCTCGCGCCATTTAATTTTTATTAATTTAAGTACATGTACCTATGAGGTCTCATGGCCGCGTGCCTGAGTGTCTGGTCGCGAATCTGAGGAACCGGATTCAATTCCTACTATCAAATATTTCGAATTTTAAATGGCAAAAAACTGACCCCTGTGATGCGCTCTCCACGCCAAAAATGAGTACCCGTGAGATGACGCATGGTAAACGGCCGCAGGATACAACCATGTCATTATCATTACCGAAATCTGTGTACAAAGCAGATTAGCACAACCATCAATGGATAATATGACGTGATAATATATTTATTTATTTTCTTATTTAAATACATACCTGCATATTTACAAATACTAGAAATTATGTATCTTAAGTTCCTTTCCATATAACTATTGTTCTATTTACAATTTTTGTTTTAAAGCGTTATTATTATTATTAATTTGAAATTATGTATATTAAGTTCCTTTCCATGTAACTATTGTTCTATTTACAATTTTCTTTTCAAAACGTTACTGTTATTAATTTGAAATGTTTATTTTTTTGACAGTGACATTTATCTGTCAGTTACATACATTTGAGCTGAACTGTGTAACTATGGAGTTGTGTGCATAAAACTCCGAGATATAATTTTTATATTATTTTATAAATTTATCCATAAAGTATATAGAAAAAGTATTAATGCAAACCTGTAGAAAATGAAATAATCTTTAAGTTTTATAATAACAAATTGCGAAAAAATAACATTTAAAGGTATTTTTTGAAGAAAAACTATTTTGGGCTTCAAATAAACTGCCTTTTCCGGTTATCCGATTGACACCAAAATCTGATGGCTTCTTTCCATATTAGAATAAGGTAGAAGTACAAGATTTCAAGATTTTCTGAACGATAGTATTTGAGTTAGAGCGTAAAGAGGATCCACACCATACACACAAACATACACACAGACACCATCGTGAAAATGTTAAAAATGGATTCTAAGGACCTTAAAATGTGGTCATTTACCAAAATCTCCATATATGATTTTTAGCACGATCCCTATACCTCCCTTACCAAGGGTAGCGGGAGATAAAAATGGTATTTTATGGTATAGTTTGAATCAAATATAAAATACAGTTGAATGTAATGTCAAGTACTATATAGATAAGTAGTGACAATAACTACAAACAAAACCCAAGGTTATCATTTAATATGAAATTGCAGTAGGTCCCTAGCCAACACAAAAATAAGACTTCGTTCACATAATAATAAATAAACATATTTTTAAACTGTAATTTTATGAAACATAAAATATAAATTATATTTCGAAGTTCATATTACGGTAGAGAACGTTTATATATTTTTACAAATAACTTATATTTATGAATAATAAAAGTACCAAAGTCTATGTTAAATGAGGTAACATTTACATACCTTATAAGTATCTAGTACTTGCCGATAAATAAATGCGAAATAAAATCCTTATAAAACAGGTAACCGCGAAATTTAATATCCAATCTCGATTGATAATGCACTGAAATAAACACTCAATTTAGTAAACGTCCTTCGCAAAATGCACCACTTTACAAGAGAAACCACATAATCATCAACCATAAACCTCGGATAATCACCACTTAACGTAACCTTAAACCGGTAACCGTTTTGATAAAACCGCGAAAAAATATCAAATCACACGCGCAACTTCAATCGAACCACATTCACGGGTGACCAAATCCTCTAACACAGGTTTGCAGCTTTCCACGATATTCTATCTCCTTCCAACTTGTATAAATTTAAATCTCACTATCTCTTTCTTAAATAATCATTCCCTCAATCTTGTTTTGCATCTTTTTTTACCTTACATAATAATGTATTAAGTCATCTCTCTCTGGATAGTCTTAGCATTGTTATATTATCTCTTTTTAGCTTGTTTACCTAATGATTACTCTATTTCACTCTTTTGATTCTCGCCGATACATTGTTACCGTTCAATTTGATTTGATTGGTCAGGTAGGTTATAAGACACGCCTACTTTTATCCCTTCCCAAACATACAACTATCCGATAAAGATGCTGAAGGTAACATCTTTGTCAAGTAAGCTATGGAACCGAAAAACAAGTTTTCTGTATTTGTTTAACAAGTAAAGTTGTTTTAAAACTAAATAAACATGAGTTATTGATATTTGGATTGATTATAAGTATTATATCGACAAATATTTATTATATGTTACTCAATATTCCAATATAATTTTATAAAAATTTATACAAATTCTAGGCCTTTATGTTAGCCTTTTAAAATATGTATTAGAAATTTAACTTTTATACACCACAGATTATTTTATTTTCAATTCTTTCTCTTTCTATCTAACTTATGATTACAAATAAAAACATATAATTTTAGTTTGAAGCTAGATAATATTAAATTTGATTATAAATCCGGTAGAAAATCTCATTAAAATCAGCGTATTAAAGCATTCTCTCCTAATAATTAAGTCATCAAGCAAATAAGAATCTAATTACTACTCCGATAGATGTCAGCACCATCCAACGTCCCCACCTGAAGCAAGTAACAAATGAGTGTGGGGTAGGCGGGGCGTGCAACCAAGGAAACCCCGCCTCTTTCTCTCCAGTAAGGTGAACGTAGCAACAGGTGAAGGAATGTGTCGAAAACGTGAGAATTCAAGCGTCTCGTGCAATAATAGCGTTGCGTGACTGTCACACAACACTAACTTCATGTTAGTGATGAGAAACAACAGTTAGAATTGATTGATTGTTGATGATTTAAATATCTGGTAGATTGATGTGAATATAATTAACCATTATTAGCAAGTATGATGTTTTCGAATAGCAATTTTTATTTATTATTTTCAAATACAACAATAATAATTACTATTTATTATATCGTAAAATTGTAAATATTATTAGACAGACATTTATAATAAAAGTATGTAGTTATAACCTTTTTGTTTTGCGTTTATAACACATTAGTTGAATTAATATTTAAACGAAATATACGAACAAAATTGTTAAGTTGTACGTAAAATGAAAATTATTATACACGTTTACAATTTCTCTTACAATACACGCATTGATATCTCTGAATACGAAGCAACTATTTATGCAAGTATGTTCAGCGGGTTATCTACAATATTGGTGCTTATTAGAAACCACGAAATATTAAAACTTCGTTTTACCCTCATTTCATTCTTGATTCTATGAATCATCTCGTCACATAACATTTCTATTATTGCCTCCTAAAAGATACGAAAAATGTAACAGAAGAAATTAAAGAACGAGTTTTATAAGACGCGTAAATATTTAGAAAAAAATGAATCCTGTATATTATTTTTTTATATTTGGCGTCTTTTACTAAAATATTTTTAAAAAACTGCTATATTAAACTTAAACCGAGTTGATTTAGAGAAATTTGTATGGTAATGTTGTAGTTGGTAACAATATATTGACATATATTCAAGTAAAAAGTTCATGTCAATTATAATTTTGAACATTAATAAATGTCATCCAGTACCAACTAGAGATGGGCCATTTGAAAGTTTCAAGCTTTATATTTCATGAAACTTTCAAAAGCTCCAATGCACATGCGCCGTACACCTCTCTAGACTTGCGCAGATCAACATGCATGCACTAATCATTGTAGAAGTTTGACATTTGAACAGCAAGAGTTGTTTGGTAAATCTACATGTTGAATGTGAACTTTGTTGATTATAAAATTCAATACAGTTTAAATGTATTTGTGTCATTTTGCTATAAAAACATCCAAGTATTTCAAATTTAACTGACAAACATTAATTTATTTAAAATTTTCCATGAAACTTTCCTTCAAAGTTTCATTTAATGTTTTTTTATGAAACTCATTGAAATTTATATTGAAACATTTTCTGAAACTTTCGATGAAACTTAAAAAAAAAAGTTTCTGAAATTTGCAGTTCATTAGTACCAACCTTCTAAAACAAAAAATTGCGTATGAAAATGAAGGCTCTTTCGAAACGCAGTTGGTTTCGTAATGACTTCATTATACTCGTAAACACAAACAGTATTTATTTTTTTAGATAGCAAAATAAATGTACGGATAATTATTTCACATTAAATTGGATTGATATTTATTGAGCCAGTATTTTAAATATATTGTCAGTATAAAATAGTAAATAATTTATTATAAAAGTGTAACAATCTAACCTATATCACAGACGCAATATATATTGCGTCTGTGCCTATATTAACCCTAACTATCTAACTTAAACAACATATTCATATTTATTGACCATGTATTCAAAAAAATACCGACCAAATAAATAGAATAGGTACATAGAAAGTCTTAGAAAAATCCTATCATTAGTACTCGTATAAAGTACTTTATTTAAAATAACGTTTCCTTCCAAAATTTCATTTTTTTGTGAAATAATCTGTAATGTTGAAAAATCAGTTTCATTTTCTCTCCCCATTAAATTAAATATTAGGTTGTGTGGCTGAATGCATTATGAAACATGTTGTGATTCTGACGGTCCGGGTCCGAATATGGGCGTCATATTTAAAAATTATAAGGTGTTAAAAATTACTCGAAATCTCAATTAAACAGCATTTATTCATACAACACCGACGTTTCCTTACACACACCGTCTTCAGAGTAGGAAGATTTTACAAAATATTACATATCATGCACACAAAATACATTCATTCTTAACATTCAGTTTTACACATCGTACAAAAAATTCATGAATAGCAAATGGACGTGTATGTGCTCTTTATGAATTTTTTATACGATGTATAAATAAAACTTAATGTTAGAGCGAATGTGTTATGTTTTTATGTACATGATATGTAATATTTTGTAAGATCTTATCTTACTACTCTGTCCATGAAGAAAGTGCAAGTGTGTACCGAACCGTAGTGTTGTAAAAATAAATTGGAATAAATGCTGCTTCACTTAGATTTCGTGTTTCGAGTAAATGTTAACACCTTATCCATACAATAGTCGAGAAATTCCCGACATATAAAATTATTACATTTTTTTCTGTGGGTAAGAAGAAAATGAGACAATGCCGAAATTAGCGAAAAGTGAATTTTGGGTTGTACGAGTATCTTAAAAACAAAAACAGAAAAATTTGTGTCGTGATCGAAGTCGCTCATCATAGCGCCCTAGCGGAGATATTTCCATGAATGGAGAATTAAATACGTGTATTTAATTTTATTTTTTAAATATGTATTATTTATAAATTTTTAACGATTGTAATGAGATAATAGTTATTTAAATAATTGTCAGGAAAATGGTACATTAGTGACGAGGAGGAGGAGACATTGAAATGGGAGGCACTTCGTGCCGACTATTTTACGGCTCCGAGTCAAGTAGACATTTTACTGACGAGTCATGTATTATTTTTTTCTGAAACCTTTGATTATAATAAAAATGAATTTTATATTTATATTACCCATTGATGGGTGTGCCAGTCTGCTGTGTATATAGATTTCGGTAATGATGATGACATATGTGTACCGTGCGGGCGTTTACCAGGCGTCACCTAATGGGCACTCATTAATGGCGCGGAGAGTGCACCACAGGGGTCAATCGAGGGGTTGTTCACTAGTGTCAATACGTGTACAAAAATCTGAAAATACTTGTCAGTACCAAATAAATATCTGACAATACCATGTATTATTGTACAATACATGAAAATACTTTGCAAAACCACGCAATACATAGAAATACTTTAACGGTATGTGAAAATAAAAATACTTTGACGATACATGGAAATACTTTTACGGTACATGAAAATACATATCGATACCGAATAATATTTCTTGTAAATGCACGCTTATGCAGAAGGCAGAGTCATAGTTAAGCACAGAACTATATACGGAGAACGTAGAGGACCTTACTTATTTCGAAGAGTATTCGGGAGAGGTTTGTTGTTAAACAATTAAATATGAGTATTCCTATGATAAAGTACTATATTGTAATATACAAATTCACAAATAATAGTTTTAAAGGTCAAGTAATTTCGAACGATGCAATAGAGAATTGTGGGAAATTTACAGCAGTTCTTAAACATATGTTACCTTTGTATAGTATTTTGACATTAAAGTTTGAGACTCCCTGTAAAATATGTACTACTAAAGCCATCTATGAAAGGGTCAGGAAGTATTTCCAAAGGCTACTAGATTGAAAACTTGTTATCACGTTTCTGAATGCAGATTCACCCCCTGCAGATATGGGGACCCGTATCAAAATGACAGCTATTAATTACGTCCATAACTGACAAATGTCATAATTTTTCGTTCAAAATTTCATGATTTTCTTATTTCATGTGGTTTATTTATTATCAGGAGTGTGGAATTCAGTTGCCGAGAAAAGGAATCATAAAATACCAAAAAATGAAATTTTGTATGAAAAATTATGGCATTTGTCAGTTATGCCCTATACATAAATTTTCTTGCAAATGATCCTATATTTCCAGTAAAATTATTTTATAAACAAACAATGAAATAGTATTTGCACATTTAATGTTATTATAAATATTAAAGAATATTCTATTCTCTATATGAATTGATTGCATTTCATAATTCATATTCAATGGATATAGAGTTAAAGAATTATAAAGAAATTAAATTTTATAAATCAGCCAGCTGTGCTATAATCATGGAAACAGCTACTATGTTAAGAAAATTCTAACTGAAAAGAAAATGAATGCTATTGGAAGTTTCTAGAAAGATACAAGAGAGACGATTACATTGGTTTAAACATGTCATGAGGAGAGATAAAGAATATCTTGGAAGAAGAATGAATAGCTTAGTAATAGAAGGTTGAAGAAACAGAGGAAGACCAAAGATAAGATGGAAGGACTGTATTGCGGAAGACTTGAGAGAAAAGGAACTAAATGAGAACGACACGTAAAACAGAAATAAGTGGAAGAAGAAAATAAAAAATAGCGACCCCTAACGAATGGGAAAAGCTAAAGAAGAAGATGTCAGTGTCAAGTGCCATTTGCCTGATATAATATTATTGGAAATTTAGAATCTTGCAATAAAATTTATGTATGGAATTTGTACATAATACGTAGGATTGACGGAAGGTATTGTGCTGGCCACATCAGATTTTTTATATAAAAATAAGATAAACAAGCTGGGTAAAAATGTGAAAAAATGTTTTTTCTGTGTAAAATCTTATTGTACCACGAAATAATGTGATTACTGTTCACATGTTTTATCTTTTTTACTTAATTTACAATTCTTGAAAATACATATAATACTAGTCAATACCCTTCAGTACTACACATTACTTTTCAATATTAGTCAATACGTTAAGTACCTTTCAATATTAGTCAATACTTTTCAGAATTACACATTTCTTGAAAATACTTATCAATACTTGACAATGCTGTAAATACGAAGTATTTTGTCAATCCCTGTACAAAATTTTTGGTAGTGAGCAACCCCTCGGGGTCAATATTGTGCCATTTCAAATTTGAAATATTTGGCGTCGGTCGGGATCGAACCCGGTTCACTATATTCGCGACCAGACACTCAGGCACGCGGCCACGAGACCGGTATGTATTTAAATTAATAAAAATTAAATGGCGGGAGGTATTGTGTTGGCCACATCAGATTTTTTTATAATAAGAAAATGTTTGTTTCGAATGTCATTTATTATTTTGCTGATTAACCGTTGGGGGAGTGGGGATTGTCGGACGCGCAAGAAATATTTTGCCTAGGGGCGCGTTTAAAGTTAATCCGGCACTGATCGCGGTTAATATTAACAATAGAGCAAAACTGTTTGCACATTCCAGGGTCAACTTGTTGAGAAAAGTTTGATAGACACAACAGAAATTTAATTTATCGTATCATTTTTATACTCAAAATTAACTGTCAAATTGGCAAATAAAGAAAACAAATCCCTTAGTAACGAATATAAATAAGGTGATAATTTCTTTGTTTTTTATCATTGCATGTAACTAGGGAGATTCTGAATGTTGATTGGCGAAAAAAACATGTCCCGTCCCGTGACTAATGAATTATATTCTCAACGTTATAGTTGGCTTCGGAAAACTCGGAAAAGTGCTTTAATATGCTTTGTGAGGTATATAAATTGAAAAAATGATAAAAACTGAATAAAATAATATTAAAAATAAAGAGAAGGTGATCTGCAATAGAATTTTTTATTTATTTCATAATTATTTCCAATTTTTTCACTTCAAAAAAATAATAATTCATGTTATATTCATGTTTGAAACAAAAGAATATAAACATTATATTTCACTGAGAAGCATGTAAAATAAGCAAGAAGTTGAAACTATTTTCAACATAGGTTCCCATTTAAAAAAATATAAGTTTGTGTTATATCTCGAGAATTATTAAGTTCATAATAAATAAGATATGAAATATTTTCGAAAATAGGGAAAATAAGTTTTTGCCTGTAGCTCAAAAACAAAAGAAAACCGAAAGTTGACCTTGGAATGTGCAAATGGTTTTGCATTATCGTTTATATAGATAAGATACATTAATAAAACATCGAAAATGGGATAGCATGTACAACAATGAAGTCTAAGAATAAATCAAAACACATGAAACTAAATTTTACGCTGTTAATTAAATAGTAAAGTTCATTAAAATAAAAATCCAATACTTCGAAAAATTAGTTCATGTATGTACACTTATACGACAATTTTAAATAATTCAAAAAAATAATTTACGGTTTCCCAGAAATTAACAAAACGGACATTGCCTCTTTTAGCACCAAGGTACATATTTATTATTTTATACAAAATAACATAATATCTTCGGCAAATAAGACAGATTCGAATTTCAATATAAATTATAATTAAAACCTATAATTTAAAGTGAAAAATAAGTAAAACTTACCTATTCCAAGAAATAAAATATATTAAATCGTCCAAATATTAATCACAATTATTCAGTAACACATTGCAATACACGTCTTGTCTCTATGACAAATAAAACACCACTAATTGTTTATTATTGTTTTAACCTGTTGATTTTGTTGGTCGTCATTTGTTTCAAATAAATTTTCACACTATAAATATGAATAAGATAATTTTATATTATGAATAGCAAATCTAACAAAAATAAATATTATTTGACGTGTATTTCTAAATATGAAAAGTCTCTTTTTAAAAATAAATGACAATTAAAAATAAAACTTTTTGCAGTCTGTAATAAGAGACAGTAGTAAGTTTCATCTTGTTAACATTAACAATTGTAAACACACATGATTGTACGATGCATATGGCATACACTGAGACAAGTGTACGCATTATATTTATTACTTTCTTTGTTGAACAAGCCGCTCTTGCCATCAAAAGAACCGCCACTGTCACGTCGGTAATTCAGATCCCTAGACTGCTGGTGTGAACGCATGCCGGTATGACATTGCGTGACATAAGCCTGTGATCTAACCTTCATCTGACCTGTGATCTGACAAGTGACGTGCAACTAACCTAAGTTTAAATTTGTTTTAAAATGAAATTGAATAACAATAATAATTGTTGATTTAATTCGTTGTTAAATAATTGTTTTTCAAGTTTTGAAATTTCGGCGGAAAATTTGAAATATGAAGGATGATCCAGAGTTTAATACATATTTTGTTAGTCTGATTGAACAAAATCCGTGTCTTTATGATTATACAAGTGTTGATTATAGAAATGTTCATCTGCAAGAAAAAACTTGGGAAAAAATTGCCATTTTAGTCTCCGAATCAGGTTAATATACAATTAATAAAACTTATAAAAACTAACAAATAACTACTACAAAAGTTTATTTCAACTTATGATTTTAAAACACATTTCACAATTTTCGGTTGCTATATTTATTATAAATTAATAAAATAAATCATTTATTAAATAATAGTTATTTATGCAACATGAGTAAAAAATAGAGGCGAGTTCGTCTAATCCTATGAGTGAAATAAAACATTTTTACTCAAGCTGCATAATTTTTTTTTTACATCTACAATAAGTGTGAAAAAAAGTGCCATAGCATTTCATTATTTCACCTGTTTGTATTAAAAAAATGCACTTTTTCACACTTTATTGTGTTTTTAAAGCCATTTAAATGAGAAAAGTGTACTTTTTTAGCAAACGTATTTTTTTTTGCTAATTGTAAATCAAGTCTAATCTTATTTTATATTCTGCCGCTTGTTTATCTGAAATAAAAAAATATTTTTGTAGCGCATGACTGTAAAGAAAGATGGAAAAATCTACGCGGTTGCTACACGAGACATTTAAAACATTCAGCTACTCCTTTAAATTCATCAAAAATAAAAAAACCATATTACCTCGCTGATTACTTAAATTTTTTAAAACCGTATACGAAGACTCGCAAATCAAGATCCACTTTTGGCGCAGTTTCAAGTGCAGTAGCTGTATCTTCTTTCCCTGAACTAATAGAAGGAGATAAAAATGAATCAGACACTGATACAGAAGATATTCATCATGATTACGACCTCCGAGCGCAAAGTCCTTCACAATCGACCAACGATGATCACTGTTTTTCTGCTCCTCCAGCCAAACAAATGAAAGATAATTCATTTGATTTCTTCCAACTAATTAAGGGACCTACAGAAAATAAACTAGGACACTTGTGTAGGGATCCGGATTTGTCCTTTTTAATGAGTGTATTACCAGATATGAAAGAAATGAACAGTGATCAAAAACGAAGATTTAAAATAGGTATTTTAAGTTTAGCAGGGCAGATTTTAAACGAATCCAGAACTACAAATCATATTTTAAGTAGTACAATATCTGGATATACAATACCAAAATCTGAAACTTTATCATAATTTACAGCATTGTTATATTAAAATGTGATAAATAAATATTACTATTAGATTTATTAACAATATGTATTAATCTGTTAATATTTGTTCATACTACAAAGTGCAATAATATTTAGCTAAAAATGGCAAGAAATGGAAAAAATACAAATCATTGGTACTTGGTCCCTAATATGAACAACTAAATATAGCCTTTTTATGCAATTATTGCTTCTAGTTATGTATATAAGAGTCTATACACTTGTAAATATAACAGTAAATAAACATTGTTTGTTTTAAAACCCTGTACTTGTAAATATATGTAAATTAATGTTCAACATATCACGAAACTATTCTACACCTATAGGAAATAAGAGATTCATCTGTGCTTGTGTTTATATTCGAAAAAACTGATTGTTTTACTATCTAGACTTTAGGCAGACCAGCAGTAATCATGCTTTCGATGCCACAGTGGTCTTCACCTCTCAAGATCTTGAAGTAGCCATTAGCACCCCAATCGCTATTCCAAGAGTTGGCTATCAGCCAATAAGGACTTCCGTTCTCAGTTCCCCAGCCCAAGATTTTGATAGCGTGGCCGCCAAGTTCTTCACCTGCAACGTGCTGGTATACTCCTATAAAAAGCAACATAATTTCTTCAAGTGTTCTGTCATCCACAACGAATAATAAAATTAGCGACAATATAATTTCTTCGAAAATTTTATAGCAGCATATTGGATATTCCGTAAACGAAATTCCAATAAAAAATTGTACCCACTGTAGAGAACCCGCTTCTAGACTGATATAACTAGTTGTGATGAAATTTTTTATGTGTTTTTTAGGCGACAATCATCAATTAACGTTGTAATCAAGGTGGATTGGGAATACTCTTATTTTATGATACTAGAACTATGCTCTATGGAAATAAGTGTTCAAACTGAAAAGTTATATTTATAGACATCTCATTAATTCATGCATTCGAACCAAAGTACGTTAATTCTACGTGTATATACCTATTAAAATATTAACTAAGGTAAAGTAGCCGAAAATACTCTCAATTTACATTTAAAGTAATATATTATGAATGAACATATTTTTGACTAGAACACAAAATAAATTAAAATAGATTTATTTTTCCCTGAAGAAAGCAGCAATGTATGCTTCCGAAACGTGTTTTAATAAAATATACAGAACATAAACTAAAAGCTTGTATTATTATTGTTAAAATAGATTTATTTCCCGATTGTAATAAAAACGGTAATTACTGCTTCTATACAAACATAGTGAGAGATGGTCTGTGACAAACATCAATTGGGATATTTCATTACGTAGAGATGGCGTTGTGTACCAACGTCAAACTTTCACCAAGGGAGCACATTTGTGTAACTTCCATAAGCGTATCATTGCTGTCAATAGTTTTTCTTTGTATTTTGACTTTTCTCTCAGTGTTTATTATTATTTTAGGTAGAGTATATTGCCTTGTATCCTGTTTTATTATTTGTAGCAATAGATTAATTATTATTTTTCGCTTTAAATACTTTAATTAGTAGTTGTTAGGTTATGTTCATAGTTTTGTTCTTTCTTAGGGACAGTTTTACAGCACATATTAGATAATAGTAGTTTAATTAATTGTAAATATTGATTATATTATCTTTTTCCACTATATAAACTACGTGCGTATGTAAAAACATACGAATGAAATCAAACTGCTCCCTTGTTTTCAGTTCCAAATTTTTCCACATGGTTCGCATTCTTAATGAAATATCCCAATAAAATATAACGACATTAGTAATACCATAGAATAGGACTACAAGATTTCGCAGCAAAAATGTTCGTCATTTCTAAAGCACCTAACAAACGGAACATTCTACAACTGTACTACTACACTTCAGAAACCAAGATTTTTATAAAGTTTTTCACTAAACAACATATTTAACAAACAATAGGGCATAAGCAGACACGTGACTCAAGCGACTTTGAAATGCTTTGTTTTGTAATTTTCACAAGAACAATGTTTTGAACGACACATTTTTATTTTGAACTAGTAAATAATTATTATTTTACAATAATTTTCAGGCAATATAACCAAATTTAAAAAAGTAATAATAGATTACATTAATTCTTACTAAATGATTTATTCTTAGCATTTCTTTTTCACTTACCGCTTCCTCAGATAAGGGAAGTATAGGGATCGTGCTAAAACTCGCATTTCGAGATTTTGGTAAATGGTTTTAAGGTCTTTAGAATCTGATTTTAACATTTTCATAATGATGTCTGCGGATGTGTATATGTGTGTGTCTGTGTTTGTGTGTGAGTGTGGATCTTCTGGGCACTCTAACTCAAATATTATTTAGAAAATTTTGAAACCATGAATTTCTATCTTAGCCATTAGATTTTGGTGTCAATCGGATAACCGGAAATGGCACTTTACTTGAAGCTCAAAATAGTTTTTCTTCAAAAAATACCTCTAAATGTTATTTTTTGCAATTTGTTTTTATAAAAATTATTAAATTTTCTATAGGTTTGTATTAATACTTTTCAATATATTTAATGAATAAATTTATAAAATATAAAAATTATATCCCGGAGCCTATGCTTTAAACACAACTCCATAGTTACACAGTTCAGCTCAAATATATGTAACTGACAGATAAATACCACTGTCAAAAATATAATCGTTTCAAATTAATAATTAGGTTTGTTCATAGAACGATTTGAAACCGTCAGCAACCGTCAGAGGCATGCGCAGTTGCATAAAAGCGTTCGCAGAGTCACAAATTTCCAACTCTAATTATTAGTTCAATGTTCATAGAAACTTTCTGACTGGTTGCTGATCGGTTGCCAACTATCAGAATAATTTCCAACTCGGTCGGAAATTTTAAATTTGAGGCATGCGCACTTACACTGTTTTGACAATACATTTGTATTTGTTTTGATTAAAGGTTTTGATTTCATTTAATGTTTGGTTATATACTTACAAATAAATTAAATTAGTGAAATAAATATTTTACGGTAAGTAAATCATTGTAAATTAATAAATAAAATAATAAAAGACTAATTCACTGACAAGTGTCACTACAGTGATCGATAATATCGATATATTTACTACCAAAATTGAGCAGCGACATTTATTATTCATTTCAAAAAGTTATGTGACATAATGCTATTCACAGAAGAATTCAAACAGTTTGATTTGCAACCAGTTTGAAACCACGCATGCGCACTCAAACTCCAACCGTTGGAAATATGTTCTATGAACAAACCTAAGTAACGTTTAAAAAAGAAAATTGTAAATAGAACAATAGTTATATGGAAAGTAACTTAATATAGTTCCCAGCATTAATAAATATGTAGGTATGTATTAAAATAAAAAAAATATATATCACGGCATATTACCCATTGCTGAGTGTGCTAAACTTCTTTGTATGTACATAGATTTCGATAATGATGATGACATTTGTATCGTGCGGGCGTCACCTCACGGGCACTCATGCTGCCACAGGGGTCAATTTTGTGCCATTTATAATTTGAAATATCTGGCGTCGGTCGGGATCGAATCCGGTTCCCCAGATTTGCGACCAGGCACGCGGCCACGAAATCCCATAGGTATGTATTTAAATTAATAAAAAATAAATGGCGGGAAGTATTTTGTTGGCCACATCAGATTTTTTTTATTTCGTTTCAAATTATCCTCTTGAATTGGAATATTCATTAATCGTAAGCAATAAAGTTTTTCAAACAATAATTTTACGCATTATGAACAGAAATATGTTTAAATTTCTTGTTCTATATTTTATAAAAAGACTATTTTAAAGTAAGTGGGTGAAAGAAGATGAAATTATCGAATGAAAAGCGCATATAAATTTCCCTAGGTAAACCTTTGCTACATTCTTAATTGAAACGCTGTACATTCACAAAAGTATAAAATAAAAATACTTTAAGTTTTAAGTCATACCTGATTTATACTGCAACAAGTCACTGTAAACAGTAAATGCTCCTTCCACGGGTCCATTTTTCATAATCTCCCTCTGAATTTGTTCTGGCTCACTGCTAACTGAGTATGATTCTTGTCCAAAATGCAGATCTTTCTTGTACGGGACGGGATAACCTTTCTCACAGTACCTCACACATTTGGGTGTACCGTTATCGTCTCCGCTACAAGGCATGCGGGTTCCATTTACGTGATGTTCACAAGGTGGGATGGCGTAGGGTTGGCAGCCTTGACTAGAGTTATAGCGACCGCCAGATACAAGACCCTTGTTCACCCAGTATGACCAGGCTTGGCCAGGGAAACCACCATTACAGCCCATTCCGCAACTTGTACAACAGCTGACAAGGTCCTCAGCGCTGAAACGGAAGTGGGTTTTGCCGCCAGAGTGGATGCAGACGCGGTCGGACATTGCTTCGACTGCACCAAATGCCTATGGGAATAATACATCTAATTACCAATCATGCAAATAATCAAAAATTTCAATATAGAAATCATAAAATACAAATTAATTACTATAGTTTCTCTTTATAATAAAAATTAAAGAGAACACTCGTATCGTCCTAATGTTCATACATCGCCCCGCTCATTTCATGTTTCGTTCAGTTTCCAAACGTTCAAATCTTAAACATGAAATTGACACAGATGAATTTCGCGCACTCACAATTTAAAAAGTATACTATATTTATTGAATCGAAGTAGATAGTTATTATTTTTAGGAAACATTATGACGCTGCATACCTAGCCAAAATTAAACATTATTTCCAAATAATAAAATTATTTACAATTAAATATTTTAGAGGGGATACGGTGACGCGAGCGAGCTTGAGGATTTACATCGATGTGTAAAAATCAAATATATGTGGCCATATTTTAAAATAGGGATAAATGGCTATTTTAAAATTGGGGGCAAACTTTTCGATGTGAGACGATCCTAAATTCTAATTCCGGTTTCACCGGAAGCGATATCATTGTTTATTTTCTAAGGTAAATATTATATAAATGTCTATATTTTCTAAAAGTAAATAAAATTTAACTTTACAGTAATTTCAAATACGTACATTTTCAATATGTGTAACAATATTTAAACTGCTTATCAATAATTTATTGACATTTAAAAGTAGAAAATGCCGCAAGTTTAATTACAATGCATTCACATTAGCGAGAGAATTTTGAACTAACTCACAAACAGACACAAGTCGTTCTATTGGTCGGAACGAATTAATAGAATGACATGGCTCTGGACTTTAATTAATAAATGGACTTTAATTAATAAATGCAGAATATTTGAAAATTGAAAATAATTTTCAAATATAGTTTCATTTGGATTCCAAACCATGGTTATGAAAATCACAACTGATTAGCTAACGCACATCACCCAATAAAATAAATTTGTATTTTATTTGAGTTTTTCTCAATAAATGACAATGAGTAGTGGTACTCAAAATATTTGTCACCCTAGCTAACTATTTACCATGGTTATGTTTTAAAGATACTATGGCTAAAAAGCAACTGAATTTGTTATTTTAGTCATAGCTTAATCACCCCATATTAATAGTAAATACATATTAGCAGCCTATATTTTTGCATTGATTAACTATACTTCGTTCAAGGAGAACAAACCTGTTTCGCGTAGGTAACTATAAAATTTTGGCGGGGGACGTCATACCAGAGTTGTATTGTTATTATTTTTAGATTTATATAATTAAAGTACAGTAAATAAAATAGAAATAAGGAATATAATAATAGTAAGAATGAAATAATAATACAAATTTGCTGCGTGATCGGGTACGTCCTCTTGTTAAACGAAGTATATAACTACTTCTTTTTTAAAGTGGTTACATTATACAGAATTGTTTTTTTTTCTTTATTTTTAATTTTAAATTAAATTAACTTCCCACAAAATATTTAAAATAATTATAAAAATATTTGTGATGCGTCAAATAAATTTACACATTTTAAAACATTTAAAAGTTTTCTATTAATAAACAGCAATAAATAAATAAAAAAAATCAGATAATAATTAATTGCTGTTATATAGGAAATTGAACTTCGTAACAAAATAAATAAAAATATCTTGTATTTTCATTCATCGAATAAATTTGGGAGTCTTTAAAACATTTAATAGTTTTCTAAAAATAAAATAAACTACGACTATAATTAACTGAAGTTTTCTAGATAATGAAACAATATTCATAACAAATAAACAAATTTGCCCTAAGGCTCCAAAAACATAAATATTACTAAATTTTCAAAAACAAAATATTATTGAATGTATGTAAACAACGTAATTACCCAACTTAAATTATGAATTTTTTTTTAATAATAAATTTAGAACGCGCAATTATTTAGATCTAAATTATATTTATTTATTTATTTATTATTGTCACTATAATAAATGATATTTAAACTTTTTACACTTTTTATAAGTTTCCTTTCCATTGTTAACTTAAATCTGTATCGTATATTTTTACATATAACATGATAAACAATTTTTTGTGAACATTTTTTATTATCAAAATTTCCCTAAATAGTCAGTCACATGATTTCTCATGGATGATAAATAGCGATGAACAATGTAAAAAAAACTACAAAAGAAACAATGAATCATATTTATGAATTTATGATATAGGAACACATTCTTCTTTATTTACTGTATACCTTATCAATGTTTTGACAAATTTGTATTTTAGAAAAACATTAAACAAAGAAAAAAATAACTATAAAGAAAATACACAAATAACTTTATTATTAGTTCTTTCACATAATTTTTCATTTAGTTGTGATTTAAAAAATAAATATTTTCTTACCCAACATGATCCACAAGAACCTTGATCTCTAATTTCTTGAATTGTTGGACAATGTGACCACTGTTGTCGAGCATCAAATTCTTCGGGAAGATCATTTTCTTCTAAATTGTGAATCTTTGGAGGCAAACGATGTAATTTAGCAAGAGGGTGAACTCCCATTAATTTACGAATGTAGTTCATTGATATATCCCTGGCGAAATTTCTGCCAGCAATCCATGACGACTGTCTATTGTTGATATGATTTATAAATTCATCCGACAAAGGATGAAATGGTATATTATGATGATTAGCTAAACATTGCGAAAGGCACAATACTGTAGTTATTAAAATTAAGATGTCTTTCATTTTGATCTGAAATCAAATAAGTTGAAATAGAAAAGCAGCACAATTCTATATTTATCTTAAGGAAACGTGTCAAAACCGCAATCAAAACCTATCAAAACTATGGAACTGGGATAAACAGCGTATTCTCGGAAATTCATCACTTCAAGGTTAAATATATAATGACCATGTTCATATTTTTTATTATCTACATTTATATAATATATTTTCCCAAAACATTTCATTTAGAATAAATAATTATAAATATTTTAGTCTTTGTAGATATTTTAATTTACAACAAGACTATTGTTATCAATTTCTTTGTTCTAATTTTAGGCGTAAAATAAGTTACAAATACAATAAATTACAAGATTTATGTTAAATTATATTCATTATATTTAGAAACATCAATAATAACTTCAAAAAACAATACATACAATCATACAAACAAACAAAAAACAATCGAAAGAAACAAAGATATTACCTGTTTATATTTCTCTAATTCTACGATGTTTCTTCTAACACAGTCAATTCAGAACTAACAAATGTGAATCACTGTTTTCTACAGATTGAAAATGTATAATTAGTTATGTTATTATCAGAAAGTCAATAAAGTCACGAGATTATCAATATCAAAACACATTACAAATACAAATAACAGTAATAGCAACAGCTGATTATCAAAACCTGACAGGCAGTCGGGCCACTACGAGCAGTGCCACTACAGAAAAGCTGACATAAAATGTTACTAGAATGAGTAAAATTTGGAAAAGATAAAATTTCAACATTAAAAAGATAATAAAATGTTGGAATGCATCATCATTTCTATTTTTAGAACAGAAACTAATTCAAGAATAAGAAATATGTATTTGTTTATGACTTAGTAAAATATTATAAGAAGTATTTATTACTTTTGTACTTTTTATGAAAAATATTGTAAATACATATTTATGTAACTATTTACTAAGCAATATATCACTTTTTCAAATTTTGTTGCATTATTTTTCAATATTCTATGTTGAGAAATAATACAAACTTCAAATTAAATGTATTTATATTCGTTCAATTTGAAAAAATACATATTTTGAAATAATATCAGGTTGTATAAAGATTAATTGTAATATTTTGAAACAATTACATGTAAAAAAATGCAGTTTAAATATTAAATTAGAATTATAATAAATAATTTATCGACAGACATTGTATTTAGGGCAAAAGTAGCGTCGTTTGATAATGATGACGTCACATAGCGTCGTCGTATCGATCCTCCGAAGTAACCGCGTGTACAGCAAAATCAGAGGTGGCTGAGAGTGCCGAGTCTTCCGCGAACGTAAATTCGAAAGTAAACGTGTGATTCTTTTGTTTCAATTCAACTCTCTAATCTTGTATGTAGTGAACATGTTCCAATATATCATAACTACTCAACAGAAATGAATTAACGGAGAAATATCTGCAATACAGGGCCGGTTGGAACAGATTTTGGACTTGGAGGTGATATACGTCAGTGTGTGCTGCAGTATTCTTAATTTTTTATTTCAGTGGTGAATATTATAGTATATCACAGAAATATGACTTCGTGCAAACGAATTAAATCATGTGGTGCCAATATCTAGAAAAAACTAAACAAATAAATATAGATAGTTATATTTATAAGAACATAAATACAAAGGATATATTTTGACTACTCATAAAATATGAAATTTTATTAAAAACTTAAGATTTATTGAATTATGAATGAATATATTAATAACAATAAAAATTAAAGAACAAAATTTAATTTATATTTCAACGATGATATATTTGCAGATAAATTTATCTTATCTAAATTGAAATATTTAAATTATTTTATTATTTACAAGTTATTAATAAAAGCGGCTCTGTCAAATATAAATTACATTTAATTTAAATGTTAATAAGTGTATATTTATGAATTTAAAATAAATAATACTCAACGACTTCTAATAATAATCCACTATTGGGCGAATATCTATTTACTGAAAACAGTGAGTACGTTTTGCAATTTTCATTATCCTGTTCGCTACCCCTTTATATATTTATGAATTTATGGACTCAGCACACAATACATTATAGATTAAAATCATGAATTTTAATTGTATTTCTCCAATTTGTTAATTAATTTGGAGCAAAATTCGTGCACGCTAATGCACTTTTTAATTTCGTGCTTATTATAAATTCTCACAGCTACTATGAAATTCACAATTAAATTGATTTTGATTTTAACAGGGACAATTGTTTTAATAACTACTGTTAACTACATAAACATATTATCATATTTGAAATGAGTTTTAAGTACAATATGAAATTCAGCTTTCATCGAAAAGCTCGGTATATAAAAAATATATTTATATAGTACATAATATGCAATGTGGACTTCATATGTGTATTGCTGGTCACGTTTGTCAGTATCAATTGTTTTATAATTAAATTGAAACATTTTATTAAATTTATGTTTTACAACGCATTTATTTTCCATGATTATATATACTTTAAAACATGATTTCATAAAAAAATTAGGTCTAAAACGTTTTCTTTTATAAACAATTGTTTGTTTTCATACGTTATATTGCGCGCCTTTCAACTTATCTAAGAATTAGATAAATACCAAATGTCAAAAACATTATTGTAAATTGTTAAATTGTTTTATAACATACAAAAACAGAAATTTTGGCTTCATCTTTGATCATATTTTTTTTCTGCATTTCGTAACATTAATTTTTATCATACAGTGTGTTAAAAAAACCTAATTCGGAGTAAGCTATGGACTAATTTGTTTCCATTTCTAAAATAATTCAAGAAGAAAAGCTTTGATTCTTTTAATAAATTTTTTGACAATATCTCGTCTCAAATTAACATTTAATTTACATTGACATACGAGTACGTTTCGTTGTTCATAGCCTATTCCGAGTTAGGATTTTTTTTGAACACACTGTATATATAATTATGTTAATATTTTACCATTACTCATTTAATTGATATATCAGTATTGATAGTATTAAAATAATTTTAAAAATAAGCATAAATCAAAAAATTAAACTGTCAAAAAATATAGTTATTCAGAGTAAAATATAATGTCATATAGTGATATAGTATTGAAATAAAAGTAAATAATAAATGTTTGAACAGGGGTTTTTTAAAATAATTTTTAAAGGAGCACAAACTAGTCACACAAAGAATTTGGAAAGCGGATTGTTCTAGCGACAAAATGTACCTATTTGTCTTATCCCAGCTATATATACTTTTCAAATTCAAAAACATTTTACGAAAAATTTTTTTAAGGAGAATTCGAAATGCATAGTTGTATTTTAGAACTGTACAAAAAAAGTGAAACTAGAGATACATACTGACTAAAAGTAACCCTTATGTTTGAAAATTGTATGATTAAGAATGAAACATCGTATGTTCGTCCATGTCAGACCATGGAGCAGGAGTTGTAAACATTTGCGTGAAACGTATTTGTATTGTATTATTTTGAAATAAGCTGCAAGAAAATATGTACTTCTAAGTTTAAAAACACGGGTTGAAAGATCATACAGTAAAACTTCGATAATCCGGATATATATCGTTCCAGCAATCGCCAGATTCGCGAGGTATCCGGACTAGTGGATTATATCTTATGTATTATTTTCTTTTTTTATTTGTCTTGTCAAATCACTAATTCTACAAAACATTCTATTATTCTATTAAACAAATAAAGAGGTTTAACGAGAACTTAGAACAATTTAATGAAACTAAATTTTTACAATAATGCATAGGTATAGGAACATGCATACATATTGTTATACATAAACATGAAAAATTAAAAGTCCAAAAATATGTAAATATTAGGCACATAATATATGTGGGTACATAAACATAAATTTAATGTTTTTTAAAAAACCAATCTAATTTTGTCTACACAATTTTTGATTTAGCTGTTTCAGTTGCGCTTTCTTTTAATCTTTTTAAGAGCAAAGTGTATTGCGTGAAGAAATTATTTTCTTCACTATGGAGGTAAAATTTTTAAAATGTCCGATTGACAAAAGGATCCGGATTACTGAAGTGTCCGAGTTAGCGAGTATCCGGTTTATCGGCGTTATACTGTACTCACGCGACAAAAAATATTTTTCTCAAAGAATAGCATATTTTTTGTACAACCGATACTTTTTGTTATTACGAACTATATGTGTTTCTTTCAGAAAATTAGTTTCGGTTTGACATTTTTGAGTTTGGGGGAATGGTTAGGTTTATAAATTTAAAATTTAAATTCTCAGTTTACAAAAAAAATCTTGTCCTACGAGTTTTCTTCTTCTACAATTTTCTCTATTGGGATCTCAGGCGTTGATGACATTCTTTTTGTTGTCTTATTCAGTATTCTGTTCATTTTACTGAAACATGTTTCCATCGAGACTTATTACGGGAATGGAGTATACAGGGTAATTTATTTCTTTAATAAAAATTCACTTCAAGCATATCGTTGAATTCGTAATTTTACGTAGATTCCAAATATATAAAAATATATTGAGTGTCCCATTTGAAATATGAAAGTTTATGTCACTTCCGGTTAAACCGGAAGCGGAAGCGCTACTATCATACCAAATACCATGGTTTGTGAGCCCCTAAGCCTAGTTTACAAATTAAAAAATAATTACAAATAAAAAAGTTATTATGAGTGGCCCGTTTTTCAATGTCATTCTGTACATGGTCTATGAGGAATGACAGGAAAGATTTCATATAGCTCATAGCACATAGCATTTTACTATTAGTTGCAGCGCGTGTCTTACTTATTGAAAATGGCATGCACTTTAAAATCTTAAAAAAGAATTCCATTTATAGATCCTTTGGAGAGATGCTTGAATGAAACATTAGCTTACAAAATCTACAACTTTTGTTGAATAGTAGGACATACAATATTCCCGCCATTTCTAATGTTGCGATGTGGCACAAACCTGAAATCACGCAACCTTATATTTAAATAGTAATCATTCTTCACCGCACATTCCTATTCAAATAGTACTTTCGCCTTATCCACATTCATAATCGCAATTATTCAATGTCTTTTATTTTTTATTCTTTCCACTCAGAAAATTCCTCTTTCTTACACATCACTTTCAACAGTTGGCATGAGTATTATTATCATTATGCGCATTCATTATTATTATTATTTTTAATAGGGTCCTCCACCATTGTAACAAATTAGCAAATTAGTCATTTATATTAATAAAACTGTATATGAAAATTGTATGATAGAGACTATCAAACTTTAAAAAAGTAATTAGTTTTTAAAATATTCGAGTTTTTAATGACCTTAACATCTACGTCACACATATACTGTATATTTCAAATTCTTATTATTTTCAAGTTTTTGCTATCGCCTGTTTGAAATCCGGAATCCATTTTTAAGGAAATGAATGCTGAAAAGAACGAAACAACGAAAGTAAATCAAATAGTACTTGTTTGAATTTATAATACCACGCCAGATTGAAATAGCGTGAGTTTGTATGAAAATAAAAGATATGTTGAATAACATAGGCTGCCAGTGGCAATCAAAACTTGGAGTATAATATTCGTAGTTTTTTTTTTATTATTATAGGTAATATTGGTTATTATTCAGGTATATTTCTATATTGACCACGAAAATTATTTTAAATATATTTTTATAAATGTTGCAATAAATCAATAAATATTAGCCAACTCCACTGTTTAAAAATAAAACGAGCTTAAAATCTACGTCATAAAATATTAGAAAAATTATTTCAGCTTAACGAATAACAATTAAAACTTTCTAGAACTACAGATCGCTTTAAATTTGTATAAAATTTCATAAAACAAATAAAAAAAATCTGATGTGGACACCACACGACTTCCTTGTACAATTATTAAACTATACATATTTTTTTAATAATTAAATTACAAAATATTAATTTTAACTTCAAAACGGTAAGATATATAGCGACCATAATCTAACCCGGTTGTTTTTAAAGAGAGTTTTGATTACAACAAAGAAATATTTTATTACAACAATGAATATGACTAATTTCACAATAAAAATATAATATTTGTTATTGTACGAATCATAAAATTGCACGTCTTTAACGTAATTTGTCATTTTTTTTTTATGTTTTTGTCCTAATCCATAGCAAGCTTTATTACAAAAACAAAAAAGTATATAATTTTTAAATTTACATATCTCGCTTGTACAAAGGGCTAATTTAATAATACTTGATGTGCTACACGCAGAAATTAATTCTCTAAAACTTTTATTTGAAGCATTTATTTCTAAAATCAAAATAAAATCATTTTATTCAAGAAAAACTGTTAACAACTTCAAGTAATGTACCACTTCCGGTTAGCCTATTTTAACCAAAATCTATTATGTTATTTCGATTGACATAAAAGTCTTGTATACCAAATTTGAAAAGTTTTGGATTATATTTTAAAACAATTTTTCATTAAAATCTATTATAGGCTTCATGTAAAGTATCACTTCTGGAAATTGTGTAATAACCAGAAAGGGAGGTGCACAACTAGATGTTATAGGAATCCTAAATACAAGATTTCAACTTTCTACGGCTTACCGTTTTTGAGTTATGCGAGATACGTAGGTCCATACGTACGTACGTACAGACGTCACGACGAAATTAGTCAAAATGGATTCAGGGATGATCAAAATGGATATTTCCGCTGAAATCTGAAAACCGAAATTTTTCGCGATTACAATACTTCCTTTACTTACGTACAAGGAAGTAAAAAGAAGTGGAGGACCCCATTCTTACTAATAATAGTTGCATAAATCGCTGTTATTCATGTGTTTAACCGCTTATAATATTGTTCTTATCGTTGTTAATTCTTATGTTCGTGCTTGCAGAGGTGGTGGCTTGGTGGTGATGTGTATGTGTTGGGAGACCTCGTGGAGCTCAGACGGCAGCAGCTAGCGGCTGCGGTCGGCGGTGGGTCGCGGCGTGGGGCCAGCCAGCCAGCATGCCGCCGCCCCTAGAGGATGAAGAAGCAAAACGTACGCACGCTCTCGCTGATCGTGTGCACCTTCACCTACCTGCTTATCGGGGCTGCGGTCTTCGACGCGCTAGAGTCCGATACGGAGAAACGACGCTGCGAACTGCTCAATGGTAAATTCACAAACAATATTATTCGTAAAAAGCGCCAGAAAATATTACTTTACTGGATGTAGTAGATATTTTTTAGGACGAACCTAATCCAGTGAAATAACTTTCCGGATGTGAGACCAAAATATATACTGGGTGGTTTTGAACTTAATGTCATAAGTGTAAGGATAAGTAGTATGACATGTGTAAATTACGAACTAGAAAGATTTTTTTAAAAAATTCTCATATTTAGGTGTAGTTTTCATGAAACTAACATTTTTGGTACCACTGGACCACTGGAAATATTTTATCTATTACACAATTATTTTCGTTAAAAATGCTATTTAATTAAATTATTAAGAATAATATTTTTAATGAAATGTTAATTAAAACAGCAGTAAAAAAAGTTTCCTTAAGAAAAGTCGAATATAAAAAAAAAACTCTTTTGTAATCTACACATGTCATACTACTTACTCTTAAATTTATGACATTATGTTCAAAACCACGCTGAATATTCAAATTCAGTATACGAACCTAAACTTATAATATTTCGGCCGGTTTGCATTTTCAACAAATTATAAAACCTACCTTTCGGCTATTTTAAATATAAATTTAAAAAATCGGTGGGCCAAATAACGGGTGACAATAGTTCAACCGATATTTTAAGGATAATCATCTAGTCCAGATTTAGCTTCTACCGAGACCCTCTACTTTAGTTTTGGCACAATGAAAAACAACTTCGTAAAAATCCAGTGCGTACAGTAAAACTTACCTTGCAATGCAAGACATATGGGACAATACTAACAGAAAAATTTGCTGGGGTTAGGTATACTATGCGTAATAGGATTAAAGCTGGTACTACTAATAAAGCAGATGTAACCCAGTATTAAATGGCGGAATACTTAAACAGCGTATCCAGTTTTTGTAAGTTTAAAATCTATATTTTAATCTAGCCGAAAGAAATTTGTAGCAATTTCTCACAATTTGCGTAGATTTTACAATTCGTTTGTTGAAAATGTAAACAGGCCGAAATATTATGGGTTTGGGCTAGTAATTACTGCAACAGAATATCTTTAGATACATAATTTTCTTCTCTACAAAAAAGTATTTAACTGTTTTGCTGGAAAACAGTTAATTATGACAGGCAATATTTGAGTATATTAAAATTCACATTGAAATCGCTAAGATTCGTCTTCTAATGCTCCATTCTGTATACTTACGCATATATTATGCTACACTCTATACTTGATTCGGGCATTGTCCGAAAAAATTGCTCAGTACTAGTTTTGAACACTTCAAAATTCGCAAATTCGAATTTTACCACTTCAACGGATATTATTTAATTAGAGTTGAACAATACTAGTGATTGTTAGGTTACGTTATGGTTTGTTTAAAATAATAATAAATATCAGTTTTAGTAAGTTTAGATAAATCCACAACGCGTTGTGGCTGGTTCTCGGATTTGGGAATTTTCAGGAGTTCAAAATTAGTTCTGAGCATATTTTTCTGTAAATGCCCAAATTCGAGTATGGAGCGTAACATACAGAGTGTCAATGAATCCATATTACAAATTTATAGGGTATGTAGGGGATGTAAAATAAACCAACTTTTACTAATAAACTCATTTTCGGAAATGCATTATTTTACTATTTTAGTTAACTGTGACTTACTACTTCGATTATTATTTTAACTTTAAGCATTGAATTGCAGACGCATTATGAGGAGAATACTGTTCCCAATTACGCTAACATAGTATTTATGTACGACCGAGTGTACGGCAGCACAAGAAATTCAAACAAATCCTTGCGTTTTTGAATGAATGAATCAAAATATGCTCCGAAGGTGGTGGTCGTCATTTTGAAAAATAATTATTATAATACACATTGTAATAAAAAAGTAATAAAATTATTTTTAAAAAATTAGTAACTAAAGAGATAGGTCACAGCCAACTAAAATTAAGGTAAATAATTACTTATTTAAGAGCCCGAAAATAATACATTTCCGGATACGAGTAAAAGATAGTCTATTTTGAATCCCCTATACCCTATAAATTTGTAATATATTCATTAACATACTGGATAATATACTTCAGAATGTATATTAAACTAAAGTTTGCAAAATGTGTCTTGTTTTAAAGCCAACCATGACGTCGATACAAATATAATGTAATAAAAGCAAAAATATTTGATTAAGAATAATTTTGACAATTTATTTAATGTATTTTATTTTTTCATTTGTTTCTTAATCACCTCAAAAATTAGTAACTCATGTTTAAAAAATTAATATATTAATCGTTAAATAATGAAAAGCCTATAAAATAAGAAAATATATTAGACTATTTTCAACAAAGGCTTCTATTTAAAAAAAATATTATGTTTGGGTTATATTTTATTACCTAAACTATGTTATTCTACGTAAAAGAAAAAAACGGATAAAATTATTTAAGCATTTATTCCGTACCTCTCTCATAACAAACTAGATACAAGGTATTTTCCAAATGAACGAAAAACAAGTTTAAGCATGTACCATTCATGTTCCTTAAGAAGAGATAGAGATACCTTCATAAATATTGAAAATGAAACACTTGTAAATAATATTATACACAGTTTGCAATGTTAGATTGTCAATTAATAAAAATCATAAATGCACATGGTACACGGCACTTCAGAGAATTAGCTGATAAAATTACAGACGCATCCGTCTTTTTTATTCATAATTTAATATTTTATTCATTAAAAATATTCACAGCGCATTTTCAATGGTTAGCAATTTTATTGTTTGATATTTGCCAGTATTATTCCTGCACTAACTATTAAAATTTATTCAGGTTTGTGTATTGTAAATAGAAATCATTGTTGCTGCAATATAATAGTAGTAGAATTTCTTATAGAAATGAAATTTACTTTTAGTAAAAAAGAAATGAACAAAAAAAACAAAACTACAAAACACTAAAACGTTGATGCCGTCAAAAATGTACATTGACTAGTGATTTTTCCTAACGACATCAGTCAGATCGATTGATATCGTTTTTATAGTAACGCAATACAAAAGACGAAATAGTACAATAAACGCATAATGATTTGTAATGTAACGCATGGTCGCAATAATATAAGACGCAAATAGTAACCTAAAGCGGAATGTGGCCAAGTTTCATCTTTCTCTGTTGGTTCTGCGTCTGAACAAACAACATTCAGTATTGACACTAATGATATATAGGGCAATGTACGCAACACAAATTGTTTGTTGACAAATTGTTCAGTGGTTGATGTACTTTCTTAATTTCTTGACACTTCATAATAGATGATATTAATTTAATATCTTCTTCGCCGTTTCTGCTGTATCACATTTTGTTTCATTAATCATAATCATACTATCCATTGAACTAAGTATTTAAACGTAAACCACCATACAAATGAAATTCTAAAAAAAGAAAAAAATATGTACGCCTTAATAATAATGAATATTTTGTACGTTTTTTATGTACGCTTTGTTGGTTGCGTTGCCTTATTATAAATCCTCCTGTTACATGTAATGGATACATTACGAAGGTTATTTGAAAAGTTCACGGCCTAACAATGAAAACCTACAGCTTTTGAGTTGAGCTTATATTTATTTTTCAATATGGTTTCCGTGAACTTCAATGCACTTGTTCTACTGATGTTCCTGTGCTTTTATGCCATCCAGGAAATCCGAACTCTTCTTGAAAATAACTGTTTACTGTAGCTTTCAATTTGTCATCCGAAAAAAATCCTGACCACCAAGTCCGAGGAAGCCAAATCTAGAGAATAAGCAAGATAGTATATATTTTTATTAGTACATGAATTCAGCCAGTTTTTTTTGTGGACACAGCACTTATATGGGAGCGTGTGTCATCATAATATAATGAAAAGTGTTTTTCTTTTTTGACTATATAACAATTTTTGCGAAATTCTTGGTCCACTGGAGTTATAAAAATTAGAATAATAACCTATTGGAAAAAATAATAAATCCAGGTCTCACCCGTGGTTACAAACCAACTGATAAAGTCCTGTGACACTTGTTCTGCAATGCGTTTTTGATCCACAGTCAACAAACGCAGCACCTAACCCGCTGAAAAAGCTTTTTCATACCTAATTCTTCCGTTAGGATATTACGAGTATATATTCACTAATCTCACATTCCGTTGCTGGTCCTGCAAAACAATTCGTTCACTTTATTGACGGTTTCTTTTATTGTTGCATTTTCGACCACTACACGGATCACGGATCGTCTTCCAAGCTGGTACGACCACAGTTAAATTCGACTGCGTACTATTTGACAGTAGTATCTATATATCTATGTTTGTTATCCAAAAAAAAAATCATTTTATCAAAAAATTATTCAGGTCTTAAGCCTCTTTTTACAAAAAAACTTGTAAAGTAAAAGTTTGTAAAACGATTGTTTAGTAACAAGGTTCTATAGTTACGGGTTGTCGAGCAACGAGTGATTAAAATTTTTAAACACGCTAAATTTGCAAAACCAGGTGAATATTTTGTTATCAAGGCAAACTTCTCATTTAATATTGTATTCCTAATTCATAAATAATAGTATATTGTGTTGTTAGGAATAAAAGTGATACTTTGTGGCGAGCGTGAAAGTTTGCACGACGAACGAAGCGAGTCGGACATTTGCACGCGAGGCACACAAAACATTTTTACTCCAAATGACACATTATATTTTTTCTTCAAATGTAGATATTTAAAGAAAAATATCTACTACTGACGTACATTTTACGTAAATTACGTTTGCGATTTCAATTGCCCTGTAGCTATGGATACTTATTTGTTCACTTTTTGTTATAAACATTGAAATGAAAATTTTCACGTTTTGACGTTTAAATAAAAACTGTGCAATTTTATATCCTGCTTGTGTGCAATTATGGCGGAATTTGAAGTATTATAATGTACGCCCCCTGAAGTTGTTTAATTGGATGGAAATCTAACAGTATGGCTGAAAGATAAGTCCAGGAATCACTGCAAAACAATATAAACTTTTCTTATCACTTTAATTCTAAGTAATCTTATGTTCATTGCTGTCCTTATAATTGTAATTTGTAAGTCTGCTATTCTTTAATATGTTACTTCCTCAAAAGTAAACTCTGTTTATATTTCAATTCATAGGTTATTTATTTAAATTTGACAGCTATTGATGGTATTTAGTAACTTTATTCTTAGGGTACCTAACGTGTTATAGTGACATTTAGGGCGATATTACAGGTTTCTTTTATACAAGTTACTTCTTATTCGTTGATTCTGTACAGTTTCTATGGATATTTATTTATTTTATTTCTACTCCGGCGGCGTAGAAATTAAACTTCTACCTTGTGAATCAAGTCACAAAAGATACTACTTTTATGACGTTTGAAGAAAAAAACATTTTTTTTATATTTATTACTTTATTCTATCGTAGTTAAAATATTTTACGATACACATACAGTAAAATTTTTGACAGATGTCCGATCAAGGTCGTCTACGAATTGTATGAATTCAGATTTTTGCTCCGCCCATTATGACAAATTCAGTAGTGTCGTTTGCTTAGTTTTTATGAGGGTACGTAAGATACTACTGTTATTTTCTTATTATATATATATATATATATATATATATATATATATATATATATATATATATATATATATATATATATATATATATATTACAGTAAAAGCATTCAAAATTCAAAAATAAGTCAACTGGTAAGTTTATAAGCAAATGTAAAACCAAATATATTAAAAATAAGATAATGAAACAATGTCAGTGTCAGTGACTCTGACAGAAAATAACGTTATTCGTACGACTATGAATCAAGGTAATGTATCTGAATTAATAAATAAACTTACGTTACAGCGAAAGTATTATCAACAACGAGCATCGTTTTGAAGTGGAGTGCCCTAACTTAGTCGAAACAATATTAATTTTTGAAAGACAAGCGTGTTATATCCATCCTTATCGCACACTCTTATAGACTTTGCGAAAGAAAGAGATAAATGTATGCCAATTTGTTAATTCGTTCGTGATACAGATGACCTTGATCAGACATCTTTCAAAATTTTTACTGTACATAAAGCATCTTTAATCACTGATGGGTTATTGGGTCTTCTGACCTATTAACTATTTCGTTATAGTCAGTCCGATCTATCCGACGGATCTGTTCGATGACGCCACAGATATATCAGATCCATCCGATTATCGAAGCTTTTATGAACGTGTCGGCGTCAAATCTGTAAATGATTTTGACGTTTAAATATAAGTTTATAGAAGAAGTTTAACTTGTTAAATTGGATAAGAAAATAGAGCTTGTTTCTGTAGTTGTACATAATTTTATATACGACTCAAGTGAGACACTGAAAGACCACTTGAAACATTTGTTTATATTATTTCGATCAGAAATTGTACCATGTGATCATTTATTTGTTCGAAATAACTCATAAAAACTTCACAAAGTGTCAACTGTCATATTTCCTTCAGAACTTATTATGGTGCTGCAATGTTTATATTCACAAACATTTAAATAAATACATTTTCTAAAACACAAATGTTTGCAATTTTAAATTTGCGTGCGCAATCTATACTAACCCTTCACATGGATTAGGGTCAGTGGGGTTCTTACAGTATAGAACCATTATAGAACCTCACTGATCAGGGTTGAAATTTTTTGATCGGATCGCTCGGTCTGACTGATCGGAGTGATTTTACAAACGCGTCAGATTAACCTGATTTACTTTACAAACGCTTCAGATTACATCGGATCAATCCAATATTTGGCATCTATTTGATTATGCCGCTAACTTTTCAAAAGACCCTCGTAGTTGTTTTATTCGTTGATATATGTAAAGCATGAATAAAGTGAGGAATGTTGTAGGACAGATCATTTTGTATAGTACATTGTATGAGTGCATATACATATCTAAGAAAAAGTCGTGTAAGAATTTAGTGTATGAAAGTAGTAAGAAAAAATGTTGTAGCACGAGTGAGTCAGCTAAAATGATCGGACAATAAATGTCGACTGAATGTTTAGTGCAAATAAAAAAAAAATGAGTTTTTCTTTATATCTGAAATGTAAACAGCCTGCGTATAATATATTAAGATTGGAAAATAAAGTATATAACTAATAAAAGAACTTGTAAACTTGATTTAATATTATAAATATGAATAAAGGAAAAAATGTCATAAAAATGTTGGATAGCGAGAAATTGATGATGAATTATTATTGAAGTTGGCAATAGCACGTTTTTATTAAATTATTTATGGATTCAATCTTTATAATATTAGTATCCTGTCCCTTCAAGTCAACGTAATTGAAAATAAAATAAGCACACGCAGTAAAGAGGCTGTTGAAAAATAGTATATTGTATAACTAGTGCTGAAAGTTGGATATTTCATACGAGTGTGAAGTTTGAGCCACGAGCTGAAGGCGAGTGGTTTAATCACACGAGTGTGAAATACCGTTTCAGCACGTGTTGTACACGATACTTTTCCGACGACCACAATTTGTTGCATTGACATTGACTTTATATACATATATAAACATCTCTTTAAAACAACCAGCGGTTTTGTGGGTGAATTAATGATTTAAGAGAAAAATGGTAAATTCAAAAAGTAATCAAGAATAAGGGGCTAATAAAACAGTAATACAGAGAGACAGAGACAGACAGACAGAGACAGACAGACAGAGACAGACAGACAGAGACAGACAGACAGAGACAGACAGACAGAGACAGACAGACAGAGACAGACAGACAGAGACAGACAGACAGAGACAGACAGACAGAGACAGACAAACAGAGACAGACAGACAGAGACAGACAGACAGAGACAGACAGACAGAGACAGACAGACAGAGACAGACAGACAGAGACAGACAGACAGACAGAGACAGACAGACAGACAGAGACAGACAGACAAACAGACAGACAGACAGAAACAGACAAACGGAGACAGACAGACAGAGATAGACAGACAGAGACAGACAGACAGACACAGACAGACAGACATCTGCATCTGTCAAACTTTTAGTTCGCTCAGTTATCGTAGCGTGTGATAAATTCATATCACACAGTTGCGGACGCATCTGATTGCTTAACGAGCTTTCATATCACACAGTATTGCTAGTGATGTGCAATGACCAACTTTCAGTAATAGTTTAGCGTGTGAATTTATGTACTTTTCGTAGTGGTGGTCGGAAAATCATATTTTACGCTCTATTTCATTTTTATTTCATTTGCAACGTTTTGTTATTATCTTAAACAATTCCATTATAATAAACGAATCACTTAGAGACTTGATATGTACGTAGGCAATTATTAAAAGTGAGTATAGTACCTTAAATTTAATTTTAAAGTAACATTTTATTTAGTTGTTTCAAATTTCTCCATTTCATTTGTAATTACTGAAACTTTCATCCTTCATTCTATTACAAAAGTGACCCCTGTAGGCACTCTCCACGCCAGAAATGAGTGTCCGTAAGGTGACGCCTGGTAAACGCTCGTACAGTTCAAATATGTCATCATTATTTACAGAGATCTGTATTAGTGTACATAGCAGATTGTCACACCCAGCAATGGGTAATAGGCTGGGATTATATATTTATTTATTTATATTTATTTAAAATATTATTGATTTGAAAAACGACTCTTAAATACACACTATTAATTAAATCTGTCGCAACATATCCAGTAAATTTATTAAAAAAATTAAAATTACTTAATTTTATTAAAGTTAAAAAACAAAAAAAAAAGTTAAACAATAATTACATATTTGTGATATAGAACGGAAAAAGATACTTTGACGCGCGACGCGTATATCTGAAGTACCCGCTATCTTTTGAAAGCAACAAAGATACTTTACGCTCGTGATACACACTATTTTTCTACTTCCGTTAAAAAATGGCAAAAAATATTTGTTTTACATCTATTAAAAAGGTGCACTTTTTTCATTAAAATAAGAACATAAAAAAGTATTTCTTTACACAATAAAAGTATGAAATAAGTGCACATTTTTAACGCAGTGTGAAAAATTGAATGTTATGGCACTTTTCTTCACGTTTTTATTGCAGACGTAAAAAAAATGGTCTGCATCTCGTGAGTTAAGTACTTTTTTTTACTCAAAGGATTTGCGCACTCACCGTCGTAAAAAAGTTACACTTTACTTACTTGTTATACAAATAACTATTATATCATATACTCTGAATGATTTAATTTTTAGTTGCCCTACTCGAGCATTTCCAAGGAATTTGTTTTGTATCTATCAGAAAAATACTTTCGTTCTGTTACTTTCTGTTATACTAAACTGACAACTTAAAAAGCCTGCTTTCAAAACAGACATAGAAAATATACAAACCTATGTATATTTTTACCTCTCGCTAAGAGAGGTATTGGATTCATGCTAAAAATCGCATATCCAGATTTTATTGAATAAGCACGTTTTAAGGTCCATAGAATCCGATTTTAACATTTTTTCAATGATGTCTGTCTGTGTGTGTGTGTGTGTGTGTGTGTGTGTGTGTGTGTGTGTGTGTGTGTGTGTGTGTGTGTGGATGTGTGTGTGTGAGGTTGTTGGAGACACGATTTCTCAAATTCTATAGAACTAAAGACCTGTTTGACTACGGATTCCTCAATCTAACAGTAATGGGAAGAGTTGAATAGGTTCTGGTAAAAATTGGACAACCGGAAGTGGTAGTTTCTAAAAAAAATATTTCTAAATATTATTTTTTGAAAATTTGTTACTACAAATATTAAAGATAATTAAATTCTCAATCTGACACATTTAAATTTTTTATTATATCTCGTATAGGTTTGGAGATATTCTATATAATAATATAGAATAATCTGTTGTAATTGTGGTTGTAATAAATCTCGTTGCCAGAAAAACAGTTGCGATATTAAATTTTTTGTAATTGACAAATAAATGCAAAATGTCAGTGTCAGTTCTGGGAGGTATGAGTACATTTAAAATATATTATTGTATTATTAATTAAATATTTATTTAAATTGCAGGTATGTCAATATTACATATCCTTAAGAAATACCGCTAATACCGTCAATGAATTTGAAGTATTTTGAACATATTAGAATAGGATAAAATTTCTCATAGAACGAGAGAAGAGAAACAATTTCAATTATTTGTGTGTACAAGAAGTGTTAAATTCGTTACTTATAGGGCGCGAGCAGCCATGTGACTTTGTTGGCCTTGGCAAGCAGATATGAGGATCCGTGACAGAATGACGGCTAGTAGTTATTTGCATAGATGTCACAATTGTCATATGTCATAATTTTTCATTCAAAATTTCATAATATTCTGTTTATTTCTCATCCATTAGTATGAAATATACTTGTCGAGGACAATAATCCACATGGATTTAGAAAATCATGATGTTTCGAATGAAAACTTATGATACTTGACACCTATATATATTACCAGCTGTCATTCTGACACAGGTCCCCATATCTGCTTGTTAAGGCCAACAAAGTCACATAACTGCTCGCGCCCAATGCAACATAAAATGAAAATGGCGAGAGGTATTGTGCTGGCCACAACAGATTTTTTTTGTACTGTAGTCGGTACAATTTCTAATTAGTTAAAAAAATATTTTTATCAGTACCTATATCTGTTTTTAATCAAATAAAGTTAATTAAGGTATGTATGCTAATGAATGGAATTTTACATTTTGTTCAGGCTACCATTTGTTGGTAGAATCCATTTAGATACTCTATTGATTTCATCAACAGGTAGTAGCATTTTTAGTAGACATCTAAATATAACCTAGTATTTTTACTGGTATGAGGGTATAAAAGTATTAAAAATAAAAGAATTTAAAAATAGATTTTATATTTTCACTTTTCAATATAATAAGAAAGACGACACTGTTGCTAAAATTATAAAAGTAAATGTGACCTGGCTTTTTCCGTTTTTCATCGTGATATTTAATATAGGAGATACGCAGGTATTTTTAAAATTATAAACTACTAAACACTGAACTACGATTAAAAAATGAAAAGTAAATGAGCAATTTACGAAATTAAATACCTTTCTTTTATATTAAAATAAAATCAATTTTATAATAGTTGCAAAATTTCAATGCAGTGTAATTTAATTTATTATTCCTATTACGAGTACAAACCTGTCGTCAATGATACGTATCAAATGAATAAAAATTAGCTCTTTGAGTTCCAAATTTAGTAGTTAAAAAACACTGCTCCGTTTTCCGAGCGCACTTTTATAATAAAAGCGCTTTTATGGAGCGCGCTTTTACATTATAAACTTATGAGGACTGTGCTCCATAAAAGCGCTTTTATTATAAAAGTGCGCTCAGAATATAGACCAGAGACCACTCTGTTTAAAATCATCAGTATTGAAAATGGAGAATCATTCACAGTCGCACACAGTAGAGTTACACTCTATTTTTTTTTACTTCAGGTAAAAAAAGTTCTCTTTTTTCATTACAATAAGTTTAAAGCAAACGGGTGAAAAAATGAAACGTTATAGCATTTTTTCACTCTTATTGTAATTGTAGACCTAAAAAAAATTGTATACTACTAGAGTCAAAAATGTCTTATTTCACGAATAAGAAAATTTGACGGCACGAGCCATAGGCGAGTGCATCAAATCCTATGAGTGACAATACTTTTTATACTCATGTTTCATAAGTTTAAATTCAGTTTGTCCGGTTACAAATCGTACAAAATAAAATAAGATTATTGAATCGGATGCAAAATTTAATTATTTTTAGTTAGTTGATATGGTCTAGACATGAGGAGAGAACTATAATTTATTTTTCGTGTTCAAACCATATACATATAATTAGTTCATAATTATATACAGGGTGTTAAAAAAAGGTAATGTACCACTTCCGGTTAGCCTATTTTAACCAAAATCTATTATGTTATTTCTATTGACATATGTCTTGTATACCAAATTTCAATAGTTTTGGATTAGGTATATTTTAAAACAATTTTTCATTAAAATCTATTATAGGCTTCATGTAAAGTGCCACTTCTGGAAATTGTGTAATAACCAGAAAGGGAGGTGCACAACTAGATGTTATAGCAGTCCTAAATACAAAATTTCAACTTTCTATATTTATATTTAACATATACATATAATAGTGAAATAGAGGGTGTACGGTTGTGTGGAAGTCCACTGAGTAGATAGATGTGCTACGTGATTAGGTGTGTGCTAAGTTAAGATCCCGAGCGCAAAAAGAAAAAATCTAATGTGGACACCACACGACTTCCTTGTACGATTATTAAACTATACATATTTTTTTAATAACTAAATTACAAAACATTATTTTTAACTTCAAAACGGTAAGATATATAGCGACCATAATCGGTAAGATATATAGCGACCATAATCTAACCCGGTCCTTTTTAAAGAGAGTTTTGATTACAGTAAAGAAATATTTGATTACAACAATGAATATAACTAATTTCACAATAAAAATATAATATTTGTTATTGTACGAATCATAAAATTGCACGTAATTTGACATGAACATTTTTTTTTGTCCTTATCCATAGCAAGCTTTACTACAAAAACAAAAAAGTATATAAAAAAATAAAATAACAAAAAAGTATATAATTTTTAAATTTACATATCTCGCTTATACAAAGGGCTAATTTAATAATACGTGATGTGCTAGACGCAGAAATTAATTCTCTAAAACTTTTATTTGAAGCATTTATTTCTAAAATCAAAATAAAATCATTTTATTCAAGAAAAACTGTTAACAACTTCAAGTAATGTACCACTTCCGATTAGCCTATTTTAACCAAAATCTATTATGTTATTTCGATTGACATATAAGTCTTGTATTCCAAATTTCAAAAGTTTTGGATTATATTTTAAAACAGTTTTTCATTAAAATCTATTATAGGCTTCATGTAAAGTGCCACTTCTGGAAATTGTGTAATAACCAGAAAGGGAGGTGCACAACTAGATGTTATAGCAGTCCTAAATACAAAATTTCAACTTTCTACGGCTTACCGTTTTTGAGTTATGCGAGATACGTACGTACGTACAGACGTCACGACGAAATTAGTCAAAATGGATTCAGGGATGATCAAAATGGATATTTTCGCTGAAATCTGAAAACCGAAATTTTTCGCGATTACAATACTTCCTTTACTTACGTACAAGGAAGTAAATAAAAAGCATGTATGAATGCGGACCAGGCTAAAGACGGCTTAGATAGGAATTTGTGGCGAAGGATGATTGCAGCATGAATGCTTTCATTCGAATTTATGCTAACCAGCATGTGGAATAAGCGTGATTTTATGTATGTATACAATTAAATTTAAATATAGAGGTAGTTACTTTTGAAAAATTATATATTGACACTATTCTATGGCGGGAAAATTTTATTTTTAAAAACTTGAAAATTTTTGTCAGGTCTAATATTTATTTAAACTAAAAATTAAAGTTTTCATATAAAAATATTAAAATGGGACAAAACAAACTATACTTAAAGTCAACGTTACATTCTAAAGTTAATAAATTAATAAGTGTTTGTTTCAATACATATTTTTTCTTATTTCAAACCAATAATAAATATAATTATTATTATATGACTTCAGACCTCGAAAAATATAAAAACTGTCCTGAAATTATTTTGTATATTTTTCTTAGAACCATTTTTATATTTTACAGAGAATAATCAGTTCTAATTAGATAAAGATTTATTTGTAAGTTTGATTAAGGGGAATGAAATTCATAGATGTTAAGTAGATATTAGATATGATAATATTTTAACAAAAAAAAAAAAACTGTTGTGGCCAGCACAATACCTCTCGCCATTTTCATTTTATGTTGCATAGGGCGCGAGGCGCGAGCTGTTATGTTGGTCTTGGCAAGCAGATATGGGGGCCCGTGTCAGAATGGTAGCTACTAATTGTGTACATAGGTGTCAAGTATCATAAGTTTTCATTCAAAACTATGATTTTCCAAATTCATGTGTATTATTTTCCTCGACAAGTATATTCCATCCATGACAAATAAACATCAGAATATTTTGAAATTTTGAATGAAAAATTATGGCGTATGACAATTGTGACATCTATGTAAATACATAACAACTAGCCGTCATTCTGACACGGATCCTCATATTTGCTTGCCAAGGCCAACAAATTCACATGACTGCTCGCGCCCTATAAGTAACGAATTTAACATTTCTTGTACACACAAATAATTGAAATTGTATCTCTTCTTTCATTCTATGAGAAATTTTGTCCTATTCTAATTCATTGACGGTATTAGCGGAATTTCTTAAGGATATATGTAATATTACCATACCTATATATATATATATATATATATATATATATATATATATATATATATATATATATATATATATATATATATATATATACAGGGTGTTAATAAAAAAACTTTACACACTTTAGCAGGTGATAGTAGAGATGAAAACAAGAAAAAAATTCTAATACACTTAGGTCCAATACTCAATGGTTTTTAGAAAATTTATGTATGGAATTTGTACATAATACACAGGATTGACGGAAGGTATTGTGCTGGCCACATCAGATTTAACAACTAAGGACTCTAGGTGTTTACGATCAATTGTAAACAAAGTTGCAGCCGTCGTCGAAGAGACTCACGCACTTGATCGTAAACACCTAGAGTCCTTAGTTGTTAAATCTGATCTGGCCAGCACAATACCTTCCGTCAATCCTGTGTATTATGTACAAATTCCATACATAAATTTTCTAAAAACCAATGAGTATTGGACCTAAGTGTATTAGAATTTTTTTCTTGTTTTCATCTCTACTATCACCTGCTAAAGTGTGTAAAGTTTTTTTATTAACACCCTGTATATATATATATATATATATATATATATATATATATATATATATATATATATATATATATATTAAATGTACTCGTACCTCCCAGAAAAATCTTCCAGTAATGTTAGTAAAAATGCTAATTTTTGACACTAACATTTTACATTTATCTGTCAATTACAAATATTTAAATATCTTAACTGTTTTTTGGACAACGAGATTTATTACAACAGATTATTCTATATTATTATATACTATATCTCCAAACCTATACGAAATATAATAAAAAATTTAAATGTGTCAGATTGAGAATTTAATTATCTTTATTATTTGGAGTAACAAATTTTCAAAAAATAATATTTAGAATTTTTTTTTCAGAAACTACCACTTCCGGTTGTCCAATTGTTACCAGAACCTATTCAACTCTTCCCATTACTGTTAGATTGAGGAATCCGTAGTTACACAGGTCTTTAGTCTTATAGAATTTGAGAAATCGTGTCTCCAACAACCTCACACACATCCACACACACACAAAGAGACACAGACATTATCGTAAAAATGTTATAATCGGATTCTAGGGACCTTAAAACGTGCTTATTCATTAAAATCTGGATATGAGATTTTTAGCATGAATCCAATACCTCTCTTAGCGAGAGGTAAAAATATATGTACCTACTATAATAACTTGAATCATTATTGCTCAGAAATTATAAATATTTTACTGACTATAAGGCGGCATTCATTGTATAATAAATTCTTGTCTTCTTCATCAAAGAAAAATGAAAATAAGACTACAGACTACAGTTGTGATTTTTTTAAAATATCAAACTTGTAATAATTATATTTAGGTAATTTTAACTGCCATCTAGAAAACAACAAAACAAAATTATTTCTAAAGTATACATCCCTTTCATTCCATTATTATTTAAATTACTAACATTTACATTCCAACAAAGTTACAATTTGCATTTTCCTCACCAGAAAACAAATACTAGCGCATGCCAAACAATTTCAAATAATTGGTTTAGTGTGGTACGACATTGCATTACAAACTGCATCAAGAACTGAACTTTTGACGAACTTTAAACCGGTTATGATGGTAGACATGAACTTTGACATTATTATCGTTCGACGTTCGGATACGGTGAAAAGTGCAAACAGTGGCACATCACATGGCGCATCAATATAAAGTGCAATCTGCAACAAACCGCAAAATTAGATCAGATCTTTATATCGTAGACTGGATAGCATAATAAAAATAAAAAATAACAAAAATTGGATCAGATTCTAGTGTTGCGAGGAGAATCAACCGATCAAATTTGTGCTATTGTGCTACATATTGATAAATATAGACAATTATTGACATTATCATCCATACCTTTATAAACTACATTAATACTATTGACTTATTCACGGTTTATATTTAGATTTATTGTATACATGAAAGCCTGTTTTACGTTACATATTGTATTGGGTAAAATATAGCACGAGTTATGAAACATTTAAATTATATTGTAATGTGTATTTATTTGGGTGAAGTGTAAAAATCATAGAAATATTAATATTAAAAATTAAAGTTTATTAAATAATAAATAAATAAGAAAATGATAGTAAAAATCGTGAACACTATGACTGAACGAACATAAACACTAATTAAAAACTAAGAAAATTATTAAACACAAACAATAAAATTATTTTTTTAAACAATTAATACAACGCACTATTTATTTACACGATATTTATTTTACTATATTTATATCACTATTTATTTTACTATGTTTATACACTAATTATTTATTTCGACACGACTGGACTGAAGTGACTCCTCTGAGCTGCTACGTCACCTTTTATAATACACCGCTCTTCATTATTCTCGAAGTTTCGAGAAGCTTCAATGCAATAATGACATCGAATACAAAATGATCTGGCGAGTGCGATAATTAAGCTTATTGCGAAGTTTGTTTACACAGCTGCATGTTGAGCAATTAATTACACTCCTTTCAGGTCTAGACCTGTCTGACCAGTGGCATTGGTTGCGGGCTCGCTACACTCAGTGGCGTCGGGTGTTCGTACGCTACAATATAATCAGGAAATTGGATTAAAACTACAAATTAAAATTATGCCCGTTAAGTTGTTAATGTAAGTTTAATTTCTACACGTAGTGGAAATGATATTCCCAATGTGGAATACAAACATAAATTGTAGTACTATTTTTTCATTTAAAAAATAGAATACGAATAATTAAATAGTTTCTTACAAAAACCGAACATGGCCAAAAATTTTGTTTTTCAGCATAAGAACAAAGATTTTAGTTTGAAATTTTATTTTATGAATCCTTCATTTATAATATAATAGTTTGGTTTTTGTTTTTATCCATTGAAAATCATGAAAATGAAAAACGTAATTATGTTTTTCTGAAAAGTCAAACTTTAACTATTTCTATGGAGTTCTAAAATGTTATAGTTTTTACGTTGGAAGATAATAGTTATTTATGAAATAAATGTTAAAATTGTTATTTTATTTTGTGAGGATATTTTTAACACTTTTAACACGTATATCACACACTATTTTTTCTACAAACACTTTATTTTTCATTTAAATTTGTATTACTAATTATTATTTGACATATGTAAAAAATGTCTATTTGTTGTTCCTTTTGTTTACCAAGATTACTATTCCACTTTTAACACAAGTATTAAAAGTAACAATGATCTGTCACTTTTAAACACTGGTGTCATAATATGACATATTTAACCCTAAAAACAAAGATTACTACTTTTAACAGTGTTTGTAGAAAAGTAGTATCTTAACATTTTAGAAATTAAAATACATAAAATACATATTAAAGTTACTTTAGGGTATGAGGGTATAAATTATAATTTCTAAGAAATCTATATGATCCCAGTTTATATTAATATTATGTAAAAACAATTTGAATTTTGAATGAACTCATAAACGTGAAATGTCCTTTATAAAGTATGTACCACGGTATGTATGTTACTAAATTAATATCTTACTTCTGGGGCCTGTTTCATAAAAGTTTCTAATAATATTAGTTAATAATATTAGACTAATAAAATAATAATATTAAACTAATATTTTTTGTTTTATATATATTTAAACATTACTCATAAATTTATTAACTAATATTATTAGTGAATTCATATCTATGACAACCATTTACTTATACGCCGGACGTGCATACAATCGTACAATTTCAACCTCACCAACATATTCACAGGTTTCTCCTTTCTCAAGCAGCAGAGAAGGATCAAATGAGGTGATGACTCCAGAAATGGATATTTCAATCAAAATTTATGAGGTAGAGAAATATGAAATTATCGATACCATGTGGTTATGGTTATTTGATAGAGTTTGAGAAATCATTCTAAATGGGGACTTACGAAATTGAAAAAAATATATGTATGTATTTTAGCTTAAATATAAATTCAATAAAACTTTTTACTTGCGCTAAAATAGTTAAACTCTCTTATAACTAAATATGAAACATTGTTTCTAGCTACTACCTACTAAAACGATCTCCTAAGTGAGCATCGTTTGATTTAATTTAACTGATTTCGTATAGGTTGATTAGGTATATCCTACAGCCTACACTAACTTACAAGTATACTTCATTACCACGGAATTATCTCCAATTTAACAGCTAGAAACAAAAAGACGTAGTCTAATATTTTTATAATTGGGTACAATGAAAATATACAACAAAATAAAACTCATAAGAATCCATGTTGTAAAAAAATAATATAAACGTAACATAAACCGCATAAAACTTAAATAATCTGATGTGACCAACACAATACCTTCTGCCATTTACATATGGGGTCTTGTTGCCGCGTGCCTGATGTCTGATCGCGAATCTGGGGAATCCGATTCGATCCCGATCAACGCTAAATAATTCGAATTTTAAATGGAATCAAATTAAACCTTGTGGTAAACGCCCGCATAATACAAATATGTCATCATCATTACCGAAATGTGTGTACAAATCAGATTAGCACACCCAGCAATGGATAATATGCCGTGATAATATATTTATTTATTTCTTTATTTAAATACATACCTGCATATTAATAATGCTAGAAATGATATATATTAAGTTCCTTTCCATAAAGCTATTGTTCTATTTACAATTTTCTTGTTAAAACGTTACTATTATTAATTTGAAATGATTATTTTTTGACAGTGACATTTATCAGTTACATACACTTGAGCTGAACTATGTAATCATGGAGATGTGTTGAAAGCATATAAGATATAATTTTTATATTAATTTATAAATTTATAACCGTAAAAAATATGTAATTACAAATTTTATTAATTTTAAACAGTTTCACTGTAAATTGAAAGTTGGCTTTCAAGGTAGCTATGGAATTGACATTTGATAAACAAAACAATTAGTTTAGAAAAAAATCATAGTGATTGTTTTGAAATGGATTTTGCGGCCGTTGCCATAACAACAACCGCGAAATTCAATTTCGTGGCCTATATTGCGGCTGCGAAATGCCTATTTCGCGGCCGGTTGCACAAAAAGGTATTTTTTGAAGAACAACTATCTTGAGCCTCAAGTAAACTGCCATTTCCGGTTATCCGATTGCCACCAAAATCTAATGGCTTCTTTCCATATTAGAATAAGGTAGATATACATGGTTTCAAAAATTTCTGAATATTAGTATTTGAGTTAGAGCGCAAAGAGGATCCACACACACATACATACAGACATCATCGTGAAAATGTTAAAAATGGATTCTAGGGACCTTAAAACGTGCTCATTTACCAAAATCTCGATATGCGATTTTTAGCACGATCCCTATACCTCCCTTACCAAGGGTAGCGAGAGGTAAAAATGATAACATATGCATGATCTATTTCAGAGAATTCAAAATACATATTGCGTTGTTTAAGCTTGGATACAATAGTATGTTTAATATTAAACAATTTACATCATGTTCTCTAATATACTACATGTTGTTCAAAATATGTATAGTAAGTAAACATATTTTCCAAAACATAACTAATTTTGTATATGATACAAGCCACGTTAGAATTATTGGGAATAAGACATATGATTCATATTTTATAGATTTTTATTTTAAATATGTTGAAAGTAGATCCCTTCAACAATGATTTTACCAGTTCACTTCTTAAAAAGTCCCAATCAATCTTTTTTTGGATTGCTTTAAAAATAATCATGAAATTTTGTTCAGACAGATAAAAACGTATTTTTTTTTAACTCCAAAAAATAGCCAAAAATCACGCATTGCCAAATCAGGTTAAATTGACGGATGTTCTATTTACTTTTATATAATTTTTTCGCCAACAAACAGAAGATAATGCTCTGTGATTAATTCCATATTTTCACTCACAATTATATTTTAAGAAATTGTTTAACTAAATTCTAATCTACTATCAAATATAGGCCTCTGTATTCTCATCTCTTGAAGTAGTGCTACTTCAATTGACAAATGTCAACATCAATATTAAAAATAAATTAAATTGCACTTACTTCAAATATTCTAGGTTTCATTTACGAATATATAAAATCTACTCTTGTCTATTCATAAAATAAAATATTAAAAATCGAAATAGCGCTACTTCGGAACTAGCGCTACTTCAAGAAGTGTGAATACGGGCCAGAGTATTTTACAATACAAACCAGATAAAACGGTTTTTACTCCTGAAAAGAGGATATGACTAGTGATCCGAGTAAGCGAGCCTGTTACCACTTAATCAAATTTCAAATTATAACCAAATTTGCAATTCACACTTATTTTTAATATATGTACATGATAGTAACAAAACGCAATTTTCACATGTCAACAACGATACTGTTACTATCGTGGTTACTAACTTTTTCTTATTCCCAATAATTTTAACGCGACCCTCGTATTATTAAAAAATATCTATATCCTGTATCTTTGGTCAAAAAATTCAATGATGAGTTTTTAGTGAATAAGCATGTTTTAGGGTCCATATAATACGATTTTACCATTTTTATGATATATATATATATTTTATTCTTCATATTCAACAGATATATAGTTAAAGAATTATAATGATATTAAATTTTATAAATCAGCCAGCTATGCTAACCATGGAAAATGCTAATATATTTAAAGAATTCAAATTGACAGATGACAGTATCAATGAAAAGTAAATGAATGTGGCAGAGATGACGATGTTGAGATAGATGTTGGGGAAGACACGGAAAGATACGGTAAGGAATGAAAGAATAAGAAAAATAACTCTAGTGTAAAAAGTTTCTAGAAAGATACAAGAGAGACGATTACATTGGCTTGAACATGTCATGAGGAGAGATGAAGAATATATTGGAAGAAAAATGAATAGCTTAATAGCTTTTAATATATGTACATGATAGTAACAAAACGCAATTTTCACATGTCAACAACGATACTGTTACTATCGTGGTTACTAACTTTTTCTTATTCCCAATAATTTTAACGCGACCCTCGTATTATTAAAAAATATCTATATCCTGTATCTTTGGTCAAAAAATTCAATGATGAGTTTTTAGTGAATAAGCATGTTTTAGGGTCCATATAATACGATTTTACCATTTTTATGATATATATATATATATATATTTTATTCTTCATATTCAACAGATATATAGTTAAAGAATTATAATGATATTAAATTTTATAAATCAGCCAGCTATGCTAACCATGGAAAATGCTAATATATTTAAAGAATTCAAATTGACAGATGACAGTATCAATGAAAAGTAAATGAATGTGGCAGAGATGACGATGTTGAGATAGATGTTGGGGAAGACACGGAAAGATACGGTAAGGAATGAAAGAATAAGAAAAATAACTCTAGTGTAAAAAGTTTCTAGAAAGATACAAGAGAGACGATTACATTGGCTTGAACATGTCATGAGGAGAGATGAAGAATATATTGGAAGAAAAATGAATAGCTTAGTAATAGAAGGTTGAAGAAACATAGGAAGATCAGAGATAAGATGGAAGGACTGTATTGCGGAACACTTGAGAGACAAGGAACTGAATGAGAACGACACGCAAAACAGAAATGAGTGGAAGAAGAAAATAAAAAATAGCGACCCCTAACGAATGGGAAAAGCTAAAGAAGAAGAAGATGTCACTGTCAAGTGCAATTTGCATAGTTTGTTTATGAAATAACTTTACTGGAAATTTAGAATCTTTTGCAAGAAAATTTATGTATGGAATTTATACATAATACACAGGATTGACGGAAGGTATTGTGCTGGCCACATCAGATTTTATTTTAAGTTGTACATGAATATTAACATGGTAAAGTAAAAGCACCGGTAGTTGACATAGCACTATTAATAGACACTTTTAAGTTTTGAGTTTAAATTACAATAAAATCAGCAAATTTGACTGTTTTTAACATTGCTTTTGCTGTTAATATATTAATAGGGAACAGTCCACACTGTCGAAAACCGTACCGTCGAAAAGCCATACCGTCGAATAGCCACACTGTCGAAATGTCATAGTGTCGACACTTACCCCCTCTACAATGTCCGTAGCGTCGAAACCTTAAATGTCCACACTGTCGAAATGTCATAGTGTCGACACTTACCCCCTCCACAATGTTCATAGTGTCGACACTACTTGAATGTCCATAGCGTCGACATTGGAATGTCCGTAGTGCCGACAATGGAATGTTCGTAGCGTCGACACGTACCCCCTCCACATTGTTGGTAGTGTAGACCAGATGAATGTTTACAGTACGAATGAGCCGGCCACAAGCAGTACAATGTTCTAAGCAAGTTTCACGTTGTTTTCTTGTATTACATATTAACATGTAAATTATGAATTAAAAATTTTGAATGCGCAAATACTATTAAATATTACATATTTTACTTGTAAATAAAATGAAGCAAAACAATAAAATATTAAATCCACATACTTAAATAGAATGGGGGGTCCTACACTATTTTTATAAGAAACTTCATCTGAACTAAAAACGATCTGTAGTATGGTTTTTCGTTAAGTCGTAATAAGTTTTTTAATATTCTATGATAGCAACAAATTATTTTATGATATCAAGATATATAAAATAAAAAGTCCAAGTTGATATCATGAATTAAATTTATGACATCAGAAATATATATTTTTGCCATCATAAAATCATTTAGCGATAACAGCATGGTACAATAATTTTTGATACCACATACACATTTTTAATATATTCATTGTCCTATCAAAAATTATTCCTTGAGAGCACATTACATTTGAATTTTCTGTAAGATGTTAACAAAAATTTAAACTACCTTGTCGTTATCATAAATAAATACTCCCTGCACATATTAAAAATTAAAATTCTGTATACATATCATAAATGAAATGTCTTTGTAGGTACATATCAGAAATACATTTGAAATAGTCCATTCTCCTATAAAGAATTAGTCCGCACAATAATTCAATCTTCTCCGGATATGGCACCATCTTTGACTCAGTACGAGAGCTACTCAAGACAGAGTTTGGCGCCATTAGTGCGAAAATTTAATATTCAAAATATAAAAACTGTTCAGTAAATAAAAAAATTACATTTATTTGTTACAGTCAAATATTAAAATTATGCAACATACATTTGTAATAATGTTAGTTACAATAATAAGAAATTTAAATACAATAAGTATACAGATTACGCTAAAAACGATATTGCCTCTGAACACTGAACGTGTTGATTGCAAAAATCGAATGAATTATTCAAATTAATTAAACTTTTATTGCAATATACTGATATCAAATTTGTGTAAGATATCGTTCTGTATTTTTAATTATTTTTACTAACTTTGATGTCTATTGGTATTAGATTTAGAAAATTTTATAAAATATTTGACTAAATGTTAAAAAAGGGAATCGTAAGTTTATTTTAAATATATAAATATTTTAAAGTAGCGAATGCGTATTTCTAGTAATATTATAAGGAATGTAATTATTGCTACTAAAGTATAATTTTACAGTGCTCAGCTTAACGTTCAAATTCCTAATGGGATAATCCCACATTTTCTAATTATTTTTTTCTTGAAAGAATAGATCAAATTAAATATATAAGTGTACATGTATATAAAGGTACCCTAACGGATACTAGGGTACCTTTATATACAGGGTATGGCCATGGGGCATGATCGCCGCCATAAGAGGGCCAATGTCAAACATACTGAGTATTCTTTTCCCTATTTATTTGTAGGAAATGTGATTTTATATTATACAGGAATATTAAATAATCACACTACGAATCTATAAAGGTAATAAAAATTCATTTATTTAAGAGCTACACAATTATTATTATTACGACATAGATATGGAGGTTATGTAGAGCATAGGATATAGGTTCTTATTATCACATCTAATTTAATAACTATAGTTATTATTTACATAATAAGTATATAATCTAAACTTACCTTTTAAAAATTTAAATGTTTGTGCTTAATATTAGTAATTTTTATGTTTTTCATATTGCCAGTCATCGTAGTCAGTATCTCAAGAAAATACACAAATAAATAAAATAAAAGTATTACTTACACTTTAAATAAACATTAGAAGTATATTTAAATGTGTTTTGCATTAAAATAAAACAAATAACCACGAAAATACATAATAATTTGCGCAACAATAATGGATATGACAGTGGACCGCAAATGGTTGACGAAACGCGAGCCACGTCATGGCCTTACCCTGAGTATATAGGTACCCTACCGGATACGGCTCTACTGGTTTACTGAGGAACAATGATTGTTTGGGATAAGGAAACATATTTATTATAAATAACTGTATTATTTTTATACCTTCTATTGTACTTTAAAATTTATAATAATAAAAATATTCCTTATTCTTGAATACACAACTGTCACAATTTTAGGTTCAGATGAAGTTTCTTATAAAAATAGTGTAGGACCCCCCATTCTATTTAAGTATGTGGATTTAATATTTTATTGTTTTGCTTCATTTTATTTACAAGTAAAATATGTAATATTTAATAGTATTTGCGCATTCAAAATTTTTAATTCATAATTTACATGTTAATATGTAATACAAGAAAACAACGTAAAACTTGTTTAGAACATTGTACTGCTTGTGGCCGGCTCATTCGTACTGTAAACATTCATCTGGTCTACACTACCAACAATGTGGAGGGGGTACGTGTCGACGCTACGAACATTCCAATGTCGGCACTACGGAAATTCCAATGTCGACGCTATGGACATTCAAGTAGTGTCGACACTATGAACATTGTGGAGGGGGTAAGTGTCGACACTATGACATTTCGACAGTGTGGACATTTAAGGTTTCGACGCTACGGACATTGTGGAGGGGGTAAGTGTCGACACTATGACATTTCGACAGTGTGGCTATTCGACGGTATGGCTTTTCGACGGTACGGTTTTCGACAGTACGACATATACTCTATTAATATATCTATGTTGAAAATATTAAAAATCGGTTAATACCAAAACCATCACACTGTACAAAAGTAGAGTTTCATTGAACAGTGGGTGTTTCTTGTAGCCGACTTTCTAATTTGTTCTGCAAATCCTTAAAAAGATAAGTTTATAAATCTGTTGTAATAAATCGTTAATAGTACTTTTTTTCAAATTTTACGGCTGATAATGGATTTAATAGTAAGTGACCTTGTAAGATTTTAGGCCATGTTGCAGCCTTATGTGGGGTGTCAAATACTAATACACATTTTTGGCATTTTTACCTCTCGCTAAGAGAGGTATTGGATTCATGCTAAAAATCGCATATCCAGATTTTATTGAATAAGCACGTTTTAAGGTCCCTACAATCCGATTTTAACATTTTTACGATGATGTCTGTGTGTGTGTGTGTGTGTGTGTGTGTGTGTGTGTGTGGATGTGTGTGTGTGGGATGTTGGAAGGACGGTTACTCAAAAACTATAAGACTTAAAATTTGTTTAACAACGTATTTCCCAATCGGACATTCATGGGAAGATCTGAAAAGGTTTTGGTAATAATTGGACAACCGGAAGTAGAAGATTCTTGAAAAAAAATCTTCTAAATATTATTTTTTGAAAATTTTTCGTGGTAATATTAAAGAAAATTAAATTCTCTATCTGATACATTTAAATATTTTATTATATATTCCATAGATTTAGAGATAAAAGAAGTATAATATATAAAATAATCTGTTGTAATAAATTTGACAGCCGAAAGAATGCCATGAAAAATAGTTGATAATTTAAATTATTTGTAACTGACAGATAAATGTCAGTGTCAGAAATAATGAGTAATGAATTAAAAATGTACTTGGAGAATCCCTTAGTTCTTGATCTGTGACTATTATGGAGATGACAAGTCTAGGTTGAAGGACTTAAATTTGTTTCAAACATTATGGGACAATGTACACCAGTACTATAGACTAGAGTAACTTTGAATTGCGAAAAAGCTATCAAATTCTTCTCAAGTAAGTTGTAAATATTGACAAAATTACACATCGATATAAGAATAATCGGAGTGCAATCTATCCGTCACTTTATTAAAGGGAATTAGTGTTATTTAGATATAACATGTATGAAAAAATAAAATGTAAAAGAAGATATGTAAGAATAGATGCACAATCCATATATACATTTTAGACCGCCCAAAATTAATGTTTTTACTAGAAGAATATGAAGAGAAAGTAAACAACGTTGTTCGAATTGAAAATTGCAGTTACCAGCCTAATATTTATATATGGTAAACTCTACTTTGTAATTTATTGTAACATAATTTATGGTAAAATATCTTCATGTTGAGATATGCTATTATTGAATATTAAAGAAGTTTATACGTCATAGATTTATATGAATATATTATTTGTATTTATAAAAATATTCTTTGCTTTATGCATACAGCCAGGTAAAATATACGGCGAGAGGTTATGTGCTGGCCACATCAGATTTTTTTATTAGTTGGCAATAGCTAATGTAGGGCATATTTTAAAAATTTATTATAGTATGTCTGTTATTTGATTTGCCATAAATGTAGCTGTGTACATGTATATTTTACACAAATTCCTGTATATTTTCAAATTAGAAGAGAAAGAAAACAAACAAAAACTCACGAAAATGCAAAAAACGAATTACTGAATTACTGCCACAACCGCACGCATATTGCTGTAAAATGTGAATCCCAAATCTCTGTAGCCTCTAATGTATGACTCATGTACTGGAGTTAGAGTGAGTTATTTCGGAAAACATTAGATAGGTATGCATATACGACATATTTTACAAGATGTAGTATAGTTCATCCAGGGATCATGTTCCGAAGACTCGTTATCGTTTTATTACGGCAGTACAATAGAGGGTCCCAATAGCCTGGCATGTGCCAGGGCTGTAATGAAAAATTTGAGTAGGGGTTTGAAATATTTCATTTCACACATTTTACTTTTCAAAACAGTAAAAAAAATCTGATGTGGCCAGCACATAACCTCTCGCCGTATATTTTACCTGGCTGTATGCATAAAACAAAGAATATTTTTATAAATACAAATAATATATTCATATAAATCTATGACGTATAAACTTCTTTATTATTCAATAATAGCATGTCTCAACATAAAGATATTTTACCATAAATTATGTTACAATAAATTACAAAGTAGAGTTTACCATATATAAATATTAGGCTGGTAACAGCAATTTTCAATTCGAACAACCTTGTTTACTCTCCCTTCATATTCTTCTAGTAAAAACATTAATTTTGGGCGGTCTAAAATGTATATATCTGGATTGTGCATCTATTCTTACATATCTTCTTTTACATTTTATTTTTTCATACTTGTTATATCTAAATAACACTAATTCCCTTTAATAAAGTGACGGATAGATTGCACTCCGATTATTCTTATATTGATGTGTAATTTTGTCAATATTTACAACTTACTTGAGAAGAATTTGATAGCTTTTTCGCAATTCAAAGTTACTCTAGTCTACAGTGCTGGTGTACATTGTCCCATAATATTTGAAACAAATTTAAGTCCTTCAACCTAGACTTGTCATCTCCATAATAGAGACAGATCAAGAATTAAGGGATTCTCCAAGTAAATTTTTCTTTCGTTACTCATTATTTCTGACACTGACATTTATCTGTCACAAATAATTAAAATTTTCAACTATTTTTCATGGCATCCTTTCGGTTGTAAAATTAATTACAACAGTTTATTTTATATATTATATTCCTTTTATCTCTAAATCTATAGAATATATATAAAAATATTTAAATTTATCAGAAAGAGAATTTATTTTTCTTTAATATTATCAAGAAAAATTTTCAAAAAATAATATTTAGAAGATTTTTTTTCAAGAATCTTCTACTTCCGGTTGTCCAATTGTTACCAAAACCTTTTCAGATCTTCCCATGAATGTCCGATTGGGAAATACGTAGTTAAACAAATTTAAAGTCTTATAGTTTTTGAGTAACCGTCCTTCCAACATCCTACATACATACACACACACACACACATACATCCACACACACACACACACACACACACACACACAGACATCATCGTAAAAATGTTAAAATCGGATTGTAGGGACCTTAAAACGTGCTTATACAATAAAATCTGGATATGCGATTTTTAGCATGAATGCAATACCTCTCTTAGCGAGAGGTAAAAATTGTTTAATATTTAACTGTTTTAAAAAATATATTGTATAATCAGATTTCCGTGACCACCCAGGAGGTACTAATTGCGGACCGTTAATCTTTGTTTATAGTGGCGATTTCCCCAAGAGGCCTATAACCACATGTCATTTAAAAAAATATATGAATATTTATTCGGACATAGTGCACTCGTCCTCGTCTTCAGAATTGTTAACGGACATATCTGAATCCCTTAAAGATATAATTAATGGATTCACGTCTTTGCAAAGTGATATAAATTTATTTTCTTCTTTTATGATATGTTGAATACAGTTACTCCATTGTTGCTGGCCAATATTTTCAACTTCTTCCCTGACTAATTGAACTACACTAGAATTTAATTGTGGTGATACATTTTTTGATCTAACATTGTTTTTTAGTTGGCTCCAAATTAACTCAATCGGATTGAATATGCAATAATAAGGTGGTAAACGTAATATTTTATGCCCTGCCTGTTGTGCCATATTGTCTATAACGTAAGACTTATCAAAATTCTGCTCTTTTATAATTTTAAGTAAATCATTTTTTGTTGCCCTTTCTGGTATTGGCATATTTTTCTTTACTAAAAAATCTATTATTTCAGCCTTTCTTGTTGCTGTCGTCGGAATTTTATTCTCTTGTTGCGAATGGTAGGTGGCATTATCCATGACTATTACTGAATTTGGTGCAATATTAAGAAGTAAATTATTTTCAAACCAACGTTCGAAGAGTTCAGCCGACATATTTTCATGATAGTCTGCAAAAGATGTTTTGAAATCTTTTGCTGATAACAAAAGTCCATTTTTAATCCAGCCGTTTTCGTCACCAGCGTGTAAAATAATTATCCGTCGTCCCTTCGATACAGGTGCATTTAGCGAACATTTACCTTTATCATTAACCCATCCTTTCTCAACAACATCATGCGTGTCATACCATGTTTCATCTAGATAGAAAATATTTTTCCCTGCTTCGCGGTACGATTTAATTTTATTTAAATATTTGTGCCGTAACTCAACTATTCGCGGTTGTTCTAGTACTGCTTGTCTTTGATCTAATTTTTTGTAAACAAAACCCATTTTCTTTAAACACTGATGTAGGCATGATCGAGAAGGTACAAAAGAAATATCTTTTCTTAACGTTGTATGTAAAGATGATAATGTGTGAACAATATTATTAGCATAAGAATTATGTATTGTTCGTACTATATATTGTTTCGTAAAATCATCTATTTTGTCAGTATCTGAATCTTTTCGAACTCTTTTAGGTACCGGACCATCTATTCTGATAATTTTTTTAACAGTTTTATCTCATACCTTTGTTAGTTGGCAAGTTTTCTTAAGAGCAACTGATTCTTCATATTCCTCCAAAAGTCCATTGTAAACATTCAACACGATTTGTTGTCCATGTTCGTGCAAAAAAGGTTTAAATATATTAGGCGATGGTAATACACTTTTACTAGCACTTTCTAATTCTTCGTTTTCTTCCCACGGGCGAAACATTGTTAACGTTGTTGACTGTTGAATTTAATTTAACAAAACAAAAAACACTTTCAGCCTTCGTACACTAGTTAGGAGGTACAAATGACAAGTGAAAATAATTAAACTCACCACCTATTTATATACCTACATAGCCACAAATAACGGTTTTATAATCCTCTGGAGACAAGTTCACAGACCTTATAATAAGCTATAAGAAAATTAGGGAAATTCTAAGTTCAAAAGATTAACGCATTAAAATTTTAGATATTAGCAAATACAGCCCTGGTAATCGGTTTAGAAAATCTGAAAAGTGCAGTCTTGGTCTACAGTCGAATACTGGGCGTAAAATATATACCAGCATTGCAAATACTGAACTGGTCGACTGTACGGACCGAAATATTTTGGCATTGCGGTTTTAGCTATTGTGAACCCATAATAAAACGATAACGAGTCTTCGGAACATGATCCCTGGATGAACTATACTACAGTCAGAAAAACTGACCCTGTTGGGGCCAGGCAATAAAACTATAAATATCGTAATTAGGGCAAAGCGGCATATACCAACGGGCCACTCTGTTGAAGTGAAGACATGCATTGAATACCTCTACCTGCTATGATTGCTCTGTATAATAAAATAATTTTATGTTACTTTAATATAAATGCTATTTTTGTATGCCGCTTTGTTATAATTACAATGATTATAGTTTTATTGCTGGAGCCAACAGTCAATTTTTCTGACTATAGTACATTCATATGTCAACCACTAAAAAATTAATAACAAATGTCAACTAATAATGCTTTTCATTTTCTCATTTTGATAATTTTTTTATAAGATAATTAATTTTAATTGTTATTTTTAGAGATATATTACTTCCTAAGACACCAATGAATGCGAATAATTAAACCATGTTTTTAAAAAACAGTATTATACATTTTCATTTCTTAAAGTGTCAACTTCCGGTGCTTTTACCATAAATGCATTTTTGCATACTCTTACCCCTCCGTTTTGAATGACAATAATGGCTGTTTTGAGGTATCAATCAAATTTCAAATGACACAAATACATGTAAATTATGTAGTATTTTAGTTCCAAAAATGATTTATTCAAACGATAGCATTGGAACAAAAAGATAAACATTTTTTTTTATCTGGCACAATTCGTTAACTATGATTTTTTTGTTTTAATTTATTTTTAAAACAGATTTGAAATTGCTTGAAAAGAATTAAATTAATAAAACTATTACATAATAAAATTAAAATGAAAAAGTCATAGTTAATAAATTCTGGCAGATAAAAATATTTGTTTATCTTTTGATCCAATACTATCGATATTAATAATTAATTGAGTAAATTTAATAATTAATTTATGGGACTAATCATAATTTACATGTATTTGGTGTAATTTCGATTGTTATTATAATATCCATTATCACAGCAAAATCTTAAAATATTAGAAGAATCGTTACTTTTTCAGATAAACGTATTTGGAGATTCAATCTTACAGATATCGAAAAAAATATGCAGAATGTGCGAATGTGAGTCTGAAACAAAGCATAATACAGTAATGATGCTATTTTTAGCCTGCGCCTGAAGGAATATATCCCGCAATACGGTTGTGATATGTTGGCTGTCTGCCAACTCTATAAAGGGCGGAGTTTTATTAATCACCTAACAAACGTAAACAAAGACTCCCTATTCTAAATTAAACAAGGACGACGGATCAACACCAGGCTTGTTTTTTATTATTGCCAGCCGCAGGCAATTTTACCGTTCATTTCAATATTTTTTCATGAATAAATTACCTTTTTTCTTTTATTTGTAATTATATTTCGATTACAGTGTAATATTAATTATAAATTGATTTCAATTATTTTTGTCACATAATCAATTTAAAATTATTCAGGATATAATATTAACATGTGACCTCTTCTGAATTTCAAATTTCAAGGCCCGACATGGCCCGACGTCGTAAATTTATTTGTCGACTTCGGGGCCACGGGGAGTAAGGGTAAACCCATGTTTTTTTCTGATTCGACGTTTTCGACAGGTGCTCCTTATGTATATCCTGTCCTAGATTAAGGATTTCACAACCTAATCCAGAAAGTGTCAAGCAAAATTTATGTGCCTTTCATAGACACAACACACAACACAGATACAGATAATTAAAATGCTATATCATCTCCTTTTTGTAAAATAAAATATCTACTTTTTTACCGACATTATTCCATATTCAATACAAAATGAACACTGATTGGTTTTTGTTTTCTATTTTGTTAATAATTCATTTTCTGTAAAACTTTTATGATAAATTTGTAATAAAAAATCTGATTTGACCAGCCCATTATCTCCCACCATGTAATTTTTATTCATTTAATAAATACATACATATTTACATTTACAGACGTAGATTAAATATAGTATACAACTCGTTATAATGGATATTATTACTTCGGATGATTACAACTACAACCCTTGCTCTTGTTGTAAGTAATAATGGAGATTTATCGTTTTAAAAAGACATTTTTTTCATATTAATTTTACAAAAAATATTCTGATTGATTCAATAGAAATAATTATTATTATTACTATTTCATGCCGAATTTCGAAGATGGCTGAAAGTCACATGATCATCTTTGTTTCAAAATAATGTCAAAATTATATTTTTCATCTTAATATCTCTCTCTTTCTTTTAATGAAATAGGCCATGAAAATATTCGTGAAATGAGAATAATTTGAAAGAATTTAAATAAATTATTAATATTATAAAAATGAGCAAATATTCCACAGAAGTTTAAAATATTGTAACGTGCGCCACTGACTCTAGGAATACTCCGCCGCCACTGGTAGAATATTTCCAGAACGCTGCCGCATTGGGTGATGACGCAATCTTCGCAAGCATCGGCGTAGTAAACTCGTCACGATCTGTTTAATTGCTTAGGTTAATCCTGATCCTTTGTATTCGTTGTTATCGCGTGAAATGTTCCAGAGAAAGGACGCCGATATATAAATATTGCCAGGGAAGACAGCCGAAACATTCTGTTATAGACGATCATCGACCAATAAACAGTAGGTGATATAAATAAATAATCTACGAGTGGTGAACATAAATAAATGTAGTTATATAAGTATATAGTGAAATAAATATTGTTTAAATAAATAATCTTAGTTTTTAAGTATTTAATAATATTCTTAGTCTTAAATTAATATTTATAATTGTTTAATCATAGTGTTAGTTATTTTTATTATCTTTTATTAATTACTTATCGTTTAATGAACTTTTATTTTTAATTAATGTTATTTCTCCGATTTTACACTTCACCCAAATAAATAAACGTTTATATCTAAATGTATTTCACAGAATAGAAAGGTAAAGCAGATGCCTAGGGATGTAAGGAAGCTACTTACATCCCGTCGTTAACAGAAACTGGTACCTTGACGGTAAAATAAACATACATCCCTACAAACATTGACCAAATAGTCTATTTTCGATATCGGAAGTAGGAAAAATAGAATATTTTTTAAATTTTATTTATATATTTATAAAATATATGTACCTAGATATTTCTATTTATGGAACTAACATACATAATACAATTTACTCTTATTACAGAAATAAGTATTATACGAGTAGGTATTAATTAATAAATTTTACATTGTTACAACATAATTTCGTGAATATATAAAAATATAATTCACTACATTCATTCAATACAAGTAGATAAAATAAATTTGAAAACAAGTGCCATGTATCACAAATTATAGTTATTTAAGTATTAAGGTCAATAAGTGCTTCCTACTGGTTGAGAATGATTTTTGAGATTGAGATCTCCAATACATCCAATACCGGTTGAAGAGCACTTCCTGAGCGAAATGTTTATTACGATTTTTGCACGATCGACGCACAAAATTAGAAAAATAAGATTTTAAAATTATTTTCACATGTTAAAAAAATTGTTGTCATTTCTAAAGTAAACTTTGATCGTTGTTTTTTTACTTACCGCCTCCACCTCCTGATCACATCACTTACCGATCAGTAATTTGTAAATAAAACCTACTGCCTTGGAAACCCTATCGGTGAACATTAAAAACATCCGATCGGGCAAAAAATTATTTAAAAATTTATGACAATAAAAATAATTTATAAGGTTGCTGACCTCACTCAAACGTGACCAGCTCTACTTAAATACATTTATGTTCATATGGCAGTCTATATTTAGAAAGAACGACAATAAATTCACAGTAAATTTGAAGAATTTTAATTAAATTTATCTCTTACAGAAATTGAAATGAGAGTAAAGAAAAAGTACAACATATCCGAGGAAGATTTCAAAGTAATGGAAACCGTAGTGCTGAAATCGGAGCCCCATAAAGCTGGACAGCAGTGGAAGTTTGCAGGCGCCTTCTACTACGCTACCACAGTTCTCACAACCATCGGCTACGGTCATTCTACGCCCACCACCGTCGGAGGGAAGCTCTTCACAATGTGCTACGCCATCATCGGCATCCCACTCGGCCTAGTCATGTTCCAGAGCATCGGTGAAAGAGTCAACAGGTTGTGACTTGTAAGGTATGAGGTTAGATCACATTATGTAATGTCGTTTATCTTTGTTGCAGGTTAAGTAGTGTAATAATTAGATCAGTGAAGAGTTCTTTTCACTGTCGACAAACAAATGCATCAGAGTTGGATTTGATTTGTGTGGTCACGACGCTAAGTTCGTTAACAATAGCTGGTGGAGCTGCAGCTTTCAGCCGTTATGAAGGATGGACGTATTTTGATAGTGTCTACTATTGTTTTATTACGCTTACTACTATCGGTAAGAATCAATTTATATTAAATTTATATGGTTATATGGATTTTTTTCGTTTTGTTACTCCGTAATTCCACCTATATACCGGGCCGAGTACTGAATGGACCTTTTACATCAAAAGAGAGAGATAGAGAATAGCTATTTGTGTATTAAGAGCGCAAAATAGGACATTGTCGATTGAGAGGTTGTTGCCGCGCGACGCAGGAGCGCGGCATTCTCTCGAAATCGACAATGTCCATTTGCGCTCGAAACACACACAAGATTTTTTCTCAGTCACTACCATAACAAAAAATAATAAAATGTACACTTTGTACTTACACTACTACTCAATTAATAAGGATTAATATAAAGAAAAAACGTCTTTTATATTTAATTTTAATTTATCGTTATTTTCCATTCTTCTTGACCTATTGCTTCAATCTAATCTAAACATTTTATACTTTCGTTTTTGTAAATGAATGCCCTATTTTATTTTCACAGTAAGTGCGGCATTTTTTTTGGTTATGTAATATACCACAGAGCAGTTATATGTCAGATTGATTTGTAAAGGTGGTAAATGTGTCACTACAGTGGCATTAGTTCCTGACTAAACGTTTCCATTAAGAAGTGACATTTCTCAACATTGTATAGTTAGAAATTTGGACAGCGAGCGTTTTTTCTACTTTGTCGCGCTAGAGCGACAAAGTGACATTTTGCGTTGACAAAAGCGAGCGCAAATGGCTACTTTCTATGTAGACTGTAGAAAAAATAACATATATGTAGTGCGCGTGGTTTGCGCATTGAGGAGGCCAGATATATTTCAAACAAAATTTGAAAAGGCGGAAATAAATTCACACAAAGAGTTTGTGATGATGAATATTTCAAGACAAGAGGACGGGTTGATGGGAATGAGAAACGCGGTTATATGTTCTAAAGACGCGAAATAAACACCACATAAAGTGACAGATAATTGCGTAGTTGCCAGTTATTAAGGAACTTACAAACAAGAATAAAACTATTGTTTTTTATTTTTAAATAAATTGTTTTGCTTTTATTAATCTTTTCTTTAGAATCAAAGTCAAAATAATTTAAGTTTCTGTGTTGTTTAAATCATTTTTTATCGAAAATAAATGCTTGTCCTTTTAATCATTTTACTTGACAACATGGTATCTACCCATCTCTAGTTCATAAAAATTTCACTACGTGGCGCATTGAAAAATGACGTCACGGTGCAATAAAAATGTAAAAGATCCATTCAGCATTCTTGTGTCCAGTGAAGTGAGATATGAATTTTTAAATATTACTTGAAAATTTGAATTTTACCGGATGTGAGATAGGAGAAGCTGATGACATTTATAAATATTATCGAAATAGAAAACTTGTAACAACATAAAATGTGATAAAACTAACACAAACGAAACAAACCATCAATGTCAGAAAAAGTATTTCTTGTTAATGGTGTAGTTTTATGCTGAACATTTGTTAAAAATGGCCGCGTTCAGCACTATTCATCGCTGGCATCGCTGAGCACCGAATTTTGCCGAACACAATGAATGGACGAATGCGATTGGTCCAACAATTGCATTCGGCAAACATCGGCGCGCAATGGTGTTCATCGCTGCCGGTGTGCAGAACGCGACCGCGCCCAATGTCTTCAGTCACTCATGTCTTTAGCGCCAAAATAATTTGCAAGAAAACTCGTTACAAAAAATTTTTTTTTACTATATTCTGTTATTTATTTAGCATAATCCACACGATAGTGCATAAAAATTGACGTTTATTTGTTAGTTGTAAGTTCGTAAAACGATTGTTTAGTAACAGGTTTTCATTAATTACGGGTTGCCGACCAACGAGTGATTAAAATTTGAAACACGCCAAATATACAAAAAGTGTAAAGTAATCGTGAACATTTTGTTATCATGGAAAAGTTCTCATTTAATATTGTGATCCTAATTCATAAAAAAAGTATTTTTTTAAAATTTATTCGGTTTTTATATTCTATCGTAGATAAAATATTGTACGATACACATACATAAAACATCTTTAGTCACTCGCTGCGCTCGTATTTTAATTCTGACCCATTCGTGACTAAAGACTAGATTTACGTAAATTACTATTACCTTATATTTGCTACATTAGAATACCCCATTAATGCATCAACTGTCTCTCTTGTGACCTTGAAAAGCTTAAAATCAGCTGATTTGTTGCGTCTGTCACTTCATATTGTTATTTAGCCATTTTTAGTAATCGTGTTAGAGTACTTCCAATATAAGTACTTTAAAATATTCTTTTTTATAAAATATAGAATAAGATATTTATTCATATTTCTTTTAATACTTAATATTATGTAAATTTATTCTTTGAAAAACTTGGTTGACCAACGATGATGTCGCTTCCTGCGACAACGGAATATTTTAACGCCAGAAAGTGACATTTATGGTATAAAAAATATGATTTGTATTAATTTAATTTTAATGGTGACGCCTGGTAAAGCCCGATCCAGACGACATGGCAAATGTGAACCAATGTTTACATTTGTATAGTTGGCCATGTCGTGTGTACGGGTAACCAATGAACCAACCATGACCAACCATCACAAATTTTGGCATTGGTCGACGTTCGCTTCAGAGGCGGTAAACTGTACACACATCAAAGGAATAACCAACGTTGGCTAATACATTGGCAACTCTATCCAGACGACTGGAACGAACTTGTCTTCTAAAGTATTATTTTCATTGCATTTTGCATTCATTCAGTGGTACAACAAGCAACAAGTCATCATGTCTGTGGGTCAAAGTGAATGGTCTAATGATTTAATCTTTGATTTCATTGCACTGTATGAAAAATATCAACTTTTATGGGATCCAAAAGATCCTTCTTCTGCTTTTATTAATGAAAACCATCCACCATCTTCTTTTACATTTTTTTAATAATAAATTTGCTGCAGAGCAAATTACAACAACTGCAGCACTTGCAACAACAGCGACTTCCTCGTCACTTTGCATTTTGGCAAATGCTGGAAGTGATGTTCGCCTAAATTTCAAAAACTACAATAGACATATCGTGTGGATGCTACTCATTGGCAAATGTTCATATTTGCCAATCTATAACCAACATTGGTTCATATTACATGCGCCAAAATATGCCAATTATTTGTCATGCCGTCTGGATCGGGCTTAAGCGCCCACACGGTACAAATATTCCATCATTACCGATATCTGTATACAAAGCAGATTGGCACACCCAGCAGTGGGTAATATGACGTGATGAAATATTTATTTTATTTATTTGTATAAGAAAACTATAGAAGTGCAAATCAAATTTGTATTATATAGTACGACAAGTAATCTATGTTTTCCGTGATGAAACAATTTAAAAAAAAATGTTACTAAAAAGTTCGCTCTCAACTTTTTCAAATTATATAATATAAAAATAACCATTTGTCTCGAATTATATTAATCTATGTGTACAATATGTTTTTATGTTATTGATTTTATTATTATTTTCTTAACTTTGGTAATTTGTATAAATGTTTTCTTTAATTTCTCAGGTTTCGGTGACATGGTAGCCCTTCAAAAAGATAACGCTTTAAATACAAAACCACAATATGTGATGTTCGCTCTAATCTTCATCCTATTCGGCTTGGCGATTGTTGCTGCCTCACTCAATTTGCTCGTGCTGAGGTTTGTAACGATGAACACTGAGGATGAAAGACGCGACGAAGCGCAGGCTATGCAAGCACTGCAGGGTGCTGTGAGATTAGAAGGCGATGTCATCACAGCTAATGGTTCCATTCTCAGCGGACAAATCGGCCACCAGTGTACTGAGAGCGCATCAATTGATGCGGCGGACACGGCGTCAGTTTGTTCCTGCCGGTGTCCGTGTTTTGCTACATCAGCAATCAAGAATAGGTAAATTGACATTTGAATAAATGGGCTCTGCGTACATGAAAATTACTGTAATATTATTATACAAATACTCGATAGTATAGTGGTCAGTATCCCCGCCTGTCACGCGGGAGACCGGGGTTCGATTCCCCGTCGGGGAGAGCTTTTTATATCTTTATTAGTTTATGCAGCACGCATATCAATAAAGCTTTCAGAACAGTATAACAAATATAAATAGCATAGTCCTCGATAGTATAGTGGTCAGTATCCCCGCCTGTCACGCGGGAGACCGGGGTTCGATTCCCCGTCGGGGAGAGCTTTTTATATCTTTATCAGTTTATGCTGCACGCATATCAATAAAGCTTTCAGAACAGTATAACAAATATAAATAGCATAGTCCTCGATAGTATAGTGGTCAGTATCCCCGCCTGTCACGCGGGAGACCGGGGTTCGATTCCCCGTCGGGGAGAGCTTTTTATATCTTTATTAGTTTATGCAGCACGCATATCAATAAAGCTTTCAGAACAGTATAACAAATATAAATAGCATAGTCCTCGATAGTATAGTGGTCAGTATCCCCGCCTGTCACGCGGGAGACCGGGGTTCGATTCCCCGTCGGGGAGAGCTTTTTATATCTTTATCAGTTTATGCTGCACGCATATCAATAAGGCTTTCAGAACAGTATAACAAATATAAATAGCATAGTCCTCGATAGTATAGTGGTCAGTATCCCCGCCTGTCACGCGGGAGACCGGGGTTCGATTCCCCGTCGGGGAGAGCTTTTTATATCTTTATTAGTTTATGCAGCACGCATATCAATAAAGCTTTCAGAACAGTATAGCAAATATAAATAGCATAGTCCTCGATAGTATAGTGGTCAGTATCCCCGCCTGTCACGCGGGAGACCGGGGTTCGATTCCCCGTCGGGGAGAGCTTTTTATATCTTTATCAGTTTATGCTGCACGCATATCAATAAAGCTTTCAGAACAGTATAACAAATATAAATAGCATAGTCCTCGATAGTATAGTGGTCAGTATCCCCGCCTGTCACGCGGGAGACCGGGGTTCGATTCCCCGTCGGGGAGAGCTTTTTATATCTTTATTAGTTTATGCAGCACGCATATCAATAAAGCTTTCAGAACAGTATAACAAATATAAATAGCATAGTCCTCGATAGTATAGTGGTCAGTATCCCCGCCTGTCACGCGGGAGACCGGGGTTCGATTCCCCGTCGGGGAGAGCTTTTTATATTTTTATCAGTTTATAGAGCACGCATATCAATAAAGCTTTCAGGAAAGTATGACAAATATAAATAGCATAGTCCTCGATAGTATAGTGGTCAGTATCCCCGCCTGTCACGCGGGAGACCGGGGTTCGATTCCCCGTCGGGGAGAGCTTTTTATATCTTTACCTGTTTATGCAGCACGCATATCAATAAAGCTTTCAGAAAAGTATAACAAATATAAATAGCATAGTCCTCGATAGTATAGTGGTCAGTATCCCCGCCTGTCACGCGGGAGACCGGGGTTCGATTCCCCGTCGGGGAGAGCTTTTTATATTTTTATCAGTTTATAGAGCACGCATATCAATAAAGCTTTCAGGAAAGTATGACAAATATAAATAGCATAGTCCTCGATAGTATAGTGGTCAGTATCCCCGCCTGTCACGCGGGAGACCGGGGTTCGATTCCCCGTCGGGGAGAGCTTTTTATATTTTTATCAGTTTATAGAGCACGCATATCAATAAAGCTTTTAGGAAAGTATAACAAATATAAATAGCATAGTCCTCGATAGTATAGTGGTCAGTATCCCCGCCTGTCACGCGGGAGACCGGGGTTCGATTCCCCGTCGGGGAGAGCTTTTTATATCTTTATCAGTTTATGCAGCACGCATATCAATAAAGCTTTCAGAAAAGTATAACAAATATGAATAGCATAGTCCTCGATAGTATAGTGGTCAGTATCTCCGCCTGTCACGCGGGAGACCGGGGTTCGATTCCCCGTCGGGGAGAGCTTTTTATATTTTTATCAGTTTATAGAGCACGCATATCAATAAAGCTTTCAGAAAAGTATGATAAATATGAACAGCATAGTCCTCGATAGTATAGTGGTCAGTATCCCCGCCTGTCACGCGGGAGACCGGGGTTCGATTCCCCGTCGGGGAGAGCTTTTTATATCTTTATTAGTTTATGCAGCATGCATATCAATAAAGCTTTCAGAAAAGTATAACAAATATAAATAGCATAGTCCTCGATAGTATAGTGGTCAGTATCCCCGCCTGTCACGCGGGAGACCGGGGTTCGATTCCCCGTCGGGGAGAGCTTTTTATATCTTTATCAGTTTATGCAGCACGCATATCAATAAAGCTTTCAGGAAAGTATGACAAATATAAATAGCATAGTCCTCGATAGTATAGTGGTCAGTATCCCCGCCTGTCACGCGGGAGACCGGGGTTCGATTCCCCGTCGGGGAGAGCTTTTTATATTTTTATCAGTTTATAGAGCACGCATATCAATAAAGCTTTTAGGAAAGTATGACAAATATAAATAGCATAGTCCTCGATAGTATAGTGGTCAGTATCCCCGCCTGTCACGCGGGAGACCGGGGTTCGATTCCCCGTCGGGGAGAGCTTTTTATATTTTTATCAGTTTATAGAGCACGCATATCAATAAAGCTTTCAGAAAAGTATAACAAATATGAATAGCATAGTCCTCGATAATATAGTGGTCAGTATCCCCGCCTGTCACGCGGGAGACCGGGGTTCGATTCCCCGTCGGGGAGAGCTTTTTATATCTTTATCAGTTTATGCAGCACGCATATCAATAAAGCTTTCAGGAAAGTATGACAAATATAAATAGCATAGTCCTCGATAGTATAGTGGTCAGTATCCCCGCCTGTCAGGGAGACCGGGGTTCGATTCCCCGTCGGGGAGAGCTTTTTATATTTTTATCAGTTTATAGAGCACGCATATCAATAAAGCTTTTAGGAAAGTATGACAAATATAAATAGCATAGTCCTCGATAGTATAGTGGTCAGTATCCCCGCCTGTCACGCGGGAGACCGGGGTTCGATTCCCCGTCGGGGAGAGCTTTTTATATCTTTATCAGTTTATGCAGCACGCATATCAATAAAGCTTTCAGAAAAGTATAACAAATATGAATAGCATAGTCCTCGATAGTATAGTGGTCAGTATCTCCGCCTGTCACGCGGGAGACCGGGGTTCGATTCCCCGTCGGGGAGAGCTTTTTATATTTTTATCAGTTTATAGAGCACGCATATCAATAAAGCTTTCAGAAAAGTATGATAAATATGAATAGCATAGTCCTCGATAGTATAGTGGTCAGTATCCCCGCCTGTCACGCGGGAGACCGGGGTTCGATTCCCCGTCGGGGAGAGCTTTTTATATCTTTATTAGTTCATGCAGCACGCATATCAATAAAGCTTTCAGGAAAGTATGACAAATATAAATAGCATAGTCCTCGATAGTATAGTGGTCAGTATCCCCGCCTGTCAGGGAGACCGGGGTTCGATTCCCCGTCGGGGAGAGCTTTTTATATTTTTATCAGTTTATAGAGCACGCATATCAATAAAGCTTTTAGGAAAGTATGACAAATATAAATAGCATAGTCCTCGATAGTATAGTGGTCAGTATCCCCGCCTGTCACGCGGGAGACCGGGGTTCGATTCCCCGTCGGGGAGAGCTTTTTATATCTTTATCAGTTTATGCAGCACGCATATCAATAAAGCTTTCAGAAAAGTATAACAAATATGAATAGCATAGTCCTCGATAGTATAGTGGTCAGTATCTCCGCCTGTCACGCGGGAGACCGGGGTTCGATTCCCCGTCGGGGAGAGCTTTTTATATTTTTATCAGTTTATAGAGCACGCATATCAATAAAGCTTTCAGAAAAGTATGATAAATATGAATAGCATAGTCCTCGATAGTATAGTGGTCAGTATCCCCGCCTGTCACGCGGGAGACCGGGGTTCGATTCCCCGTCGGGGAGAGCTTTTTATATCTTTATTAGTTCATGCAGCACGCATATCAATAAAGCTTGCAAAAGAGTATGGCAAATATGAATAGCATAGTCTTCGATAGTACAGTAGTCAGTATCCCCGCCTGTCACTCGGAGACTGGGGTATGATTCCCCGTCGAGGAGAATTTTTTTTATATTTGCATAACGACATATCTATACTTAGCTAACAAAATTTGTCTTGAAGTTTAATTTTTGAAGTAACTAATTTATGAATTAATATAAAGCCTGTAGTACACGAATCAATATATGCATCATTTGAATTAGGTATGATCTTAAATTCAATATGAAAAATATTGTATCATGTACTACACACTTTTCACCCAAAATATCACACGATTTTTAAAACGATGATTTTAATTCTATGGATCTAAAATATTGTACCGATATCAATGCAATTAATAACACCGTACATCGTTATAATATTTAGCGTTTAACTATGAATCTATTGAGTGTAGATTATATGTATTTTTTTGTTTGGATATTGAACAACAGGACAGCTGGACAATTTTTAAGGTTAGTACAATAAAAATCACATTTGAATACATACGAGAAACAATATGATATATTGGCTCGTGTACTACCGACTTAAATCATTATTTCTAATATTTGTGTCCTCCGTATTTATTTTTCTATTTCGGTGGCTTTCTGTGTCTTATGAACGTATTAAACACGTTAATAAACGCAAATTCGGCGTTTTTCGTTTTCTAGGGGTGGTATGAACTACTGTCAAAACTGACAGATAAGTGACATATATCCTCTAATTGCTGTCAGTCAACAATGAATTTTCACGTGCGAAATTAGTGGAAAGAGCTACCAACATAATTGATAAAAAAGACCAAGTCATATTGTTGACAATCGTATAAAAAATAGATAAAATTACCTCAAAAAATATTATAAAAAACATGTTTCATAAGGCTTGTTATCGCATTCGTCCTTTGTAAAACTTGGACTCGTACGTTTATAGATTGCATTATGAAACTTGATTTTTAATTTATCTGTATTCAAAATTTGATGAATAATTCCATTTCACCTATAAAAATTTTTGGAGATGCCGGGGATCGAACCCGGGGCCTTTCACATGCAAAGCGAACGCTCTACCACTGAGCTACATCCCCATTTTAATTATATTTTATAAAAAAATTGTAAAAAAAAAATTATGAACATATTCAAACCAAAATAGACTTAGTTATGTTTATTTTTCTTCTATTAGGTTCATAAGAAGATCTCCATCTCACATCAGACATTTACTCCCGGCTCTTCCTCTTCGAGACTTACCTCCTGTAGGTCCTCATGACAGTCAGATGTTACCTCCCGCGTTATCAGTCTACCCTCACCACAGGGCGTCCATCTGACCCGCCTACGCCGCATAATTAATCACTAAAGTTACTTTTTTATCAACATTAATTATAATCGTAAAGGTGAGCAGTAAGTAGTGCAGCTTATAACAATCCACAAGAAATGAAAATGTCGATTCACGTTAACTCCATGTTTTAAATTCTAAATGAGATCAACTATAAGGCAAGTCTCTAAAAAGATTGCTGTAATTGTAAATAAGAAAAACATCCTTTTAATACAAAATTAATTGGGATCAACATAGAAAACGAATAATTGTACAGGAAGCACATTATTGGAAAATTTCGCACTGGTAGATAGAGAAGAATAGAAATCTTGCTGAAAATGTGATCAATTTTCATAAAAAAATTCATAAATATATTCTAAAAACATTACGACATTTACAGAATGGCAATAACTTCAAATATTTTATAATATTCATGAGCAAAATTATTTCGTTTCAATACAATTTTTTTATTCGTTGTTATTTAATTTTCAAAATCCGAATTACATTGTAAATTTACATTTTCAGCGATTTATTAGAAAGAAATCTCCAAAAATTCTAAAATGATTACCCGTTAGCGCAAATAGTAACTGTTACTAATATAGTAAGGTAGAAAGAACTTAAAAAGAAATAGTAAAAGCCCTAACGAAAACGCACATTGTTGAAACGAACATAAAGAAAAGTAATAAAATGGTGGGGAAGATAAGAAGAAGAATATAATACTTGTAAATAAATAAAGACGGTTAATAATTAGTGTAAAAACGGACATGTGTTTTATAAACCATTAAAATCTTAAATATTTAAAACAATTCGTGATACAACATGGACGTGCGAGTGAACATTTTGGGAATGACTGATTTTCTTATAAATGTAATATACGTGTGCGTGAGATCGAGGGGATTTCAAAGAGCATTTTAATTTATCACTTTTTGTTAGTTTAGCCATACAAGTAAAATAGAATTTTATATTGACTGATTTGAATGCCAAATATTACTAATTAACATATTTATATATTTCGTTCAATTGATATGCCAAATCATAATTTAAATATACAATTTATTTATTAAGAAATATATTTTATAATATACATTATGTTATTGAAATGTAACAAATTAAAATTTTATTAAATATTTTTTATATTAAATTTTTTTTTTCTACAAATCTATTAAAAGTAGGCTTTTTAATGTTTGTTTTTAGAGTCATTTCATGACACCAGTATTAAAAACTGACAAATCATTGTTACTTTTAACACTAATGTTAAAAGTGAATTAGTTACCTTGGTAATGACGAATGGAATAACAAATCGATTTTTTTGGCATACGTCAAAATATAAATACAAATTTAAATGAAAAAATAATGTTTGTAGAAAAAAATAGTGTATGATATACGCGTTAAAAGTGGTTTTATTTGTGCTTCTCACAAAGTAAAATGTCACTTTTAAAACATATAAATAACAATTTTGATAACATATAAACTACCCAAAAGTAGTAACCTTTCACCATCAATTCCATTTTTTTTGGGATGAAAATAATACTCTATAATAATATCAACTTTAGTTTTAGATTTAAATTAATTTAGAAAATCTGTACAATTATAACTTCCAAACCAGATGCCATGGAAAATACCCAATGCTTCCTTAGCCAAGCCACGAAATAATTTTAACTATTCTTCCAAGTTAAGTTCAAATTGGATAAAGTCTTCCTATTAGAAAAAAATAGAATGTGCACTAGAATTAACACGACCAATGTCAGTGAGATATCATAAACAAGTTAAATAAGTAATATGAAATGCTCTTTGAATTCCGATGAAACAATAAGTGTAATTATTATTATTAAGTATAAATCGATTGTCGAAAATGACAAATCAATGTCTGAAAACCATTGACTTTGTTACGTCAACAAATAATTAGGAAGCGAAGAGCAGCGAGTATGTTGTATTTGTGGTATTTTTTTAAGATGATACGACGTCTTAGACTGCTCTACGATTTCTAAAGACTAATGTAAAAATTAATATAGAAAGACCATTTTAAAATTTTCAAATCTTCGAGCTTGTTTTTATTATTACTAAAATTGAAATAATAATAAAATGAACTTAATATACCTAACTTTTCGAACTGATCGCCAAGCGATTGGCTTGTATATAATATTTTTAATAAAGGTTTTATAACTGAAAATGTGACAAAAGATATTAATTGCTTTTGCTGCACATTCTTTAACACAAACTTGTTAGTAATTTTTTTGTCAAATATTTTTTAATAATCATATGTTTATTTTATAAAAACATATATAATTGTGATTATTCTACTGTTTTTTTAAATTATTTCTAAATTAATTGTTCCTATAAGTCAATTTTCAGTTATAAGGCAGTTCTTGAATTTACATACAGTATAAACATTTTTAATGCTACTTAATGAAACATTTATTAATACGCATGCGTGATATGCTAATAATACGTTCGGTTTCCAATTCAGTAAAAAGAAATATATAAATTTTATGCTTACGATATAATTCAGTTAGAAACAGTTATAGAACATGTCTGTTTCAACATAAAAATATATATATATTTTGTTGAAATAATGTTACTTATACATTTATTATGTCAGTTTCATTTTTATTCAAACAAAATGAACTGAAACCGTCCAATATTTGGGACACAAATAGAGAGTACAAGATTTAATGGCATAATAATAAAAATTTCCAATGTTACCTTTTGGTTCAAAATTAGAATGACTGTGCACATAGAACATGAATTATACAAATATAAAAAGAAGAAATTCAAAACATAATATTGTTTGAAATATGTATACACTTACAATCTTCAATTAATCCTAATCTACTATTTACTTATATACTACATATTCTATGCGAAAATAGTTACTTTCAAAAGGAAATTGTTTTGTCTTTAAGGAATTTTAAAACAATAGGACTGTTGCAAGAATTTTTATATGCCTTCTAAATACTCAATTTTAAAAATATTATTCTTTAAACAGCCTCAAATTTTAATCATGAAATTTTACATTTAATTATTGATATTTGTGTAATATTTTGAAGTCACTCGATCTGAAACAGAATATGACGTCAAAATTCATACAGCTTAACATGTGACAAATTATCACCTACTTTTATTTATATAAATAACGTAGGTGATGGACGAACTGTTTTCCTATGGCTATGAATAACGTGCTGCATGTACTTTAGCTACTATAATACGTAGCTGACTTGTTCGCCTAAATTAACGCTGTAAATTATGAAATAAAAGTGGATTTAAAAAAATTATGTAGTAACTATTTTTTCATAATTAAATATAACTTCCATATTTGTCATAATATATTTATTTAAAATAATTACAAAGCCAGATTATATAATTCAAGTTTAATTTCGAGTTGAGTTTAATTGTGACAGCTGTAAAATTTAATTAGATTTTCTGGAGCTCAACTAACGTTTATAAAATAGTTCAAAGTTGAATCAGTCTTTTTGAGTAGGGCTCCAATCATTCCTTTGCAAATTATTATCCATTTTTTTTTCGGATCTGCGGGAAATCTATGAATAAAGATTATCAATTATTTGATGATTATAATTTAGTATACCAAAATATTCTAAGAAAACAAAATAACGAAAACAGTTTGTTAATATTTTTTTAATGTGGGAAAAAATATACAGAGTGACGGCGGTTAGGGGTGAACAGGGATTTAACATGGGATCTTAGTTTTATGCAATTTCCTGCTCTCCTGTTCATATTTCGGCGAAAACTATTAAAAGTTGCATACAAAACTGTTTTTACAATTTTTATTACGTGTTTGGTTTCATCACCATTTTAAAATAGTTATTTACGATATTACGATACAAGTACGTAAAGCTAGTCTTTAGTCACGAATGGGTCAGAATCAAAATACTCGCTACGCTCGTGTTTTAAGACCCCTGAGTCTGCTGCTGCTGAGATGCTTTACGTATGTGTACCGTACAATATTTTATTTACGATGTAAACCCAATAAATATAAAAAAAAATAGTTTTATTTATGAATCAGGATCACAATATTAAATGAGAAGTTTGCCATGATAACAAAATATTCACCCTGGTTTTACACATTTAGCGTGTTGAAATTTTAATCACTCGTTGCTCGGTAACCCGTGACTAATGAAAACTTGTTACTAAACAATCGTTTTGCAAACTTAAAACTAACATCTAATCATCAATTTTACGCTCTATCGTAAATAAAGAAATTTAAAAAGTTCCGTCAATTAGTAGCCATGACACTTGCTTTCTTTTTTTCTGGTTTTTATAAATTATTTATAAACGTCAACCGAACTTATGGAAAATAAATCCCGTACTCTTTTAAAATTATTTCCACCTAATATTTCTTTATGATAAAGACTCGTTATTCGAATAATCATTATTATTTAATTTACTTCTTACAAAAAAAAATTGACATGAATAAAATAATATTGTTTTTTATGTCATACTTCATGGCCATTGCTACTGATTGACGGAATTTTTCAAATTTCTTTTTAAAATTATAAAGAAACCAAACACATAATAAAATATTTAAAAACAGTTTTGCATGCATATTCTGTAAAACTTTGTACTCTACAATTTTTGCGGAAAAATGAACAGGAGAGCAGGAAATTACATAAAATTAAAATCCTAAATTTAAATATCATTACTTGTCAAAATAATAAAATTTCCCTTGGAGAAAAATGCCCATATTTCGTCTCTAGAATCAAAATGGTATAATTATTTTCAAATTTTGACATCATAGAAATTTGCTTCTGTTCTCCGCCACGGAATAAAAATTTATCCTTATTGATAATATTATTTAGTTTTTATTTATGTATTTTTCTATAAAATATGTATATTAATTGTTTATATTTATGAAAAATAATGGATACATTATACGTATATAAGTAAAAAAATATAATAGAATAAATGTAAAGTAACATAATTTTTAACTTTAACCTTTTTAGGTAGATATTGTGAAATTATTTGATTTACAAGTCTTTTTAATATTTGAACTAATTTAAATTTTTATGCTGAAACAGGCATTAATCTGTTATTTCTATAGAATAAAAAGGGCTATTGTGAACTTATTTTGAGGTGGTTATCAAATAAATCATATATGTTTGTTATAAAGTTGCTTCATAAAAATAAATATTAAAAATTGTTTTATATATTATAAATTGTTTAATAATTTCGTTGTTATACTATTGTTCACCACCTTAAAAAAATCGAAATTGAATAATTTAACAAAACCCAGTATATTTTATCTAGAGATACAAAATAAATGTAAATGATGTTTAAATTCTAAATTTGTTGCATTATTCAATTTTGCTAAATAAGCCCTGAAATTGTCGAATTATTGTAAATTTAAGAGATTTTGAATTCTAAATAACTTTAAATCATGTACATAATCATTGCGATTTGAAAACGCTAACAAATTTTTTTACGCTATTTGCGAAAATAATTTAAATACTTTCAGTAATTTTCTCGTATTTAAATAAATATTCCAATAAATTTGATTTAGCTTAACAGTTGAAAATATATTTGAATATAACAGTATGGGTTCTTGCATATAGAAATTCTGATTTTAAAAATAAAAATTATTCCAATACAGTACTAAATAAAAGTTTCTGCTGTAAGCAAGATTCCCGGAAATTATTTACAAATCATTAAAAGTGAAGGACCATGAAATCTGGAAGATTATCTAGAAATTTTTACAAATATATTAACAATAGTGACGCACGAAGTTGTTTAGTTTGGATATTTACTACGTTAATATTACACTACGAGTATTAATACGCAGAGAATACAAAAAAAATATACTTGGCTAATTAAAACAAAATGTTAATATATTTGCAAAAACTTCTTACCGAGAGGTGCCAAATGATATGATCATCTTTCTTCCAGCAATAGGTATTACACATTCGTACAGAAATATGAATTGCAACAATTTTTATCATTACCAGCAATGCTGATCGAATTACGGCATGAAGTAACAGACAGTTGAGAACTTGTGTGTACTGCCAAAAGTCTTTTTATTAAAAGGAAAATTAATAAACTTACAAGGCTGCTTGTTTTCATTTCCAATCCCAAAGGTTTCCATGGCAACGCTTTTTTTAAAAAAAAGTATGTATCGGGACGCCCAACATAAGTGATAACTTTGTTCCAAATTTTAAGTTTAAGTATAATTTTATCGTGTAAAGGCTCATTCACAGCACTGAAATTAAGCGAAATTATAAATAATAATTATACTTATAATTATAAGTTTATATCAATACCATTCAATACATTCAAGTGTCAGCGTTCGAAAGCTTCAAATTATGCAAACTGCATATATTTCACTTATAAATATAATTATAAGTGAGCCAATCAGATTGAACAAAAAATTACAAACATATTATCAGCTTTGTCACGTCAAATTTGACATTAATTTCATCAACATGAAAGTAAATAATTTAAATATATTAAACCAAATAATATTAAAACGACAATTCATTGCTTTACTTTGTTATCAAGTTATTGTAAATAAATCTAAAGTTAAAAAACGTCGCTGGTGGATTCATCCTCTAAATAAAAATAGAAGAAACCAAGGAGATTGGATTAATGTAATTCAAGAAATGAGACAGGCGGACGAAGAAAAATTTTTAAGCTTTAAGCAATTTGATTATTTATTAAATTTAATAGAACATAAAATTAAGAAAAACGATAAGTTTAGGAGTATTATTCCACCAGGTGCTTGGACTCTTAAATTTTGCTCCAATTTCATTCCAACTTTTTTCGCGTTTAATGACATTCTTAAAAAAAATATCTTTTTTATCCCATAAATTTGAATTTTCCACAATACAAGAAATAAATTCTTCCATACTCATGTTCATTTCGACGAGCGCAAGGACGAGAGACGAGTATTAAAATGAACAATGACGTTAACAATTATGTCAAATTATTATGTCCCAAAAATGTTGTAGATGGCACAATATACTAATTATAAATTCTATTTCTAAGTGAACATCTACTTAACATGCTTCAAGACGGTCAGTTTTAAGTATAATTTATAATTATATTTCTTAAATATAATTATAATTTCTAACTATAATTTCAGTGCTGTGAATGAGCCTTAAGTATTAGTCAAATAAATTGGTAAAAGATTTGAATTAAATAAATTATTATTTTGTAGTTATATGTGATCATTTTTTACGAGCAGTACATATAAAATATTAAAAACAAGAGTGTGCGTGCCGCTTCGTCGGACTAGCGTCTAGCCGATACACCCAACTTTTATAACGAAAATGAACGATTGTAATTCTCATGCAATTAATAATCATTGTGATGTTATTGTTGTTATATTTAGTCAATTTAACCAAACATAACAACAATAACGTCACCTAACGCACAGAAATCGCTAATAAAATAATGTATTTTTCACAAATAACACGCACAAGTGTCAGAGGTCAGAGTGTGAAACAGTAGAAAATGAACAAAATGTATATGTATGCCTACACTATCACAATATATGCGCACGCGCACATCGGCACCTACATTGTGAATCTTTAGTGATAAATGTTGAGGTGCGTGAAGTTGGCACCAAGGTATAGGGTACTAATTTTTAAATTGATACTATGATTTAGTACCCAATTGGTACCAATTAGTACCCACAAAAAAACTTTAGTTTTTTACTCTGCGTAGGAGTTATTCATTGTTTAATTATTTTGGTGCCAACTTCACGCTAGCACCACAACATAATTTTTTTTAAAAAATAATTATACGAAAATTTAGTACCCAATTGGTACCTTTAGGTACCCAAAAATTTGTTTCCAAAATGTTTATGGTAAATAAGTTATTGCATATTAAATATTATTGGTGCCAACTTCACGCTAGCACCAAAGTATTTATTTAAACCAAATTTTCTTTTACTAAAATTTAGTACCCAAATAGTACTAATTAGTACCCATGATAGTATTATGCTATTGTTTATATTAAATAAGTTATTACATTTTACTTTTTTTGGACCGTGAAGTTAGCACCAATCATATTAAAATAAAACGTTTTCGTATTTTATTTTCATATAGGGATTTAGTACTTTTTAGGTACCTCTCATAAATGTAAAATTTATTTTGTTATTGTTTATATAGCACAAATTATAACACTTTACTTTTTCTGTGCGTGAAGCTAGCACCACACATATTAAAATAATTCGCTTTTCAGATTAATTTTTATGTACAGATTTAGTACTATTTAGGTACCTTTCATAAATGTAAAATTAATTTTGTTATTGTTTATATAGCACATATTATAACACTTTACTTTTTCTGTGCGTGAAGCTAGCCCCACACATATTAAAATAATTCGCTTTTCAAATTAATTTTTATGTACAGATTTAGTACTATTTAGGTACCTCTCATAAATGTAAAATTATTTTTGTTATTGTTTATATAGCACAAATTATAACAATTTAATTTTTTCTGTTCCTGAACCTAGCACCACACATTTTAAAATAATTCGCTTTTCAATTTAATTTTTGTATACATATTTAGTGCTATTTAGGTACCTCTTAAAATATAAAATTAATTTTGTTATTTTTTACTCGTATATAGCACAAATTATAACACTTTACTTTTTCTGTGCCGGAAGCCAGCACCATGCATATGAAAATAATTCATTTTACAATTTAATTTTTGTATACATATTTAGTGCTATTTAGGTACCTCTCATAAATGTAAAATTAATTTTGTTATTGTTTATATAGCACAAATTATAACACTTTAATTTTTCTGTGCGTGATGCTAGCACCACGCATATTAAAATAATTCGCTTTTCAAATTATTTATTATGTACAGATTTAGTACTATTTACGTACCTCTCATAAATGTAAAATTAATTTTGTTATTGTTTATATAACACTTACCTTTTCTGTGCCAGAGGCCAGCACTACGCAAATGAAAATAATGCATTTTACAAATTAATTTTTGTATACATATTTAGTGTTATTCAGGTATCTCTGTTAATGTAAAATCTGTTTTGTTATTGTTTATATAGCATAAATTACAACACTTTACTTTTTCTGAGCGTGAACGCAGCACTACGCATATTAAAATAATACGTTTTTTTTTAAATACAGATTTAGTACTTAATCAGTCTTAAACTAAATTACATATGCAATATTTCTGATAAAATAGGTAAAAATCTAAAGAAACTTGAATTTAACAAGTCAGTGAACAAAACTAATTTAGGTAAATTACTAGTCAATAATAAAGAAAACCCCAAAAAGACGACTTAACAGGTATATACGAAATCTTTTCAAACAAAGAAATAAAATTGAATTGAATTGAATTTAATATGCGTGGTGCTGCGTTCACGCTCACAAAAAGTAGTGTTATAATTTGTGCTATATAAACAATAACAAAATTAATTTTACATTTATGAGAGGTACCTAAAAATTACTAATTCTGCACATAAAAATTAATATACGTGGTGTTGCGCTCACTTAGTTGCGTATTTCTAATATTTTAAAAACAAATTTACTCTTAAGTTATCCTTTCGGATATATGCAGACAACTGGATTACAATAAGTAAAACCTAATGAATGAACAGTAGTAGTGAATCTGTCACATCCAGTTGTTCATTAGTAGGTAATGTTTTTCTTGGTATTGACGGCTTTTCTAATTTCAAAATTGTCTAAGAAATTCATCCTTAGTCCCTTCTGACCTGTGTGGATTATTTTGAATTCCCCATTGAAGTTATGGCCTGATGTAATGAAATGGTTAAGTCGTCTTTTTTGGGGTGTTCTTTGTTATTGACTAGTAATTTACCCAGATTAGCTTTAAACGTTGATAGATATTTGTGACCAACCGTAACATATTTAAACATAGAACGAAGAAAGAATTTGTTCCTTTATTAAAATAATTCCTCGACACTACAGCCTACTTCTATGTTTAAACAAATTAGTTTTGTTCACTGACATGTTAAATTCAAGTTTTTTTAGATTTTTACCTATTTTATCAGAAATATTGGATATGTAATTTAGTTTAAGACTGATTAAGTACTAAATCTGTATTTAAAAAAACCTATTATTTTAATATGCATGGTGCTGCGTTCACGCTCAGAAAAAGTAAAGTGTTATAATTTGTGCTATATAAACAATAACAATAATAATTTTACATTTATGAGAGGTACCTAAATAGTACTAAATCTGTACATAAAAATTAATTTGAAAAGCGAATTATTTTAATATGTGTAGGGCTAGCTTCACGCACAGAAAAAGTAAAGTGTTACAATATATGTGCTATATAAAAAATAACAAAATTAATTTTACATTTATGAAAGGTACCTAAATAGTACTAAATCTGTACATAAAAATTAATCTGAAAAGCGAATTATTTTAATATGCGTGGTGCTAGCTTCACGCACAGAAAAAGTAAAGTGTTATAATTTGTGCTATATAAACAATAACAAAATAAATTTTACATTTATGAGAAGTACGTAAATAGTACTAAATCTGTACATAAAAATTAATCTGAAAAGCGAATTATTTTAATATGTGTGGTGCTAGCTTCACGCACAGAAAAAGTAAAGTGTTATAATTTGTGCTATATAAACAATAACAAAATAAATTTTACATTTATGAGAGGTACCTAAAAAGTACTAAATCCCTATATGAAAATAAAATACGAAAACGTTTTATTTTAATATGATTGGTGCTAACTTCACGGTCCAAAAAAAGTAAAATGTAATAACTTATTTAATATAAACAATAGCATAATACTATCATGGGTACTAATTAGTACTATTTGGGTACTAAATTTTAGTAAAAGAAAATTTGGTTTAAATAAATACTTTGGTGCTAGCGTGAAGTTGGCACCAATAATATTTAATATGCAATAACTTATTTACCATAAACATTTTGGAAACAAATTTTTGGGTACCTAAAGGTACCAATTGGGTATTAAATTTTCGTATAATTATTTTTTAAAAAAAATTATGTTGTGGTGCTAGCGTGAAGTTGGCACCAAAATAATTAAACAATGAATAACTCCTACGCAGAGTAAAAAACTAAAGTTTTTTTGTGGGTACTAATTGGTACCAATTGGGTACTAAATCATAGTATCAATTTAAAAATTAGTACCCTATACCTTGGTGCCAACTTCACGCACCTTAAATGTTGGTATCGTTGGTATATTGGCTAGTCGCTTCTATTCGTTGGTAGCTAGAGAGAACGAGAGTTGCGCTCGCACTGTTTTGCCATCTCTCAGCGGCAGATTGGGCGCTGGAGTGAGGAAAAGCAAGGTCTGAATTCTTTAACCACACAAGAAGTTATCACATCGAAAATTGTATTGCATTCCAATTTTGGCCTTAGGCATATTGTAATTAAACTAAAATAATATTTAATTATACTATATTATACGACTCTATAATGATTGCCATTATAGCGAATTGTATACGGTACTTCATCTACGGCTAATGTATTACGTGCAAGATTTTTTTAAATTTCGTTTCATAATTATTACAAATTCACATGATGTATTTTCTCAATAAATTTCAACGTTTTGTCACAGAAGTAAGTATATCATTTTGAAATATCAAAATTTTTGCATGTTTTTTCAGATTTTCTGATTGGTGCAGAAGAGGAAATAATTACTATTATTCCTTCATTATTATTCCCTGTGGGATTTACATATGGCATTATACAGGTGAAACTGAAAAATGGGCCACTCAAAATAACTTTTTTATTTATAATTATTTTTTAATTCTTTTTGCATATTTGTAAACTAGGGTTGGGTACTCACAAATCATGGTATATGACATGATGATAGCGCTTCCGATTTAAACGGAAATGACATTAACTTTCATATTTCAATTGGAACACTCTATATATTTGGATTCAACGATATATTTGAAGTGAATTTTTATTGAAGAAATAAATTACAAAAACGTAAGAGAAAATTATGAATAATTAACCTGGTAAACCATATCAGGTAGGCTGTCATAACAAATTAATCATTTTTTTGTATCAAAATATTGAATCTTACAAAAATAACTTGCTATTTAAACAATTAACTTAAATATTACTTAATATTATCTCAACTGTTTTCATAGCTTAACAGGTTAATTATGAATAATTTTCTCTTACGTTTTTGTAATTTATTTCTTCAATAAAAATACAATTCGTAATTTTATGTAGATTCCAAATATATAAAAATATATAGTGTGTCCAATATGAAAGTTAATGTCACTTGCGGTCAAACCGGAAGCACTATCATCATGCCAAATATCATAGTTTACAAATAATTAGAATTAAAGAGAATTAAAAAATAATTATAAATTAAAAAGTTATTTTGAGTGGCCCGTTTTTAGTGTCATATTTAATATACATATACATACAGTAAAAAATAATATTTAAATAAATAATAAATATTATTTTTTACTTACATAATAGTTGTAGATAAAGTTAAATTAATAATTATTTAATATTGTGACGTTACGACCCCAATTTTATTAATGTCACGTACGTTCTGGTGTTGTCTTTGATTGTTTGAGTTTAAACTCAGCAACGTAAGATGAAACGAATAGACCCGTATGCAAACAAAAAGTCACTCATAATTTTTTATTAGATCCTAAATATTTTCGTTCCGTTTAAAAAAAAAATCTTGTATTCCTTACCCATGGACCTCCTTAGCTCGTGAATCCTTGTTCACTGCATACTGCATCCCTTACCGTCTATCCTATTGCTACACTACTGTTTACGCACTTCAACTTGACGTTACATTCACTCTAAATCATTCTACTGCTGTCTTACTGCAGACAAATAGTCTCTCTCTTGGAGCCGTTACGTTACACGCAATTTTCAACTTTATTAATTTTTTTGGGTATTATTAATTTATTGGATATATAAAAAATATGTCAATAGTGGAAACCGCCATTACTTCCAATTAATCTTCATAAAGGCCATTGATAGGTGAAGATAGGTTCTCAACCAATGAAAGAGATGAGCTTGTAATATGTTATTCACCCCTGGCCGAGGGCCTCAGCATTCACACTGGTTTACAGTTTTATAGCGTAATCCCAAAGTGTTAGTGTAAATGCAATGATGTCATTACGTTTTAGCATGGCGTGTGAAATTTTATAAATTCTAACTTTAGGTTTTGTGCGTAGCGATCTTCAGTAGAATTAAAATAGTATTCAGGAACAAAAGTAAAAAGAAAATTCGTGCAACTGTAAATGCAGGTAACTCCGAGTATATATTTTTATTTGGAAACATTGAAAACTATAAAGCGTTCAGTTCGATTCAAGAGGGAGAACGGAAATCTGTGTGGGCACATGCCACTGATACGAGAATTATGGTACAAAGGTCTATTCTTCCGAAACCGTGTGTCTGACAAAATGCGCTCCTGTAAGTAACGACAGACGGGAAAAAAAAAATCGTAAACAAAACAAAAAAAAAAATCTGTTGTGGCCAGCACAATATCTCTCGCCACTTCCGTTTTTGGTTACATATTAAGTATTGGGTGCGAGCAATCATGTGACATTGTTGGCCTTCACAAGCAGATATGGAGGCCCGTATCAGAATGACAATTAGTATTTATGTACATAGAGGTCAAATGTCAGAATTTGTCATTAAAAATTTCAAGATTTTCTAAATTCACCTGTCTACGAAAATAAACCATATGGAATTGGAAAATCACTAAATATAGAATGAGAAATTATGATATTTGACATCTATATACATAATTACTAGCTATCATTCTGACATGGGCCCCCATATCTGCTTGTCAAGGCCAACAAAGTCACATGACTGCTCGCGCCCTAATGTATTTAACATTTCTTGTATACCTACACTCTACACCAAAAATTCTATTTATATCTATTCTTTATATTTAGATTTTTAAAATTTAAATTCATTCTATGAAGAAATTTTGTCCTACTCTTCTAATTTTTCCCAATTAATTATCGGGATTGACAGTATTTTTGAAGGGTATATGTAATATACCTATAATTTTAAATATTTGACTAGTAATACAATAAGAAATAATATAATGTATGTACTTCCCAGCAACATTTATCTGTCAGTTACAAACATTTTAATTTTACAATTGGTTTCCATGACATTATTTGGGCTGTGAGATTTATTACAACAGATTATTATATACCTTATATTGCTTTATCTCTAAAGCTATAAAAGTATAATAAAATATTTATATGTATCAGATAGAGAATTTACTCTTCTTTTTTTCAATTTTTAAAAAATAATATTTAGAATTTTTTTAGAATCTGCTACTTCCGGTTGAACAATATCACCAAAACCTTCTCAGCTCTTCCCAGTAATGTCCGATTGAAAAATACGTAAATAGATATTAAGTATTATAGTTTTTGAGAAATCGTCCTTCCAACTTCCCCACACACACACACACCATCGAAAAAATCGGATTGTAGGGACCTTAAAACGTGCATAATCATTAAAATCTTAGCGAGAGGTAAAAAATCAGATTAAAAAAACATGTTATATATTCGTTTTTTTACGTATAGGTACAAATTTGTATGTAATTTTTTTTTAAAAGAGTACTTTTTATTAAACTCTATAATCCGAACACCTCTCTGCATTAATAAGTTCGTATTAGGGAGATTCCACTATATTTACATCTCCATGAAAATAGTAAAAGTATTTAGACATAATTGTAAAAATAACTTTCTTGTCACATGTTCACACTTTCTACTATTGCCATATTTTTATGAAATAAATAATGCGTATGTTTTTACAATTTTTTATTTAATAATAAAATTATACAGAAGACCTAAACCATTCGTCTAAGAAGTTCGTTGATTTTGTCTTCTCTGTTACCGAAATCACCACCCTCAACGTAGTGGTTCGTCTTCTTGCGCCAGCCACCAGTTGGTGTGTTGAGCTATAAAAAAAAAAAGTTGAATTTTGTTGTTTAGCCAGATACCAGAGCAACAATCATGTATTAGATACACTAGGTTCCATAACAAGTTATATCAATTTTTATTAATTATTCCCTTAAACTTTAGTGAAATATTCTAAAATCTATATTGACGATTGTGAAAATCTATGAAAGATAGCCATATATCTAATTTATAAGGTCAACGCTAATCAAAAAGATTATTAATTAAACTTAATAAATATGCATAAAATAGGTTCATAAACCATAAAACAAAATACATTAAATTTATATTAAAATCATAAAACATTAATTATGATTAACGAAAAAAATTAAAATACATATTTCAGTATTGAAAACGAATTTAATATTTTGTCCCGTGTACAACTCGATTATAAAATATTTATGGAGCAAATAAATAAAAAACAAAACAATAATCAATATTTAAAATGTTAGATTTACTGAATTCCATATCAACATTAATCGATGATACGGACGTACCGAAATCTGATTATTACTCTCCCACAGCATGGAAAGAAATCAACTAAGAAACGTTGATCTCTATGAATCTGTTGGGTTTTATAAGAATTATTCTATGTTCTATCTGCTATCTAAAATTCGAACTACTCGTATACGTATATATTAAATTTATGAAGTATGTAAAATAAATATTTAAAAAGTTCTAACATATTTGTATTACACTTATTTATTTGATTAATAACTAAAGGTACGTTCGGTTATTAAGTTCTGTGCTCACATCTTGAATAAATGGAGGGTTATACGGACACATATTTTCATACATCTATTGATATTTTCGTTCGACTTACGATGAAATACACGATGACTGAACTGCTGTAATAGGCCCGTTTAAGCATTCCACTTTAAAAAAAATGTGTCATTTTAGTTGCAAATACATTATAATTTATAATAGAATAGGAAAAAAATGCAATTATTAATCTTCTAATATTACTAATTACAAATTCACTATGTTCAAAACGAGCGCTATTTGATGGCGTAATCCGTACTATAGCAAAAATGAATAGGCAGAAGACGCACGTCGTCAACCTGGAAAAAACCTTAAAATGAAATATAACAAAGAAATTATTGAGTGTTATTTATATTTAAAAAAAGAAGAAAAAAATAGTATTAATTAACGTATATATTAATGATACTTACAATTATTACTAAGTCTATCGTTATTTCTTTTACGGAATATAAAATTATTTGAAATAATTACAGTAGATTTTTGTATCATACGTTGGCACTACTGAGAATGACCATGTTATGTCAAATAATTTTATATTCCGTAAAAGGAATAAGGAGTGACTTGAAAATAATATTAAATTCATTAATATACATATACATTTCTTAATACTAGTATTTTTTCTTCTTTTTGAAAAAATAAATAACACAATAATGACGCGCGTCTTCTGGCTATCATTTTTACCATGGAGGTAGGAATATATATGGAGGGAGGATTTGCAATCGCTAGTGAAGTTGCTTCCCCTTCTACATTGTGACCGCTGTCAGTTTGAACTTACAAGGTTGTTGCTGTCATCTGTCATTGAGCATTGTTTGTTTTTAAACGTGTACGTGTTTTGGAGAAGTGTTTACCGTTTATGACTTTTTAATATATGTATATCGTGGTTTATATTGACTTTTCTTTAAGTGCTTCGTAACATTTGGTGAAAATTAAGATTTTTTATTCATGTGAGTTATGAAATATTGTTTTATTTTAAAACTGTAACTCAACGTATATTTCGTGTTTATAGCAATTTAACAGAACAAACATTATTTGGACTAGTTGACTCTTGCACTACAATATGTAAGTTTTCTTGCAATAATATTATATGTTTCATTTAACATAGGTAATTATTTGCAGATTGTTTGTAACTTGGTGACTTGTTGTGTTGTGGGGTACTCCAATAAGTCAGGAGGAAAGTTTTATTTTTATATTATTTAACAATAAACAATTAAAAAATCTAATGAGTGTTAAACAATTGTAATTTCGTATAAATACCTAGCCTAGATCTATCGATTTAAATAAATATTGTAAAAGATAACCGTATCGGTAACAGGTAAGTGGAATTTTAATTATTTATAATTTTTCTATATTGTAATTTCTTCTAAGTACATATTTGCTAAAAAATATTTGTTTATTGATATTACTAGAAATAAGAAATCTTAATTTCAAATATTTAATTTTATATTTGCCCAGTGAATTCCCACCACAATGTGACTGCAGCAGTACCTGCGTCCGTCCCCACAGGCCTGCATTCCCCTTGTCCTAAGTTCAAGTTTATGCTCCCTCCATGTTTATTCTTACCTCCATGATTTTTACTATACGACCGCATGCGCACAACAGTTGACAACACTTAGTTGTGAAGAACGTTTGTCCTGACTTCATTCGAAAGTTTCTGCTCGCGGCGAGTATGTTGTGTGTGTAGAAAACAACGATATACGTCAGGCATTTACACTATGCGTTTCGCTCATTCCAGGCTTCTTTCCCTAAGCCGTGAGTGTGACGTCAGCAAATGCTAGTGCTTTTTTACGGGATATTTTTTGAATTTTGCGATTTTTTATGGATATATGGGGTATTTTTTTAGCGGAATAAAAAAATACGTATCTCGTATTTTTATATAAATTAACATAAGAAAAAATCAGAAAAACGTGAACAACGCTATAAAAACAAATCGCTATCATGACGACATTTGCAAGACGCACAAATGTGAGTGTGTAGTCTTTGCAACAGTGACTCCCGCTATAATTATAAAGATAAATGCCAAAACACAAATGATAGAAGACATAACATTAAAAATGGCGATAGTTTGTATTATGATCTATCTCACCTTTTGGCTCAACTATCTCTTACGTGTGACGCCAAAATCATAATCCTCCACTGCACAGTAAACGTTCGGTAACTCCAGTGCACTTGCACAGAACGCGTTCGGTAAATACTATACCTGTGCAGAATGTAGTTGCACAATTCGCTCGAGATCTGATTCCATTTGCCACTTGGATCACATACAACTTGCACTTTCTGAATCGGTTTAGATATTTGTCATTCCATTTGTCGGGATCAGTTCATCCCTACCACAGAAATAAGTGATTCGGTTCAGTTGCTTTTCTGGCATATCAAGTTATTCCAGATCAGTAAATACGCGGGAGTTTAAAATACTTTATAATAAACCAACTATATTATTGAAATATCCACATATATGAGGGAATAGGCAAATTTAGATATTATTGAAAATATATTTTATTGATGAGAAGCCTGTAAATAATGTGTAATATTAATTTTAATTTTCTCTCTCTAAACAAAGATCAGTAATAAGCAGTTATCCTTTGTAATATTCAATACAAATTAGCTCACTGATTTATCTGAACTGAACTGATTTTTTTGGAGTAGTTGGATCTGATCCAAGTGGCAAATGGAATACGCCTCTGATGTGTAGCCGGCTGTGAAATATGCAAATTTTTCGCTAATTTTGTAAATATATAAGCTATTACATTAATTAATATTTTCCGGAAGCTCTCTGGGTTTACCCATTACTACATTTTTTTACTAGAACACGAAAATCCATATTCAGCTGTCAATCAAATATACGGTTAATTATAATAAAATCATATTAGTAATAATCACGGCATCGAACCCACCAATAACTGGCTTCGGTTCGTTATTTTTTTTTGAAAAGTGGGTTCGTTTGCGGTTTTGGTAAGCATTAATAAAATTTGCGGTTTTGTTCCGGTTTCTGGTTTGATTCGACCCAATTAAAATAGAATTAATGTTTTCTGAATAACAATATATAGAAATAATTTAAAATGCGAGCCGGAATGTAACGCCAAAACAAGACAGAAACACAATTTGCACGAACTATCAACACTGGCAGCAACGCAAACGCAAAAGGCGTCGACGATTTGTTGTAAGTTTTACGGTTACGTTTACTTTCAAACTGAAAATGAGCCTGAACTGGAGATGCACCCTGAATCCAAATTTTAATACCCGGTTCGGTTCGGGGTTCGCTAAAATGTTACGGTTTGGTTCGGTTCACGTTCGGGTTCGGTGCCCTGGTAATAATAATCTAAATTTACACTGATTTTCAATTGCTAAATCTATATGTCACGAAAGTTTTAAATGCATCGACTACACAATTCGTTCTTTTAATTCCAATCTACACAGAATACACAGTGATCACGTGCCGCTACTCATCTACAACGCAGCTCAATCAGCACAAAATAATCGAACGCACCTTAAATACTAATAGTAATATGAAATGCGATCCTCCACCATAATATCAAATTAGAAAAATAATGATTTGACAATAAAAGAAATCGTTATTTATGTATTGTCATCTATTTATTTTTATGTTTATTTCTTCATTTTCATTAATATTTTTAATTCATTTAGCTGTAAAATTATGAGAACTAAACTAGAAAATTAACATTTGAATCGTTCTGATTTGTAAAACAATAAAAAATACGAGTCTAATAGTTATCCCACCGATTAAAGTTAAAAAAAGAAAAATAGTGAATGACCTTATTACACATACTTATTAGTGCACTATACTTTGTGAGAATAGGTGAAATATTTAACAATTATATGCTTCTTCAGCGATATTGTGAAAGCAAAATATTATCCTGTTTTGCCGATTTATTCTTATTTATCTCAATACTCCATTTCCAAAATTAGTTAAGGTGTGCATTGTTTTCAAAGTAAGAGATTATCCAAATAAACAGCAATATTTATGTACATAGTTAAAACAACATCTCAAAAATCAAAAATATCGTTGCAGTTCAGGTTTCTTTTCAACAATACTGTAATGCCGGCAGTACATTCTCGCCGAGGCAAGGCGAGCGTAGACGAGCACGAGAGTGTACTAGCAGTACTCGGCTCGCCTCGTGGTGTCTCGCCTCGCCTCGTAGTCGCTCGCCTTCGTGTCGGTTTTTCTGGCGCGAGTCAAAGGAACCGAGCGGCGTGCGTAAGAATACACAGTACACTCTCGTTTGTCGTGTTGATCAGCCTATTAGCGTGCAAGCTAAAATAATATTAAGAATTATTTTATTATGCAAAATGGGAGAATGGAGTAATGAATTCGTTTTAATTTTTTTGGAAACTTATCAGAACGAGCATATTTTGTTGGACCCTGTGCATATATTTCATAAAGATAAAAAAATATTAATGATGCATGGATTCGTTTAAGTGAACTTCTAATATATATTAACATAATTATGCAATTGCACAATAAGCTGCAACAGCAGCAACTCAACCTCAACGTCGTTCATGACGGTTAATATTGATTATTGCGCATGCGTATTGTGTAATCCGAGACGAGGCAAATCGAGAGTGTACTGCACTCCACTCGTGCTTCCTCGCCATAACAAAAGTCTCGCCGAGACATTCGGCGAGCGGCCTCGGCGAGAGTGTACTGCCAGCATAAGAAAAAAAATCCTTACCTTGAAGGGCCACAGGAAGTTCGACGCGTACTTGAACTTCTCACCAACAGTGAAGAGTTCATGAACTAAGTCCTCAACACAGATAACGTTCATCTTCCCGAGTTTGTTCTCAATGATGGAATTTGATGTGATGGCGATACGGCGTCCGTTCACTTTGGCGAAACCTCTCTTATAGATGAGGTCCTTGACTGATTTCAGGTTAGGGTAACCCCATGTCACATACGGTTCGCAGATACGCAACATATTCAGCGTAGCCTTGTTCAACTTAATGAATACGCCATTGTTGATTTGTTTCAGGCGGAAAAGTTGCAAAACTTTGCGCACTTTCGGAGATACTTGGTTAATACTGAAAGAGGGAATAAAAAAAATATTGGGCAATTATTTTCAATATACATATACACAGCAATAATTAATAGTTAAAATGTTAGATTTACCGAATACCGTATCAACATTAACTGATGATACGGGCGTACCGAAATCTAATTACTCTCCAACAGTATGGAAAGAAAATCAACTAAAAAACATTGATCACTATGAATCTGTTGGGTTTTATGACCTCATGGACACAACACATTACCGTTTTAAAATACTTTATATTCAATATCTCAAAATTACACATTTAACACCCAATTTTCACAAAATAACACTATTTTTAACATATTTTACGAGCACTTGTTACTTACCCTCTAATACGAATAACGAAAGCGAGTCTGGCCTCTCCGGGAATGTAATAATTACCACGGTTCTTGGCCTGGCGGTTCAGCCTAATTTCATCGCGCTCTTTGATGCGGTACTCTCTCACATAAGATTCAGCACGCTTGAAGATATTCTTCCTTTTCCTCAATTCTGTAGCACGCCTTTTGATCGTAGACTGGACTCGTCTTGCTTTAAGTCCCTCCCTACGTTTGCGATGTTTCAAAACTGATTCGGGAACTGCGGGCAGTCCCTTTGCAGTTGTAGTCTTTTCTGCTGGCTTCTTAGCCCTAAAATAGAATAATATTTAAAAACTGAATAACCAACCTGTCAAGTAAACACGCCGCACAACACATTTATTACACTTAAATATTTGAAACTATGAGAAAAATATATTTGTAATATAGTAGATAATGTTATTAGAAACTTGAAAAATGATTTAAAACACTATAATTATGTCTAATATTTAGGATGATTGCAGAATCTTATCACTTATAGCAAGAGAACTTACGTGGCCGCCATTATTAATCTGAAAGAAAGAAAACGTGTTCGTCGTGCTACTAACTTCGTTTACAAAATGTTGACGATGTTGACAGATGTCTCTCAAATCGCATGTAACACCAACGTAAGAAATTATATGTAAATCTTAAAAAAATTAAATATATTTACATTCAACAACTTGTAATATAAAAATAAAGAATAAAAATTATTTACTTCTATATTATATTTATCAAAAATTCATTTGTTAATTGTAGTTAATGTATTTTGGCATTATTATTATAAAATTTTCAAAACTAAGTTGGTACCAATAAATATTTGACAATAACCTCAAAAACTTTCAAAGTATACACGTGTTTTGTATTATTTATAATTAAATATGAACTGTAATTTATACATATTTTAACTATGGCACTACAAGCAGGTATCGTATTAATATTTATCGAACTCTGTTATACAATGTTATTTACACAAATTGTTTTCAAAGAATTACTATCATTACTGGACGACACTGATGAACCTTTAAAGAAGCGATTAAAAATCGCTAAAGATGTTTTTAATGGAAATGACTTACCGTCATTTAACAAGGAAAGTATACTTTTTAACTGGTTGGGCAAAACATGTTCAAAAACAGATACGTCTGATATTTGGGAAACTTTACATGAATGTGTAACTTCTTCTCATATGAAAGATATATCTATAAATGATATCAAACATAACGTTTTAAGCGCTGTTGTAAAGGTAGCAGATATAAATTATTTTAATAAGTATGCAGAACTTATTTTTTATGATCTACAGGCAATAATTAAACAACTCAAAAAAGGCCAAGATACAGATTTTAAAAATACTGTAATAAAATGTGGAATTGCTGTTTTAAGTAGTGATATTTTTATACAGTATTTTAAATATGACTTAAAACATTATTGTGGATTAGTTTCTGCAATAATAGTAAACACTGAGGATATTAAAATTATTAGAGAAATTATTTCCCTAAATTTGTCGTTTAATGAAAAAAATTTCGATAAAACAGAGTATGTTTCTAACTTTCTTTCAACAACTTTTGATGCGTTAATAAAAGTTTTGTTAAAGTATAACGACAACTATTTATATAAAGATGTTGTGAAATTAATACGAGTAAGTACAAATTTTATTACAAATAGGACAACTTCGCCGAATATTCGTTCTGCCGGATAATTGTATATTTCAAATTTGGATTTCTTTAATTACTTTTTAATAAAATTAAACGTTTTATTATTTTATTTCAATAAACTTTATTGTATTTAGTGAAAAAATAGATGTTATCATAAAAATGCTACAAGCTCGCGTTCAGTCGGTATAACGCTAATCTAGCAAAAATTATCGCTAGATGCGTACTGAACGGTATTCATTTATTAAACATAGCGCGCGAGCATTGTTTAAAGTAAAAAAATAAAGGACAGTTCTACCTGTATAGTATTGTAAGCTCGCAGGCTTCATTTTCAAATGGAAATTATTACTTGAACTGGTAAAAGAGGCACCAGAAGTAAATATTATTAACCAGGTAGTAAATTTGTTAGAAAGTGATGTTCGTTGCAACCAAACATGACGCATGCAGCTGCCTCTACTTCGCTAGATGTTTTAGCGAAATATTTCTCGCTAGCTATTTCTTCTATCGCTAGATTCTAGCGAACCGTTCAATTATTTTGCTAGTCTAGCGCTAACACGACTGAACGCGAGCTTCGTTAATGTTTTTATGATAATTAACTATAGTATAAAAATTTAACACGTAATATTTTTACCCGCGGGTCAACAAAATTTAGTGTTAAAACTTGTTCATTTATAATTAAATATTAATTAACTATTCAAATTTATTATTTTTGTTTGGCAGAATTATCCGGCTTTTTTAAAACAACTGTCTGTTGCATGACTATACTCCATACGCTGAAACGAGAGAATGTGGATCTATTCCTTGAACAGGACAAATCATTATATTGGTTCGGCTCCAAAATGATCATCTTACGACCAATGACTTTTCTGTGTTCAAGAATTAGTCCCACATTCTCTCGTCTCAGCGAATGGACTATAAATACAAATATGGTATTAAATTTTAATTTTACAGGCTGTATTTTCATTAAATTCGAGCGATTTATTAAACTTTTTGCACAAAGTATTTGAGGAAAATACTTCAGATGAGCCGATTACTAGTTTAATATTTGATAAGTTTCAATACTTACTTAATTGTGAAACACCAACAGCAAAATGTGGAGTTAAACTATTATTTTTAACATCTTTGTCTATTTGTAATACAGAAATTTTGCATTATCAAATGTTCGTTTTAATTTTACACGTATTAGGATTTAAAGTAAAGAAGTTATTTAAAACAAACATACCAAAAATTGATGAATTAATTGATTTCACTAAAGCATTAGAGATTTTATCTGAAATATTCGAAATAATGCATGAAAGAAATATAGTAATAAAAGAGTCTATCAATGAAATTTCTTTTACCGATTTTCTAAAAAAATTAACAGTTTCAATAATTAGATTACAACATATTCCTAATGCTAGCAATTTGAAAATATTAACGTATATTATTGAAATTGATCCTTTAATTATAGACAGTTCCATAGACGAAATTATAGCCCTTATTATTTTATACAAAAAAGACGAAAGTATGAAATTACTTTATTCAAATCTTATGATTTCAATAATGAATATCTATTTCAAATTACGCCGTGTTGCTAAATTTTATTCAGTGTTATTAGAAGCTTCACAGAAAAAGATAAATTCGAGTTTTAAATTTTCTAAGCCAGAAATTAAATTTTTGGGAAACATTGAAAATAAATCATTAGATATTGCGACTGATGTAAAAGAAATTTTTCCGAATAATGTTGTCGAATGCTTTCAAAATTGTATAACGTTGCAATCTGCGATGGAAGTTACAAAAATATTGAGAACTTGTATTTGTAATTTGAAGCAAATTACAGATGATTTCCAATCATATTCTGAAGGTAAATATAATCCTGTTTATCGAATTTGAGAGCAAACGGATATGCATGTGTTGTTTTCGAATTTTTGGACGATGTTTGAAAAACAAAATGTTGAAACGAATGATTTTACGACCTTACCCAGATGAAATTACAAGTGTGTATCGAAATGTCGGTTTTTTAAGAATAAATGCTGTATGACTGAGATTTCGAGTAATGGGGCATTCCAGTGTTGTGGAATTTATGCATAATAGTAACTTTTTTCTATAGTTTACATCTTCATATAGTAGATAAAAACAATAAAATAAATGTTTAGGAAAAAGTTTTCACTCAGTTTGATGTTAGAAAATTGAAATTCTTTGCATACCTGGAAACGTCCTTGATAACTGTGACGTAGATTCTCTATTTTGTTGCACATTTCAGATTAAATATATTTCGTTACATACACAGATGGCGCTAGTAGTTACTATGCGCATGTTTTTTTTAAATTTATTTTATTCACTTTCTTTGTGTTAATAATATATATAATAAAACAATAGTAAAAAATATTCGTTCATAATTTGATGTTAGAAAATTGAGATTCTTTACAAATCTAAAAACGTCCTTGAAATTTGTGACGTAGATTCGATTGGTTACTCATTTCAGGTTAAATATATACAGTTAGAAACACAGTTATCAACCGGCGGATGATCGTCGTCAAAAGCACGCTATGATGGAAAATTTTAATTTCGATGTAATTTTTAAAAACTTACATCTCGCGTGATATATAGTTTTTCTTACTCAAAAAGATATTCATAGTACTACACTTCTGAACTAATGAAAAAATAATAATAAAAAAATGCCGGAATACTTCATTGTTATTGTTATTAAATAATATTATTTTACAGATTCAAAAATATTATTCGTTCAAATTACGAGTGAAATAATATGTAATATATTAGCCGCAGTTAAATTAGCCGATAACAATGCTACTGATCATTCTCTTAATATATTTGTAAATGATATGAATTCTTTAAGAGAAGAACTGAAGAAATTTGGGGCAGCTTTGTTAACAGTAGAACATGTAAGATTAATCTTGGAATATTTTATTAATTCTTTTAATTACTAACGAATATTTTTTTAGAATCATCTATTAATGTACTCGTTTTTAAATATTTGTTATACTTGGGCAGAAGTAGGAATACTATTAACATATTATACAGAAGCCAAAAATTTAAACTTTAAAGGAGAAATTGATGAAACTACTTTGAACAATTTAAGTTATTTGCATAATTATTTATCGTCTGAACAATGGTCTTTAGTTCTTCAAAGGATTAAAAACTTTGGCGAACAGCCTTGTAAATATATTTTGGTAAGACTAAAAATAATTTAACATTATTTTTTAATGATGTAATTTTTTACAGCAAAAATTGCTCGTGCAAAAATTACGTGCCATTTTTATTTTTGAAAATGAAATGAATGAATCTATTGAAAAATTCGTAATATCGAGTTATGCAAACAATTTGGAAACATCTTGGGATTTAATTTTATCTGAACGATTCATTGCTTCTTCATTTATCACTAAAATGGAATCATCCCAATTAGTTATTTTAGCTGATCTGTTCATTAAATATATGATAGAGAAAAATAATTTCGCAATTTTAAGACAACGCACTATAATAGATTCGAGGTATGTGGTATTAATTTTACTTCTAATTTATTATCATTATTATTGTTACAATGAGGTCATGCACAATTTTTTCATTTTTACCTTTAATCGATAGAGTAATGAAAAATAATAGACCCGTAGTTTTATTTTTCCTCAAATAGATCTTTAATAATGAGAAAATTTCAAATAAAAATGACATTGTTCAAAAAGCTGATGATTTTCTCCGCTTTGTCCCTCGCCCAGTGACGTCATATTTCAATATCAACGGCCATTTTAATTTTCACACTAGGTTCTAAATGTCAAAGTGATATTTAAAAATAACATGAAATTTACGATAGTAAACATTTCGGTGAACCCTTTGCTTTATGCCATCGTGCCAAAATACTAGCGAAAATATATTTAATTCATTGCCTCGCGTGCGTTTCTATAGCTAAACATGCTTGTAGCGTCTAATCTCAAATCTTTACAAAGAAGTACAGCTGATGCGACACGTGGATAACTTCAGGCCAAATGAAAATTAAATTTATAAAAATGAAAAGAATGTAAAACAATGGGGTCATTTTACATTTTCTAATTTATTTTTTTCTTGAAAGAATAGGTCAAATTAAATATGTAGGTATATGTTTTACACCTTAAAAATCTTTAAAATCAGAGATATGATTTTTTTAAAGTTGTCTTTAATATCAAATATTTGAACGCTGACGTCACGGGTACGTCACGGCTTAGCGGGTGCGGCAGTAAAGTTCTCTACGGGTCTGTTTGGAACTATGATTGTTTGGGTCATGGAGGTAAGAATAAATATGGAAGGAGCATAAACTTGAACTTAGGACAAGGGGAATGCAGGCCTGTGGGGACGGACGCAGGTACTGCTGCAGTCACATTGTGGGGGGGATTCACGCGGCAAATATAAAATTAAATATTTGAAATTAAGATTTCTTATTTCTAGTAATATCAATAAACAAATATTTTTTAGCAAATATGTACGTAGAAGAATTTACAATATAGAAGAATTATAAATAATTAAAATTCCACTTACCTGTAACCGATACGGTTATCTTTTACAATATTTATTTAAATCGATAGATCTAGGCTAGGTATTTATACGAAATTGCAATTGCTTAATACACCCATTAATTTTTTTTAATTGTTTATTGTTAAATAATATAAAAATAAAACTTTCTTCCTGACTTATTACCCCACAACACAACAAGTCACCAAGTTACAAACAATCTGCAAATAATTACCTATGTTAAATGAAACATATAATATTATTGCAAGAAAACTTACATATTGCAGTGCAAATAATATTTGTTCTGTTAAATTGCTATAAACACAAAATACACGTTGAGTTAAAGTATTAAAATAAAACAATATTTCATAACTCACATGAATAAAAAATCTTAATTTTCACCATATGTTACGAAGCACTTAAAGAAAAGTCAATATAAAACACGATATACATAAAATGTCACAAACGGTAAACATTTCTCCAAAACACGTACACGTTTAAAAGCAAACAATGCTCAATGACAGCAACAACCTTGTAACTTCAAACTGACAACGGTCACAATGTAGAAGGGGAAGCGGCTGCTCTAGCGATTGCAAATACTCCCTCCATATTTACTCCTACCTCCATGGTTTGGGTTATCACTTGTCAGTTTGATTTTGTGACAGCATCATATTGTTAACTAAAAACATATTTCATACAACTTTTGATATGTATTTTAATAAATGTTTTATTTACATACCTTAACTCTGCTGTCACCTGTCACAATTTTAGGCTAGTTTGCTTACAACAGCAGGCGGATATCACGTGGACCGTAAATGTGTGACAGAAATGTAACAAACCGTGACGTCACGAATTTTACAGCCGCGAAACTTTATTAGCAAATTATGAATGAAAAGTTGCTTATGTTATTTTATATTACTATATTTATTAAATGAGACGGATTTCACGATTTTATAAAGAAAAACATTGATTTTTTTTAAATGACCCCATTCTATACAACAAAAAATGTATATAAAAAATAATTTAATCATACAGTACGATAAATTAGACTATACTTGTTCGATATAAACAAAAAAATGGACATTTTTTTTGCATGACCATTATTTTTATTTTTTTTTAGAGAATTACAGACCTCTGTGTTCTATGTTTGTTTATCAAAATTAAGCGATTTATTTAAAAGAAAAAGAAAACATGGCGAATCTGTACACATTAAACCAAGTTTTGTTGAAATATTTAAAAATATTGATGAAGTTTCATTTATTAAATATGAAACAGTAGATTTGGAAGCATTATCAGCAAATTTCAGCGAAGAATTTAATGATATACAAAGTTTTAAAATTAAAGAAGAAAGTTTTTGTACTTTCATGGAAATAATTAAACATGTACCTGTAACATCGTTGTCCCATGATGTACAAGTCGCTTTATTTATGTTATTATTATCAATTTGTTCCGATTTGAGAAACTGTAAAGCAGAAAATGTTAAATGTTTACAAAAGTGTGAAGCATATTTAGTAGGTACGTATTATGTTGTCATTATATATGGAAATATGTATTTTCATGTTTTTCTTTGATTTTAGGATTAGTTGAAAATTATCTTACATCTCCAAATATTTTGCGTTATATACAGTCAAATATTTTATTACTACATATCGTAGAATCAGTAGATACTTATAAAAACCTTTTGTCTATCATTTTTGGAAAAGGTTTAACACAAAATGATACTATTTCATCATGTAAATCAGCTATAAATTTATTAGAAAAAAATACGGCAAATGATAAATATTTAGATATAGTTTTTGTTGTAATTCATGTTATTAATAACGTAAGTAACATTTTGTATATTATTTTGCTGAAATACTATTTTTTTACACATTTTAGGCTTCCTTGAAAAATGTGCCAGAAGAAAATAAAGCTATTTTATACAAATACAGAGACAAATTATTGAAGAAATTAATTAAACTTATTGACGAAAACACAACAGATAATAAAGTGATTGCTTATACTTTGTTACTAGAAAATTGTGTTAATAATAAAAATGAAGAAACATTATCAAAACTTAAACCTTTATTCCAGCAATATATTGATTATGCGGTACATATATTATTTTAAAACTACTTAATTTTCATATTAACATACTATGTTATTTTAATAGGTAAATAATATAAATGATAGCAATGCTGAAGAATTTTTACTTTTATTTAAATTAATATTGTCTAAAAAATCAGAAATCTCAGATATTCCTGTAGATTATAACATATCTACATGGAAAGCATGTACAAATTTACATAAAGTGGAAAGCTACAGACATTTTAATCAAATTATAACTTTGATTTTCCAAGATACATCTATACAAGATTTTACAAATATTTTACAAGATATGCTAAAAAATAATGTATGTTTACAAATAATTACTATAAATAGAAAACTAATATATTTCTTTATAGCTTAATTATATAAAATCAAATGAAATCAGTAATATTGTAAATGAGCTACAAATTTGGAAGAATTTAATGAATTCGACTTTGTCAAATGAGAAGAATCATATAGTTACAAATATGGTACAAATATTATTTTCAAATCTGGCTGGGTTTCTTACAAATAATAATATGGATCAAGTTTTCAATAAAGAATTTATAAATTTTCAAATTTATTTGATTGAAAATCAAAAGGTAAGCTTGAAATTTTGGTTGCTTTGATAGGAGTAATGTTGTAATTTTACTGAGACTTAGTATACATAATGGAGATATTGTGATATTTCAAAAATTTTATACACACAAAATACATGCATAAAAATCACGCATGTCTCACTAAGTGGGTTAGCACAAACCCGAAAACAATAATAACACTAATGGCCGATAGTATAAAGGTCGATTAAATATGTGTTAAACAACAGTTAAGCAAACGGAGTTTATTTAGTGAACTTAGGTTAATTATATTTGGGTGGTATAATATTAAAATGTACTAGAGTCAATTGAACGTAGTTTATCCCATACTCAGTCGGTAATATTTCATGCAGCTCACTTCTCGTCATTCTATCTGTCAATTTAATTTTTTGAAGTTTTGTTCGCGCGCGGGTCTATGTATTTGAAAAATACCTACATACATAATACTTTTTCTACGTAAACATATAAATTGAACAAAAAGCAGTGTTCTAAGAATTTCGATGAAGAACAAAGACTGTCAATAATAGAAATAATGCAAGAATATATAAATATTATTGAAAATAAAAAAAAAACTGACTCGGCAACAAATAATTTGAAAATAAAATCATGGACCGAAATTACTGTAATGTGTAATGTGTAAAAATTATAAAACTGTTCGTTTTTCAAAACTGAACCGCAATTTAAATTCAACATCATTATATTATATTTCGAAAGGATTTCTCCTTTCCCGAAATATTCGGGGGCGTTTATTCATTAAATGTATATTCATTATATGTTCGTCGTCACTATCAGAACTTGAATCGTACATCAACATTTTTACTCTAGAATATAAAAAAGCATATAATTTAAATGATTTATAAAATATATGCTAATGCACTTAACTTACCAAAATATTAATTAAGTATATCAATAAACTTTCTTAAAATATTATTAACAACGTTGACAGTTATAATTATGAATGTTATTCAGCGTTATTCAGAATATAAAAACGTCAGTTATTATTTAAACTCAATTTGAACGGATGAAATCGGCCGCTCAAGTTAAACGTAGTTTAAACTAAAGTCAAAAGCTAATTTTGTTTTATACTTTAGAAATTTTACTTGAACCTAGTTCAATATCAGTTAAACTAAGTTCAATAATTGAACTATGTTTATACTATCGGGCATTAGAGCTCATTTATTTTTTAACAACATTCTTATTAATCGCACATCTTAGAGCAAATATTGTTCACTATTAACATATTAAAATGATCGGTTTTCGGTAGCGAAATACCGCACCCGGACCACAATAGTTACGCAACAATCATCCATCGCCACACATTCATGTCTAAGCACACTTTTTCGTCTCGGTCACATTCATAATCGCATTCATACATGCTCTTCTTCTCTTCCCAATTGGACACTTTCTCTCTTGTAGCAAACTACCAACCACATCCATCCACTTACACACTAGACGGCCACGCAATCGAACACCCTCAACTTCACCAATATATACCGGGAGTCTACTTTTTTAAGGACCAAAGTAAAATTTTCATATGTTTGTAAATTCTGCTCTATTAATTTTAGAACTAAAGTGTAAATATAAAAATCTGATGTGGCCAGCACATAACCTCTCGCCGTATATTTTACCTGGCTGTATGCATAAAGCAAAGAATATTTTTATAAATACAAATAATATATTCATATAAATCTATGACGTATGAACTTCTTTGTTATTCAATAATAGCATGTCTCAACATGAAGATATTTTACCATAAATTATGTTACAATAAATTACAAAGTAGAGTACTATATATAAATATTAGGCTGGTAACAGCAATTTTCAATTCGAACAACGTTGTTTACTTTCTCTTCATATTCTTCTAGTAAAAACATTAATTTTGGGCGGTCTAAAATGTATATATGGATTGTGCATCTATTCTTACATATCTTCTTTTACATTTTATTTTTTCATACATGTTATATCTAAATAACACTAATTCCCTTTAATAAAGTGACGGATAGATTGCACTCCGATTATTCTTATATCGATGTGTAATTTTGTCAATATTTACAACTTACTTGAGAAGAATTTGATAGCTTTTTCGCAATTCAAAGTTACTCTAGTCTATAGTACTGGTGTACATTGTCCCATAATGTTTGAAACAAATTTAAGTCCTTCAACCTAGACTTGTCATCTCCATAATAGTCACAGATCAAGAACTAAGGGATTCTCCAAGTACATTTTTCTTTCATTACTCATTATTTCTGACACTGACATTTATCTGTCAGTTACAAATAATTTAAATTATCAACTATTTTTCATGGCATTCTTTCGGCTGTCAAATTTATTACAACAGATTATTTTATATATTATACTTCTTTTATCTCTAAATCTATGGAATATATAATAAAATATTTAAATGTATCAGATAGAGAATTTAATTTTCTTTAATATTACCACGAAAAATTTTCAAAAAATAATATTTAGAAGATTTTTTTTCAAGAATCTTCTACTTCCGGTTGTCCAATTATTACCAAAACCTTTTCAGATCTTCCCATGAATGTCCGATTGGGAAATACGTTGTTAAACAAATTTTAAGTCTTATAGTTTTTGAGTAACCGTCCTTCCAACATCCCACACACACACACACACACACATCCACACACACACACACACACACACACACACACACACACACACACACACACACACAGACATCATCGTAAAAATGTTAAAATCGGATTGTAGGGACCTTAAAACATGCTTATTCAATAAAATCTGGATATGCGATTTTTAGCATGAATGCAATACCTCTCTTAGCGAGAGGTAAAAATGATCATAATTAAATATTTAAGCTTTTTACAGTGCCATGCAAGATAAAAGATACATTTCAAATAGTCGTATTATTTGACTTTGACAGAAAAAAGTTTATTAATTGATATTTAATTGTTAATATTGTTCCATTGGGTTTTTTAGCGATGGTAAGTGACAAATAAATTAATGAATTCAATAATTATTAAAACTATATGGCAGATGTTATCTGCCAAAGTCTGTCAAACAATACAACTATTTAAAATTTTATTGTATTGCTCATGGCACTCTGTAAATAGCTAATAGTATTTTATGTATCTAGGACGAAAAATGAATCTTCAAGGTATGAGCAAGTAATTACTTGTGAGTTCCTTAAACAGACATACATAATTTTGTTATACTGGATTCTAGTTATTAAATTATTAAAAGAAATATGCAGAAATTTATAATCGTATGAGTTTTGTAGAAGTGGGCTAAATCGTAATTGTTCGAAAATCTTAACAAAATTTTGACAGATTGAAATTGTTCTTTTTTAGTTTCATTAACATTCTTATTTGAAATATTTTGAATTAAGCTACTGAGGTGAAGAACATTTTAATGCCGCATAAATAAAGAATTCAGTATGAAGGTAAAATTTTAAAGTCCTAGAAATTTAAAATATTTTAAAGTTCTAGGACTTTAATGTTTCACTTTTGTTTTATAAATTGTTCAAAAAACGTTGCTTTAGAAACAATATGACATAAAAATTGTTACTTTTATTTTGAATATCTTTTGCAAACTAAACGCATATAAACAATAATTTTGGACTTGTCAGATGCGGTTTTTAATTCTGAACATTTTTTGTATTTATATTTTTGTTCTAAAATTAATAGGGCAGACTTTACAACAATATGAAAAGTGTACCATTCTATTTCCTATGGGCCATAAAAAGTAGACACTCGGTTTACGCTTTACAAGTCGTTTACTCGTCATTACCTCCACATGACCAAACTATCTTCATATGACCAAACCATCTCAACTGACTCACTTTATTTATTTTTTTTCTAAATAGTGATAAATAATTTTGTAATTTATGAACTACGATAAAATAAATTGTACATTTTCTTTAGAAAGTTTATACTTAATAAAAAATGAAATTTTCTCCATTAGGTATCTGAATTTGAGCTAATTATAATAAACAAAACTATAACTAGAAATTAAACTTTATTCGTATTTTATATTTTTAGAATACTTTTAATATTCAAGTTTCAAATTGTACGTTTTCTTTAGGAACGTTCACGTAAAGAAAAAAACAAAAATGAACAATTATTTTTTTTTTCTTGACATTTATTCTTATTTCATAATTTTAGACTTTTATTTTTCAAGTCGTATACTTTTTTAACACTGATAGATTGTAAGACTGCCAGTTATATTCTTGTCACTACATATTTTGTAAAAATTTATCTAATTATGACACTGTAACTCGTTAATATGATGTATGTATAAATACCTCATTTTTATTTTTTTATAGGTTGTATTAACTCCAACTATTATAGACGTACATTTCCAAACTTTACAAATATTAATTTCCAAAAATCTCACAAGAGAAGAATTTATTATTGCATTTGAAACTAGTTTTCAAATATTGGATTCTTTATCTCGATTTAGAAAAGAATTACTTATGGATCGCTTACCAACGTTTTTACTTCATTTTCGATTATATTTACATAATTTATGCGTCAAAAGTAATTCCGATGATAACTTAAATCGTTATGAAATTATGAAAATAACTGACTGCGCATTTAAAATAGAAAAAGTTATAAGAACTATATGTGCAATGAAAAAAGATATTGTGAGAATTACTCCTTATTTAATAGCAGATTTCTTGAAGGAATATGAAAAAATTCCTCTTCACCCAGATGTGAAGGTAAGAAAGTTGAATTTTCCTGTGTACTATTTTTAATATTTTATCTTTTAGCATCATCTGGATAATTCTTTGATGGAATTAATTGCTTTATGTGACAACCATGCTGTATCATATTTACTTCGAGTTTTACCTCCTGCATCTACGGAATTATTTAAGAAAGCTCATGCCTTTTATATGAAATATTTTAAGTTTACTGGAAAAGTGTAAATAAATGTTATTTTTACAATTAATTATTGTATTCATTTTATACTTACAATTTTAAAATAATAAAGTGTAACATCTGCAACAGCGTCTACATTGGCATCCAGTTCTGCATCTTCCGTAAGCGATCATTTTATCTTTGAATAATGTTGAAGTCTCAGAATATTTCATTTTCCACTCAATTTCATTATTAGAATTTTCTTTTATTTCTTTATTTGAATGTAAATTTTCGTTATTTATTTCAATACTTGCACAATCGATGTTGTAAATCGTAAGTAATAACATCAAAAAATAAGAATATAATTTTTTTGACATCATTTTGATGTTGTTTCAACGGAAAATACTTTGCAAATAACATTTAAGGAAAATTATTAATTCTGGAATGAATTAGCAAAATAACTAACATGCATTTAATATACAAATTATCTTTAATCATGGAATGATTTCAAGAAAACAATAATTATGAAATGTTTTCAGAAATTTGTAAATATAATTTATACATTATTGTTATCATTATTTTAATTCTTAAATGAAATATGTTTATGTTACAGTAAATGTACAGGTGTCTCATTTCCGATGTTTTTTAAGATATCTCGCGTAATATTAACGATAGAGCAAAACAATTTACACATTTCAGGGTAATCTTTTAGAGAAAGGTTTAATAGTCGCCACAGGAATATTCGATCTTCTTTTGTTTTTGAGATTCAGACAAAAACTCGTTTTTCTCTAATATGGAAAATATCACATATCTTATTTATTATTAGTATAGTTAAAGAAAAATTGGTTAAACAAATTTCGTATCGATTTGGCGTAGAATAAAATGATGTAATTAGATTTTTTAAAATTTAATAATAAGATATTACACAATCTCATATTTTTTATAGGAACCTACGTTGAAAATAGGCTCATCTTTTTGCTTATTTTATAAGCTTTTCAATGATATATACGAAGTCTACATTCATTTGTTTTAAACATGAATAAAACATAAATTATTAAGTTTTGGGGTGACAAAATTGAAAATTACTAAAAAACAAATGATCAAATCTTTTACAGATCAACGTTTGTTTATCTTAATTCTATATCTATTAATTATGTTTTTAAATTATTCGTAATTAATTTTTCTTGGATTAAATAAATTAATTTATTGATTGATTTGTTGATAAACGAAGAATTAATAAATTCATGTTTAAAACAGAAAAATGTAGACTCATTATATAATATTGAAAAGCTTATAAAATAAGTAAAAAGATGAGACTAGTTTATAGGTTTCTATTTTTAAAAAATATAAGTTTATGGTATATCTCGAGAATTATTAAGTTTTCAAGAAATCTGAACTGTTACCGCGGATAATTTTGAATGACTTCACTGACTGACAATTTTTTTATTGTATATTGAGGCAGTACTGCAAGCACGCCTTATTTATTATTAAATGTAGTTGTTTATGAATATTTATTTGTGGGCATGTATTTACAATTATATTTTTTATTTGGACTATTTTTGTGTGTGTATTTGTTTACATCTCTAAGCAGGTAAAGGGAAGGCGCCATGCAGACGGGCGAGTCTGCAGCCACTTGAGGCTGGGACATAGGTTTCGCTGGGGCATCTGGCATTCCATATGTGATAAGAGGCGATGACAAACTTATGATGTTCTAGAAATTTCCATCGTCCACCCAACCACCCACCCACACCGGTGACAGAGAGGGCAAATCTTACCCCCGAAACGCCCTAGATCGGAAGGAGGAAAGAGGGATATTTTGGTTTAAATACTGGGCCAGAAATCGTATTCTTCAGTCTTGCTTCGGCAGGACTCACAGATACCGGACCTCTGGCGTGGTTGACACGTTGAGTAACCTGGGATTCTGACATCACCGACTTTTTACCTCTGGCGTGGTTCACACGTTGAGTAATTTAAAGTTCGCACTCAACAAAAATTTACATTTGGCTTGTCCGAGGTAAGTTCTTCAAGTCTAACTCTGACCCTACTTTCCGCCCATCCAGCTGCTATGGCTATGCCAGGCACGTTTGGGGATCCTACACACTTCCCCCCATCCAGCTGCTATGGCTATGCCAGGCACGTTTGGGGATCCTACTTTCCCCCCATCCAGCTGCTATGGCTATGCCAGGCACGTTTGGGGATCCTACTTTTCCCCCCATCCAGCTGCTATGGCTATGCCAGGCACGTTTGGGGATCCTACACTTTCCCCCCATCCAGCTGCTATGGCTATGCCAGGCACGTTTGGGGATCCTACATACTTTCCCCCCATCCAGCTGCTATGGCTATGCCAGGCACGTTTGGGGATCCTACTTTCCTCCCATCCAGCTGCTATGGCTATGCCAGGCACGTTTGGGGATCCTACTTGCTTTCCCCCCATTCACTTGCTACGAAGAACTTATCTTAGACAAGTAATAAACTCTTTCACACGAATATATTATGATTTATTGTTGTCACAATGATATAATGATTTTTTATCTATTTGATCTGATATTGGTTGACAATCAAACGTAATTTTGCGGGTCGTTGCTTTGCAACTACTCAAACTCAAGATGTGTGCCGTATCAGCACCGAGCGCTGGCCTGTCCACGTTCACTTGGGTATCACTTAACAAAACACCCCCGACGAGTGCGACACAGGTACTCGTCGGATCAGACAGTGTGGCGACTCAGTCGCACACTCTACAGCCGTCTCGGTGGCGCCGAGCGTCCTGGTCAAAAGGTGAGGCAGCTCAGCTGCGAACCTAAATAGTGTTGCTAACCGCACGCTAACCATACAAAGAATGCGTCGCCTAGCGTCCTGTTTAATTAAAGGTGAGGCAGCTCAGCTGCGAACCTGACCATACAAAGAACGGCCCATCGGCTCAGCCGAGCGCCATGGCAGTTCGGGAGACCGAACTTACCAAACTTACACATGCACGCACACAAATGCGTTTGTAATTATCTATCAATATACAAGGTCTAATTAATATATCATTTTCAATGTTGCTAATATCAAATTGTTGGGACAACCTGATTGTGTTTTGGGATTAATTTGTTGTAAAATCATTTGTTTAAATTGTGTCTAGATGACTCTCTGTGCGAGGTTTTAGCTGTGGTTTCCCTCGTACGTAAGGCGTGTGCCAGAGAGCGGACCATTCCACAGCAGGGTGCCATGTTCAAATCATTACACCCAATCGTATTTCTCATATTATTTATTATTTGCTTTCATTATTCATTTTCAATAAATGCACAAAGATAGACATATTCTGTCTGCTTTTTGGAGAGAACATTATTCTTTAATTATATCAATTACCTATCCCGATTCCCCCACTTTTGACAGCTACTCTGTATTACGAACGAAGTAAGGGTTACTTATTAGAAATAAACACAACGTAGGGTAAGTACAACCTTGAGATGGACGAGGCCAGGTATGTCGCGTTACAATATCTGTCTTAAAAGTACAATCACCAAGTAAAATCCACATGAAATAATATTAATTATTATAATTTTTACCAGTTGTATAACTAAAAAATCATTTTTCTCAAAATGGTTTGCACAAACAAATACTTGTTTTGGATTTTGATTTAAATGTTATTATTCTTATCTTTTTTCATTTTTCGGTAAACTATAAACATTACTTACACTTTTATATATACCCACTACAATAATGCATTTTTTAAAAGAAGAATACAAATAACTTAAACTTTTACTTTTAATATCGGATTCTCCAAGTACGAGTACTTCAGGCTAGTGCGCACAAATTTTGTTACTCGTACATAGTTCTAGAAAGTACATAGCTATGGTGGCGCCATAGTTACACTATTCATCACCGCCTGTTTCCATTGCAAGAAAAAAGTAGTTTTGCAAAAGTTTGTACATTTGCCGACAATGTGCACATTATCCTACTACATATCTACTTTTACTGTAACATATACATAATATATTACTGAAATATTGAAGTAAGCTTATTTTTCAGTTTATTATAACACTTATTAAATATTTTTTGTTAGTAGAGAATCATTGTTGTTATCAAATTTTGATTTGTCTAATTATTTTCTATAAAAAAACATAAATTGTTTTTGAACGGAAATTAATCACAATTTTGTTTTTAGCATTATGTGCTCGAGCGTTATTTTTATTTCCTTGTACGTAAGTAAAGGAAGTATTGTAATCGCGAAAAATTTCGGTTTTCAGATTTCCGCGGAAATATCCATTTTGATCATCCCTGAATCCATTTTGACTAATTTCGTCGTGACGTCTGTACGTACGTTCGTACGTATCTCGCATAACTTAAAAACGGTAAGCCGTAGAAAGTTGAAATTTTAAATTTAGGACTCCTATAACTAGTTGTGCACCTCCCTTTCTGGTTATTACACAATTTCCAGAAGTGGCACTTTACATGAAGCCCCTATAATAGATTTTAATGAAAAACTGTTTTAAAATATAATACAAAACTTTTCAAATTTGGTATACAAGACTTTTATGTCAATCGAAATAACATAATAGATTTTGGTTAAAATAGGTTAACCGGAAGTGGTACATTACTTGAAGTTGTTAACAGTTTTTCTTGAATAATATGATTTTATTTTGTTTTTAGAAATAAATGCTTCAAATAAAAGTTTTAGAGAATTAATTTCTGCGTCTAGCACACCAAGTATTATTAAAATAGCCGTATGTATAAGCGAGATATGTAAATTTAAAAATTATGTACTTTTTTGTTTTTGTAATAAAGCATGCTATGGATTATGACAAAAAAAAGTTCATGTCAAATTACGTTAAATACGTGCAATTTTATGATTCGTACAATAACAAATATTATATTTTTATTGTGAAATTAGTCATATTCATTGTTGTAATCAAATATTTCTTTGTTGTAATCAACTCTCTTTAGAAAGAACCGGGTTAGATTAATGTTAATTTAAAAATGATAGTAGTAAATGAATTATTTTTTGTTCTATATCAAAATATTTCTCGGGCTTGGCTTAAGCCTGTCAATATTTTGTAATTTAATTATTAAAAAAAATATGTATAGTTTAATAATCGTATAAGGAAGTCGTGTGGTGTACACATCAGATTTTTTGGATTTGTTCAACACTTTGCTTGATTGTAATTGTTAATATTTTTATGTTAACAAGGATTGTTGGGAATTGAGTTAGTATACGCACATGCCTGTACGCATAAAATTTAAAATATTTCATCTATAACAGTTTGAATTTCCCAAAGTCCAAAGTATTTATTTTAAATCGAGCTGGTATAAACCCACGGTCTCTGTGTTTTTTCATTTATTAGCTCATATTTAATAAATTCTGATTACTTTGCATTTTTAGGATTTTTATAGGTTTTCTTAAATGAGTTTTTTAAAACCCCAGGTGCTGGATGGGTTTGAGAAAATGTATTCAAATTTATATAAATTAAAAAGACTATAAAAATTAAAAGTATCCTATTTATTTAATAAACTTACACATAAAAAATACAATAAGTATAAAATTCATAAAATATATTACATTTCATTCTTAATATAATATTTGTTTAATTAAAATTGAACCCAAATCAAAAACAAGTTTTAGCAAAAGGTATTACGGGGCAGTGCAAATATTTAAATTATTTACAAAAAAAACATTTAACCAGATTTTAATTAAAAAATTCCACATCAGTGAATGATAGCAATTACTCCACATGCTACAACCTTTCCTGAAGAGCCGTTGGTGATGCTGTCAGCTGATCCTTGTTTACCTAGATCGTCTTCGTTCATGGTGATAGCGATAGCACGTCCTATAATTCCTCTAGGTCCTCCAACAAGACTTAATAGACCGTCTTTGATGGTTACATTAGCGAATCCGTCAGCATTGGCTTCAATGTTACCTAGGTCGCCTACGTGGCGAAGAGGGTCTTGAGGACCGCCATGTTGGAACTGGAAGAAATAAGTATGTTAAATATAGAAAGAAATAATTGAATTTAATTCGTTAATCTTTAATTTAATTAAATTTTCCTTTTGCAAAAACTACATGTTTCTTCAAAAAAACTACTGTTTCCGTCTGGAGTAGGGCTGTAAAAAACTACCGAAACTGCTAACGGGTTAACCGTCGGTTTACGAACAGAATAACCGGTTATAAAACAACCGGTATTTAATCAGTCAAAAAACTGGACTTTTAGCCGGTCAAAAAAATCGATTGTAATTAGACAAAAAAATCGGTTTTTAATCGGTCATAAAATTATTGTAAAACTTGCCAAAAAACCGGTTTAAACTGGACAAAAAATAGATTACAAACCGGTTCAAAATCGAATGAATTATAATTATTATTATATTTTTACTTTAATCCAAGCATATGACATAATGTAAGTTGGTAATTTAGTATTTACTGTCCCTTTGGTTATAGCCCTCCATGTAAAAGAAAGATTCTTGATTACAAGAAAATATAAAATATGTAAATAAAAATATATTATTACGGCGTATTTCTGGGTGTAATTATAAGAATTATTTGTTACCAACAATAACATATTTAAACATAGAAATAGGCCGTAGGGTCGAAGAAGTATTAATTAAACGAAGAAAGAATTTTTGAAAATTCAAATCCCTGCGAGGTCCATAATTTTTTCACAAATTCTTTCTCCGTTTAATTAAATATTTCTTCGACCATACGGCCTATTTCTATGTTTAAAAAAGGGCGTAATTATAGGTATATATAAAATTTAATTACAATAATGAAAATGACTAATCACGCAAAAAAATTGCTTATACGTATTAATTGTTACTGTATATGTATCTCGTAAAAATATAAATGTTAGGACTGACTGAGACCCTAAGACTAAGATGTGTACATAATCACAACTGATTAAACCGATATGTACAAACAGCATAGAAGACAGAGACAGAAATTTTTAATTTGCAATAATAATTGCGATCTTCTGAATTTGCTGCCTCTAGAACCTAGGCAATGCCTGATTGCCTAATGCGTTGCGGCTGTCCTGGTCATTTCTCTGTCGTTAAATATATGGTTTTGTTTATTACTTACATATCATTATTTTATTGTTTGTATCATCATTTGTTACAAATCGTTCGGCCGATCGATAGCCCTTTTTAGCCTTCTTAAGATACTTCCATGTTCATAAAAAATTCAAATGATTATTGTTTTGTGTGTCGTGTTGTAGTACTTGTAAAATATTGAATATTCTTTTATTTTATAATTTTTTTCATACTTACATGGTAGGGATTGAAATGTTCTCCAATATTTTCACAGCCATTTCTCATGTCTCCAGTCTCGTGTATATGAAGTCCATGTTTTCCCTCTGTAAGACCAGTTATGTTTCCTCGGATGAGGATAGGACCTGTTGGGGGATGAATTTGAGTGAAGAGGAGTTCTCCTTTGACTTGAGCGGAATCTTCCGCGTCAGATCCGGTGAGGACTGCTACTGCGGCAATTGGACTAATACCCTAAAACATTTAATAAATAATAATATACAATCACGATTCACGATTGTTATCCATTTCTTAGTACGCTTATTTGTTTAAATCATATTTCATAAAGTATGTATTCGTTAAACGTCATTTAGCTGTAAAAGAGAGTGCATAATATATCCAGTATCATGGGCACAGATCCCTTTGCAATAAATAATTTGTATAATTGATTTCTATGGAATGAATAACTTGGGAGAATCAATCTCACGCCCTTGGCTACGCATTCCATTTCGTATTACCTATTTACTTTGTTTTAACATTTTGTATTATGTTGTTTTTAGGTGAATATAAATGGCACAAAAACATCAATAAAAAAGGATTGCACAAGAAAAAAGAAAAAAAATATATAAACTCTATTTTATATTAAAATTTCCTTCTTTAATTCAAATAAGATATTTGAGTATTAAAAGTGACTGATTTTTTACCTTCCGTCACCTTACGTAAGGAAGGTATTGTCTTTGTTCAAAAAAGTCGATGGTGAGTTTTTAGTGAATAAGCACGGTTTAGGATCCCGAGAATGAGTGTGTGTGTGTGTGTGTGTGTGTGTGTGGTATGTGTGTATGTGTGTGTGTATGTGTGTGTGTGTTTGTGGTGTGTGTGTGAGTGCGTACGTGCGTGCGTAACGATTCTGTTACAGACGTTAACTCCAACACTACAATGAGGTCATGCAAAAAATAATTGTTCTTTTTTTGTTTAAATCGAACAAGCATAGTCTAAATTATCGAATTGTATATGATTAAATTATTTTTTTATTTACATTTTTTGTTGTATAAAATTGTTTTAAAGTATGATATTTTTAAAAAGCTATGTTGTGACGTCAGGTGCGTGAAGTTGGTATCAAGCTATAAGGTTCTAATTTTTAAATTGCTACTACGATTTAGTACCCAATTTGTACCAATTAGTACCCACAAAAAAACTTTTGTTTTTTACTCTGCGTAGGAGTTATTCATTGTTTAATTATTTTGGTGCTAACTTCACGCTAAAACCACAACATAATTAAAAAAAAAAAATTATACGAAAATTTAGTACCCAATTGGTATTTTTAGGTACCCAAAAATTAGTTTCCAAAATGTTTATGGTAAATAAGTTATTACAAATTAAATATTATTGGTGCCAACTTCACGTTACTACTAAACTTTAGTACCCAAATAATACTAATTAGTACCCATGAGAGTATTATGCTTTTGTTTATATTAAATAAGTTATCACGTTTTACTTTTCTTGGACCGTGAAGTTGCCACCAATCATTTTAAAATAAAACGTTTTCGAATTTTATTTTTATATAGGGATTTAGTACTTTTTAGGTACCTATCATAAATGTGACGTCACTAGGCGAGGGACGAAGCGTGAAAAATGCCGCTTTTTGAACAATGTCATTTTTAATTACAATTTTTTCATTATTACAGATCGATTTGAGGAAAAAAATAATTCTTTCACATTCCTTTTCTTTACATCCATATGAAGAGCTGATTAGATTTTGGTTATAATTGGTCAACTGGAGATTTTAACAGTTTTTCTTGAAAAATGCTGTTAAATATAAGTTTTTAACATTTAAGGTTATTGTAACAAATATTAAAGAATATTTTATTATCTACACTACATTGCATTTTATACTTCATATTCAATGGACATAGAATTAAAAAAATATAAAGAAATTAAATTTCATAAATCAACCAGCTATGTTATAACATCTACAATATTTAAGAAAATTCTAATTGACAGATGTCAGACTCAAGATCCGCTGAAACGAGAGAACAGAGACAAGTCATTCTGTTTGTTAAAAGAGCATAATTTTGAAGCCGAACCAACAGAATGAGATGTCTGTTCAAGAATTAGTTCCAAATTCTCTTGTTTCAGCGAACGGAGTATAGTATGTTTGTATTATAATTTTACTGGAAATATATTGAATCTTTTGCAAGAAACTTTCTGTATGGAATTTGTAGAAGTTATATACATATATAACTGACGGAATGTATTGTACTGTGCTGGCCACATCAGATTTTTTTACGTAACATTTGTGAAAAAATAATCGTAACTTCTTGATCAGTCACGGGATGGATTAATATTAAATGATGAATACCTGTTTTTCCGAATTTATATTATGTATTTATAATAATTCAATTTTTATATAATCAAAAAGTGATTTGTTTATGTACATGTTACGGGCAAAGTCCGTAAGACGTGCCCGTTCAATGTCAGCAATGCACTAATGCACAGCGCTTTTGGGAAAAGTTGACGCTATTTACTGTTTTTTTTTCAATTTTTTAGGTTGAAATTTTTCTAAACATATTTATTGTTGTAGTGGTCATATTTTGGCCTAAATGTAACCTGGCCAGACGATTTGTTCAATATAACCGAACCTAACGCACAAAATTCACATGTAAAACTCGGGCCCTTATAGTCATTTTTGTATTTTACAAAAAAAAATAACTAAGTATAAATAACACACATCTCTAATTTTACGAGTTCGTGCGATAGGTTAGGTTAAGGTATGTTTACGAAAGTTGCAAGTTAAAAAACAAAACCACAAACGGGCTTTGCTTAAAATCAATGCGCAATGTTGACATTGCCTGGACAGTGGACAATGTACAAGATCTGTACATTTTGCGGGTTCTGTCCGCAACATTCTCGTATACTCTTATATATAATATACTCGTATTCGTACACATGCATGCATACATACTTACAAATATATATTGCGGTCAGTTGTTTTCGAATATAATTTGTCCGGTCCGGTATATGATCAGCATGTAAGAAGATAATATCACGGATTCAAGATTCATAAAACATAACGGTGTTTCATCGATTTCTAAGAATCAAAACCTCGTCTTTCTATTTTTTTGTTGAGAAGTTTGTATTTTATAATCTTCTATAATTTGTGTATTTTTTTGTGCAAGATAATAAATTTTTAGCATTTGTTTCAATTTTTTTTTACTGTACATTAATATATTTATAATCTTTTCTTCGTACCTTTATAATGATAGTAATAATAGAACATAATTATTTATATATTATCTTATTTTTTATGTTATTAGAAGTTTTCTGAAAACGTATATTCTAGTTTTTATTTAATATCAAATTTTTATGAATACAAAAAATAATAGAAACGGGACTCGACGTCCCGTTTCTCGAATAAATTATAATAAAAATTAAAGAATTTCTATAGAATCTAAATTTTCAAGTTCATGATCGGTTTAATTTTGAGTATTAAATAATGATATTGACAGAAATACACGAAACATGACCTTCATGTACATGAATTTCTAAACAAACATAAAAAGATAACAGACAAACAATAATTATTTTTAAAATCCCATAAAAAAACCTGATGTTATTAAATCCTTCGTTCATTAGTATGGATTCAAAAATTAATTGTTGCAATTAAGGTGTTTATTTATTATTTTTAATTATTGTTTACAATGATCTCTTCACTGGATTGTTTCAGTTACTTAGCATGATTTATTTTATCATAAAATAAGAAGCAACGTGCAAGATAGATAAATTGTTTTATTTATACTTTAACAGTATACTGTTTTTTTAATAGGCATGTTTTTCAATTCTTTTGTTCGTCTAATTCGTTTGTCATTGATGTTATCCTTAATAAACTGTTATTATTTTAATTTGGTCTTGTAGTGAAATATTAATAGTATTAATTTTCTAGTAATCTTGCTATTTCTGTTCATAAACAAAACGAAATTCGATTGAAAATAATTAACTGTTTAAAGTTCAAGGTTGAAAAAGTGGTCGAGTACACCAGTTTTTGAAAGTCCAATTTTTGAACCCTTTCACTAAATTAAGATTGGCTGTTTCCGCTTGTAAATTTATTTAATACCGCAAATTAATAGAAAAACATTATCATGCATATTCAATAAGTTTTTAGATTTTAGTTGGAGAAAAAAAATAAAAGTTATTAATTAATTGTTGGTTTATTGGAATTTTATAATCCTTAAAGAGATAAAAAAATATAATTTCTATAAATGTTAAATGAATCATGGATATAATTTTTAATATTTAATATAAAATATGTTTTTGTTAAGAACATATGAAATATTTTATTAGCTGCATATATGGTTTGGAATATCGAACTCAAATTAAAATAAGAATTAATTATATGTTTTAAAATTTTATCATAGTAATAAGTTAATATTTACAGCTTTGTATTATGTATTTATCCAAAAATTAATCATCGATGATTCTCAGACCAACTTTTACATATTCTTTTTATTTTACCACTGTCTTGTCCTTCGTATGACGTAAAATTATTTTTTTAAAGAAATTGCCAATCACGTATTAGTCATGGTGCTATGCCATAATTAAAACATTGAAATAGACTCTATTTAAAGACTTTATCTGCGATTTTAATTTTAACACGTTAGGAAAGTAAATAAATACTTGAAAGTAATTTTCCGTAACATAACAATTTTGTGGCACAATGAGGTTAGAAAAACAAAGACTGTTTCGGACCTCCTTGTCATTTAAACGTTTATTTATGTATTACGCAGGCGTTGGAAAGTAAAAATTAAATATTTGTAATTTAATAACATAATGCAATGCTAGCGGATATAAGCTTTATGAATTAGAAAATTTTATGATTGTGGAGATTGTATTAGGTGCGCGTCGTTTTGTCGTATCATCTTCCTGTAATTGTAATTGATTGTTTTGGGCGACGTTTCCCAATGTTTACATTACAATTAAGTTTTAATTATAGAGGTAAAAATAAATTGCATTTTTGGTATTTCATTCAGAAATTGTTTAGTGTATTGCATTATAAAACATAGCTACTGAACAATGGAAACAACATTTTTCGTTATAAAATTACCTTATATTAAATTACGTTTGCCTTATAATTATATAATAATTTACTTCTACAAATCTACAGCATAGATCAAATAGGTACGATTTTATCTATTTTTTTAAGTGTGGGAAACGTGCGTATTTAAAACAATGACGCGGTATATCAGAATATTAAAAATACAGGTTGTTTCTATACTTATGACTCCATAAGAGTAACAACTTTGGTTAAATGAGGGTTTTTGTTTACCTTTAAGAGGTCTTCTCGTATGTGTTTTTAATCTTCCAAAAAAACTTAAAATATGACAATCAGCTGATTTTTTTTTTCGAGAATTGGACTTTGCGGATTAAGCCTTTTTGAAAAATGTAGAATACTGACTACACCAATAGAAATTTTAAAAGAAATTTAAAGATGAAACGCAATTTACTTATACATAATAAATGAAAAAATTAAAAGAATGCATATTATCATTTTAATGGAATCTGTGTAGGGGCGGATGTACGCATAAAAGGGCCCTGACCGCGAAGCTTTGATAGTGAGTAAAAAAATAAAGGAAAAAGTTCCTAACAATATATTAACTAAGTAAAAAAAGAGGAGCAACCATGCGTCAAATAACTACAGTATTAACTCTGCAAATGGGGTCCGCCACTATAATAACAAATTATTATTTATAGTAGACCTGTAGAACTAGATCTTAAAACTATATTAGTTTTAAAATATTCGAGTTTTGTAATATCCTTAACATCTACATCACACATCTACTCTCTACTAAATTTTTATTACTTTCAAACCTTCTGCTCGCGTATTTTTGAAACCTGGTGGACTCCATTTTCAAGTAAGTAAATACAGAAAATAACTAAACAATCAAAATAAACCAAATAACACTTGTTTGAATTTGACACCACGTCAGACAGAAACCAAGTGCGTTTGTGTGAAAGTGAAAGATATGTTGAATGACATAGGCTACCAGTGGCAATAGAATCTTGGGTTGTTATAAGTAGTTTTTTATTAATTATTTTATAAAATTGCTTATTCACACATATTTCCAATTATTAACAAAAAGACTTATTTTAAACATAATGGCCGCTAGTATGAACAAGTGATTAAGAGTGATTAGCGAGCATTTGACTAGCATTGTTTTATCCCAATCAATCGTTTATTTACTATTTTAGAGAAAAATACTTCAAATAAAAGATGTGTGCAATTAATTTTTCTATAACTTTTATTGGAAATATTTTTCTCTAAAATAATAAATAAACGATCGACAGGGATAAAACAATGCTAGTCAAATGCTCGCTAATCACCCTTAATCACTTGTTCATACTAGCGGTCAATATCTTTTTATAAAGGTTGAAAAAGATAAATTTATTATGACTTTATTAGCAAACTACATTAAGAACAAAGGGATAACATCTACGTCACAGAATATTAAAAAAAAATATTACGGCGTAACGAATAACAATTAAGTTTCTAAAAATGCAAATCGTTTACAATTTATTTGTTTTATAAAAAAAAATTAAATCAAATTCGGGGGCCTGAAGATTAAGCTTCATTAGTTTCAATATGAGTTCAGCCCTGGAAATGTGGACGTATATGAATTAAGTGACTATAGTGAAAATGATTAGGTAAAAGACTCAGGTTATCAAGCTGGAAAGAAACTTATAAGATGAAATATAACTTGTAGAAATTTTTGGGTGTTATTTATTTTTAAAAGAAGAAGAAAAAAGTACTAGTATCAAGTAATGTATATATTCATGATATTTACAATAATTCCTAAGTCAATCGTTATTCCTTTTACGGAATATAAAATTATTTGAAATAATTGTAGTTTATTTTCGTACCATACGTTGGCACTTCTGAGAATGACCATTTTATGTCAATTTTATATTCCGTAAAAGAAATAAGGATTGACTCAGAAATAATTGTAATTTCATTAATATATACGTTTCTTTAATAGTAATATATGTTTTCTTCTTTTTTAAAAAAATAACTAATAATTTCTACAAGTTATATTTCTTTTTATAAGGTTTTTTTCAGGTTGATGACGTGAGTCTTCTGCCTAATCATTTTCACCATAAATATGATTTTTGATAACATGAGTTCGAATTCGGCCGAAATATGTGCAAATTATATACCACACAATAAACGTAAAGGTATTTTGCACACTCAACAATGGGTAAAAAAACCGTAATGATTTATATTTATATATATACAGGATGATCACGCGAGAATGAACCGGCAATTATCTCCGTTATTAAGCAAGATAGCGATTATCTTCAAATAGAAGAACATTTACTATAGGCAATATGGGCAATAAGATGGCGTATCAAGAAGCGTTTTGTTACTTCCGGTTTCGGAGTATGTGATACCAACTTTGAAATTTCAAATAGAACATACTATATTTTTCTATGTTTATGAAAAGTACACAAAATTTGCTTTACAATGATAGTAAACAAGTAGGACGTTGTATTATTAAAAAGTAAAGTGGTGGACGTTTCAAATATCTTATAAAATAAGTCAAGAAAGTGTGGAATTTTGTTTTATTGGTTTTGTTGCCTAAGTTACGTCATATAAATGAATTTATCTCAAAAAATATCATCATCTATGAACAAAAAACAATAAAATCTCACACACTTGATTTTTTTTTTTCATTCAATATATTCATATTTCAAACGTCTGCCATTTTATTTTTTAATAATACAATGTACTACTAATTTACTACCATTGTAAGAAATTTTTATGTACTTTTCAAAAATGTAGAAAAATATAGTATGTTCCATTTGAAATTTGAAAGTTGGTATCACATACTCCGGAACTGGAAGTAAGAGAACGCTTTTTGATACATCTTATTGCCCATATTGTCTATAGTAAATTTGTTTATTTGAAGATAACCGTCATCTCCCGAAATAACGGAGATAAATACTGGTTCATTCTCGCGCGATATATCATCATGGCATATTACCCATTGCTGGGTGTGCCAATCTGCTGTGTACACAGATTTCGGTAATGATAACATATTTGCACCGTGCGGGCGTTTACCAGGCGTCATTCATATTTTAATATTTAAATTGAACAGATATGCATGAAAAATTGAAATAATAAAGTTCATTATTTATGTGGTGTTTATTATAATTACTAGAGTTAATAGTTTTAATCATATGTTGTGGTATGAATTATGTAATAATATTTTCTAATAAGAATTATGTGTACCTGTGTATATGTATTTGTATATCAGTAGTTGTTTTTTTGGGCAGTAAAAAAATTATAAACGAAATATTTTCCAAATATATGTTAATATTAAATAATTAAAAATATGTTTATATTAATGCACATATGACACTAATTGTATTCATTTTACGAAATAATTGCAAACTTAAATATATTTATTTTCATATAAAAATTGTATTATAAATGGTTTATCTCTATTATATTTTATTATTTCAATAAAAAAATCTTACATATCCATAGGGCTCCATATAAATTTCAAACAAATCACTCTGGAATCCATCCACTCCGTGCAGATTCCTTACGTAGAGGGGCCTATGCCCAATTCCCGGCACTTGGTAAAGGGTGCTGGTGAGACCTATGCTGGGCAGGGCTCCACCCCAAACCAAACACGCTACCGCGAATAACACCAAGCTTGCGAAAACCACCTTCATTGTTAACGATCTACAAACAAAACACTAATCTGAAGGATTTCTCCATCTACCACGATATAAAACTTACCTGCAGCCTGACAGGGGCGGCGTCTCGTTCTGGAGGGGGCTGCCTGACTGTTACCTTGGTCTCGAGCCCCGAAGCGAGTCTACGTCATCATTAGTACGATAATGGCGTTTTCTTCAATGTTTTGCGCTAACAATTGAGCATCGTTTCCTTGATGACAAATTGTTAAAGTTTTTGTTACGCATAAATTACGCATCGGATGTTTAACAATTTTGTAATTTTCACGTCATTACTAATAATATTAGAATGAATATATTATTTACTTATTTTTATATTTTTTTTAGATGATATGTAAATGAATTTTATTTAATTTTTACAGTTTCAGCAGATAAACATGAAAATTCAATTAGTTATACAGAACTTTAGCAGTAATTCTCATTGTTAAAAACTTGTAATAAAAAGTAGTATTTAATATTTTAACATTGTTCTTGCCGGATTTGCTTAAGGTCATTTACTTAAAAACTTTTTCAAACTCGCTCAGTTATATTGATAGAAAAAAAAGTTATGTATGTTACAAATTAGCAAATCCGGTCACATACATTAGATTGCAATAATCTAAAGTGCATTTACAACATAAAAAAATCTATTATAAGTTGTTTTTTACTTTCAATTATATACAAAGTTTTAAAAGGTCAATAATTTTAGTTCATTTCATATCAGTTATATAAAAAAAACCATTCTATTTTTCATATCACTTTAGAAATATACAATCTGTATGATTTTAATTTAAAAAAAAATTATAAATTTAAATAATTCAATTTTTTTATACGAGATAATAACAATGGATGCTTTTAGATTTGTAGGTAAGGTAATATTTCATTATGAAATATTACCCTCCCTTGCTCTATGAAAATTTCATAGAGCAAGGGAGGCAAATGCATAATTTTTCCAGGTGTAATTTGAGCCAAAGGGTTAAAACTGAGGGCTACAAAGCACCCGAGGAAAAATGAAAATATAATTCTCTCCTCCTGTGTATATACGAGTACTATATTTTCTATGACCGGGAGGTGGTTATTTTAATAAGAATAAATAATTTCCAAATTTTATTGTCACACAGACAACAGAAATTTGTTGATAGTTGAATCGTTACATATGAAATATATTGACAGTTTGTTGAAAATTACTTTCAATAAGTGTAATTGGCGTTGCGGAACTTTTGAACTTGTTACCCCCGAAATGCAGATAATTCTATGATAAATCATACAGAATGTAACAGCGAAACGAGGTACCTTAAATAATTCCTATATTATTAAAGATACAATAAAATAATATTAGACAATCTTATAGAATACCAAGGGGGCATTGGATTACAGAAGAAAATATTGTTTTAAACCAGTGGTTCTCAACTTACAACACAAAGTTATATTTTTTTAAATGAGATGATATATATTTTTAGGCCCATTCGATAGTGTTTTTTTTTCTGAATTCAGCCATGCATGTAAACATTTTATAACCTTACATGACAAAAATATTGAGAGAAATTCATTTGAAATTTAAATAAATTTGATTTTTATAGCTATTTTTCAGTAGACTATGTACGGAAATATTGAGCTTAAATTAAAACGAACATAAATATTTGTTAATAATTTTATAAATAGTGTTTTATTTGATTTCCATCCTAAATAATTCAAATTGGCAAATAGTAGTTTTTGTTTTTCGTACATAGCATACTGAAAAATAGCTATGAATATCAAATTTATTTAAATTCCAATCGAATTTTTCTGAATATTTTTATTATATAAGTGTATAAAATGATTATATATATTATACATAACTTTGTGTTGGAAGTTAAGAACTACTGGTTTGAAAAAATATTTTCTTCTCTTTTCGGATCTCCCCCTTTGTCTTCTATAAGTTTATCTTATAATATTTTATTGTATAATATAGAAATTATTTTTATATTCTAACGTGCGCCCCTGACTTAAGAGTAAGCGACCCCGGCACTGGTAGAATATTTTCAGTACGGTGCCACCCTGGGCGATGACGCAATGATCGGCGTAGTAAACTCGTTACGACCTGTCTAATTACTTAGGGGTCACCTGATTCTTTGTATTCGATGTTATTATCGCGTCGGAAAGTTCCAGAAGGACACCGTGCTATATAAACCCGTCAGAGGACAGCCGCGATCATTATGTTATATAGAAGCAACGAGCAATGAACAGTTGGTGATATAAATAAATAGTCTACGAGTTGTGAACATAAATAAATATAGTTATATAAATATATAGTGAAATAAATATTGTTTATATAAATAATCTTAGTGTTTAAGTATTTAATAATATTTTTCTTAGTCTTAAATTAATGTTTATAATTGTTTAATCATAGTGTTAAACATTTGTATTATCTTTTTAATATTTGTCCTAATTATTTATCGTTTAATAAACTTTTACTTTAATTAATAATATTTCTCTGATTTTTACACTCCACCCATATAAATAAACGTTACAATGTCATTAGTGGCGGATCTGGTCGAAGATTTGATGGGTCACTTTGTAATTAGTAATATAAATTTATTAATATGAAAAATTTATTTAAATAATTTTAAATGTTGTCTATTTCTTTTTCCTTAGATTTATTTATCTCCAAATCATTCAAATTTGAGATATTTTTTAATAAATGTCTTTTCAATGCTAAGCTTAGTCAACGACAACGTTCTAGATTCTAGACTGATGCTTTGGTCATTGACACTGTGTAAGCAAATAACCTCAACGCAAGCAATGTTACAATTCGTTTGTCTCTGTCTGACGCATGGGCTTGTATATGCAGCATATAATATAACGTGGTCACAATTTTGATGTGACCCAAGCAGCTCGCGCATTTGCGCCATTCGTTGGCGTGTGCAAGCAACGCTAACGACACGATGGACTGACTTTATTAAAAAAAAAATATATATTATTTTTATTCTTACAAACCTAATGGAGGAACCGCCACTGTAGTCATTACTTGTCAAAATAATAAAATCTCCCCTTTGGGGAAAAATGGCAACATTTCGTCTCTAGAAACAAAATGGTGTACCTCTCAGGGGCGCCTGCAGGAATTTTCGTAAGATGAGGCTGAACACGACAGATGGAACTGCAAAATAATTTACTGTCGGGAGGGGTGTTTTTTTTTAAATTAAGTATTATTATATGGGGTCTCGAGGCCGTGTGCCTGAGTGTCTGGTAGCGAATCTGGGGACCCGGGTTCGATCCCGACCGACGCCAAAAATTACATCGAATTTTAATGGCACAAAATTGACCCCTGTGGTGCACTCTCCACGCCAGCTATAAGTGCCCGTGTGGTGACGCCTGGTAAGCGCCCACACGGTACAAATATTCCATCATTACCGATATCTGTATACAAAGCAGATTGGCACACCCATTAATGAGTTATATGCCGTGATGAAATATTTATTTATTTATTTTTACTTCCTTGTACGTAAGTACAGGAAGTATTGTAATCGCGAAAAAATTCGGTTTCCAGATTTCAGCGGAAATATCCATTTTGATCATCCCTGAATCCATTTTGACTAATTTCGTCGTGACGTCTCTACGTACGTACGTACGTCCGTACGTACGTATCTCGCATAACTCAAAAACGGTAAGCCGTAGAAAGTTGAAATTTTGTATTTAGGACTCCTATAACATCTAGTTGTGCACCTCCCTTTCTGGTTATTACACAATTTCCAGAAGTGGCACTTTACATGAAGCCTATAATAGATTTTAATGAAAAACTGTTTTAAAATATAATCCAAAACTTTTCAAATTTGGTATACAAGACTTTTATGCCAATCAAAATAACATAATACATTTTGGTTAAAATAGGCTAACCGGAAGTGGTACATTACTTGAAGTTGTTAACAGTTTTTCTTGAATAAAATGATTTTATTTTGATTTTAGAAATAAATGCTTCAAATAAAAGTTTTAGAGAATTAATTTATGCGTCTAGCACATCAAGTATTATTAAATTAGCCCTTTGTATAAGCGAGATATATAAAAATAAAAATTATATACTTTTTTGTTTTTGTAATAAAGCTTGCTATGGATTAAGACAAAAACATAAAAAAATGTTCATGTCAAATTATGTTAAATACGTGCAATTTTATGATTCGTACAATAACAAATATTATATTTTTATTGTGAAATTAGTCATATTCATTGTAATCAAATATTTCTTTGTTGTAATCAAAACTCTCTTTAAAAATAACCGGGTTAGATTAATGTTAATTTAAGAATGATAGTAGTAAATGAATTATTTTTTGCTCTATATCAAAATATTTCTCGGGCTTGGCTTAAGCCTGTCAATATTTTTAATTTAATTATTAAAAAAATATGTATAGTTTAATAATCGTACAAGGAAGTCATGTGGTGTCCACATCAGATTTTTTATTTAAGTATTATTATTATAAATGTATATAAAATTGTACTATTTACTCCGGCCCTATAATCTATACAGGGAGATTCCTTTAAAACAATCAGCGCTTTTTTGGGCGAACTAATGACTTTAGAGAAAAATGTTATATACAAAAAATTACCAGGAAAAAGGGCTTAATTTATGAGGAATAATAAATAAAAAATTCAACCAGTGGTTCTCAAACGGTAGAATAAAATTATATTTTTTTAAATGGCAACCTATATAAATTTTTTGTCCATTAGATAGAGAGTTTTTTTCTGATTTCAACGATATAAATATGATATGGGGTTGTATAACAATTATTTCGAGAAAAATGATATTAAAAATCAGAAATAATTCTACAATATTGAAGTAGGCTATGCAATAAACAAATGCAAACAAATGATACAGATAGTAGTAGTTCATTTGTTATAATTAATTTCTTAGTAAAACAAGTTATTTTAGATATAAGAAAATAATATACTATCGTAACCTAGGCAATAGTCGTATTAATAGTTGTTTATTGCATAGCCTACTTCAATATTGTAAAATTATTTCTGATTTTTAATATCATTTTTCTCGAAATAATTGTTATACAACCCATATCATATTTATATCGTTGAAATCAGAAAAAAACTCTCTATCTAATGGACAAAAAATTTATATTTAAAAAAATATAATTTTATTCTACCGTTTGAGAACCACTGGTTGAATTTTTTATTTATTATTCCTCATAAATTAAGCCCTTTTTCCTGGTAATTTTTTGTATATAACATTTTTCTCTAAAGTCATTAGTTCGCCCAAAAAAGCGCTGGTTGTTTTAAAGGAAACACCCTGTATATAAAATAATTGTAGTAAATATTTATTAAATTTATTAGTTTTTTTTTTTCGTCTCTAAAATCAAAGATGGGCTGGGTCCCATCTTGCCACCCCCTGCGGGCGGTCATGGACTACCTCTTTTTCAATTTGGACACCATAGAAATTTACTTTTATTATCGCTCGTGAAAAAAAAATCCAATCCATCTCTGTCTGCTTTTAATAAAATATACAAAGATGTTGTTAACCGCTGCAAAGTAAAACAACCTTGCAAAAAAGATGCTTCGATGATAATATGACGTCATTTTTTATCCTATCTTTCTGCAGGTGTTGCCATGAAAGACAATAAAGAACAATCATCTCCTGAAACCCTGAAAGAAAGAAAGAAAGAAAGAAAGAAAGAACAACTGTGCATTTATGACGTAATCCAAACGTAATCGAACAGTTTATTAGTGCTGCCATCTGGATTCGGTAATTTTTCTTGAACTAAAAAGTTTGTTGACAAGTCAGTTGCACGTGAAGATATATTTGGGTTATGTTTGTGTTAGGTTAGGTCATTCGTGTTGTTTCATTTGCATGTTTTAAGTGTATAAAATGGCATTGTCTCAGAAACATGACGGTAAATGCCTTGTGCCATGGTTTTGCAGGTATATGTTTTATATTATAATCATTAAAATGTAAGTTTGTTTGAAAATACATATTTATAGTGCCGAATGGCATTTTGTATGCAACAATATATTTGGAGCTAACAGCAATGAAAAGATGAAAAGAGAGGCTTTAGATATTTTAAATATATGGAAAGCACGCACTCCTTTCTTATCTCGAGGTGTAGAAGGAACGTTTATAATTTTAGAAGCTCTACTTTTAGACCGAAAAATGTATGATGATTATAATTTAAAATTGTTATTAAGTTCTTCAATAATGAGGTACAAAGTTAATAATTTATTAAAATTTCTTGTCTAATATTAGTTATATTGTAGATTTTTAAATATATGTGCAGCTTATAATAAATTTCAAGGCACATTTTATGCAACAGCTCATAAAATGAAAATACCAGAATGGTTGATAAATCTAAGACACGATGTAGCTCATGGACAATTATTGCCCTCATTAGATATTTTGGATAGGGCTTTAAAGTTTAGTTTAGAATGGTTACATCAAGAATACTGGAAAGTAACATCACCTCAAATAAAAGACTTCATAGATGATACTCAATTTGAATGTGATAGAAATGAATCGCTGAGATCTTGTATTCAGCCACTTGTCTCTATATTCAGTTATATTACTCTACTTACCCATCCTAACTGGGGTCACAATATAATTCAAGACATTCCCGAGGAAGAAACCAGAAATTTATTTTTGCAGGAAGTAAAAAGTATTACAAATTTACATGATCTTGATGGTAACACTAAACTGCAAGATGTTTTAAAAGTAATATGGGAAAAAGTCGAAGAAACTTTAAAAGAATATCAAGATTTGGACAGCACATATCAAATTTTAGCTGAACTAATAGTAGATGATGTATTTCTGGGGAACATTGATGATACAGAAGACATATTTAAAGAAGCAAATAAACTCCCAAAAAAATTTGTAATGCTATGGGAAAATATGTTCATGAATTTTAACAAAGAAATCTTAGAGGAGATAATCAAAAAATTATTAGATGTTTGTGCAACGGAAAATTGTGGTCATCAATCAAGAAATGTAGCTGCTTTGTGGATACTTGAAATAAGTAAAGGTTTAGAAAAGCACATGTATACAAAAAAAGTTATAAAGGAAATAAATAAAACGGTATTAGATAAAATATTAATTATCACTTGCTGTTACATTTAGTTTTTTTGCAGGGTATAAAACCAAAGAAATATATACAAACAATTGTAGAAAAAAAATTAGGTAACAAATATGGAAAGAAAAAAATTCTCAACTTTAATACTTCCTTAGAAATACCTGGTATAATTAGTAATTGCGATACATTTAAAGAGTTCATTTTACAAAAACCTACTGAATATTTAAAAATATTTATTTCGGAGTAAGTTTAATCATTTTTATTTTCAAAGATATAATATTTGTATTCGCTATATATACAAATATTAGCAAATATGATATTTATTAAAATTAAGCTGAATATAAGCCCTAAACATAAAGAATAATTTGTCCTTTTGATAATAAATTTTATTATTAATATACTTAAAATTTTAGTTAAATGATTGGATGCAATGCAACTGGGCATTAATAAAACTCATAGCTCTCTTTATAAATGACGATTCCTTATAGAGGTTTTCTCAGTAAATTACATTTCTGGAGTATAGTTTGTTTGCATTATTTTTATTTAGTTTATGGTCAATAAACTAATTACTAAAGATTTCAAAAATTATTGTATTAAAAAAAATCAGTACTATAGCCAATGTAAAATCAATAAGAGTTTCCTTTTTCTATAAAATTAATACGACTTTCAAAAGGAGTAAAACAATTGCTTGAACCGTAAAAAAATAGTTATATGTGTTAAAAAAAAGGTGACATTTTTTATTGATGAACGACGAGATCAAAGTTCATTTTCATTATTTATGAAGGTGATTAAACTTTGAGTTTGTATAAATGTTTAATTTATCGTCAGAGAAATTTTAAAGGAGCCTTGGCGTGTCGGTTGCTTAATTTCGAAGAAATAATTGTTATATTCTATTGATTTCTCTGACGCTGTAGGCTCTGAGGATGCTAGTCTTAGCGAAATTGATAAGCCACAGAATAAATAAAACATTTATACAAACTCAAAGTTTAATCACCCTTCATAAATACATAATGACATTATTTTGTAAGAAAGGAGAAGACGCGAAGCGGAGTGATCCAAACCTTCGAACAAAAAATTATGTAAGGTTGAATTAAAATATATATATATATATATATATATATATATATATATACAGGGTGTTTCCTTTAAAACAACCAGCGCTTTTTTGGGCGAACTAATGACTTTAGAGAAAAATGTTGTATACAAAAAATGACCAGGAAAAAGGGCTTAATTTATGAGGAATAATAAATAAAAAATTCAACCAGTGGTTCTCAAACGGTAGAATAAAATTATATTTTTTTAACTGGCAACCTATATAAATTTTTTGTCCATTAGATAGAGAATTTTTTTCTGATTTCAACGATATAAATATGATATGGGGTTGTATAACAATTATTTCGAGAAAAATGATATTAAAAATCAGAAATAATTCTACAATATTGAAGTAGGCTATGCAATAAACAAATGCAAACAAATGATACAGGTGACAGATAGTTTTGTTACTTACGTTATTAAGTGTTTGTTTTCGTAATTGTTTAATTACTTATTAATAAAAAATGGCTTTGCAGTTGTAAGAATTAACAAATTTAGACTATTTTAATCTTACTGTTATGTATGGAGAGTGTGAAAGAAATTTAAATTCTAAATAATTTCCATCATATTGTTTTTCTTTTTATGTTAGTACTATTATTTTTTGATATTTCTTCGTTATGTAGTTCATTTGTTATTATGAATTTCTTAGTAAAACAAGTTATTGTAGATATAAGAAAATAATATACTATAGTAACCTAGGCAATAGTCGTATTAGTAGTTGTTTATTGCATAGCCCTCGAATGGCCCATAGTCTATTAAAACATGTTACAGAAAAGAAGACAACGTATTCTGGCACGAGTTTTCTTTGTTGAGGCTTTCATTTGCATTATTTTTTTTTTATAAATATTTGACAATTTCAATTAAGGGATATTTTTGGTATAATTATTAGGCTGGTATCAAATCACAAAATATCACCAAAAATCGTTTAAGAATGAAGCTCCTTCTAACATCAACATATCATGCTTGCTATATAAAATGTAACATTCTAAATCTGAAACAGAGAAACAAAGTTCTATCTGCCAAAAATTGCATCAAATATATAGTGACGAAGTTCTATCTGTACATATGTATAGAAGTACTTAAAAGCAGTATTTCCTGAGCCAGTTGAGAAGCGAAGTGCTTTGAAAAGAATGATGGCTATAATGACTGAACAAAATATAGTACAAAATTGGTACAAAACAATGTTAAAATTTAATTATAGATTTTTTTGCAATGAGAAATTTAGTATTTTTTAATTTGTTTTATTATTATTTATAGCACATAAATTTATTATTTTCATGTTTTATTACTAAAAATAATTATGTCTATGATGTATTGAGTTATTTTTTAAGTATGCGCAGGGTGAACTTTGATCCCATGAAAGATGTAAAATTTTTGGAGTTTATAGTTCTAGCTGCCTATTGTTCTAATATGTTTTTGGTAACTAAGGATACTATTATAATTTTACTTCCATATTTTTCTTCGCCATTTTACTTTCTTGTAGTTACAACCTTGTTATTCTAGACTCGCGATTTTTTATTTTATTTTACAAATAAAAATTCAAATATTTTCTATTTATGTAATATTCTTGGTGGTATATTATATTCTGTTGTGAAACAGTGATATCATTTCTATCTACAAGTCCATCATGAATTACATTTGTGATACTACTATCCATTTTTTAGGCTTTTAGACTTAAACGAAGAACTAAGAGAATCCCCACGAAAAGAACAAATTTTGGACTTAATTAATATTTATGTATATAACAAAGATATAAATGAAATTACTCTCATATCTACAGAAGTTCATAGTGTTGAAGATTTAGATCCCTCGTTGTCAATTTTAAATGAGAATTCTCAAATTGAAATGGAGACAGAAAATATTGTAAATGGAAATTCAACAGATAATTCTGATCAAAAGAATGAAAAACCAGATACTAATAAAATTTGGAGGAAAGTCACAGGTAGGTATTTATAATATAGTACCAAATGTTATGTTGTATTAATTTTTATTTCATTTGTAGAAATAAATTTTGAAAAATGTCCAATTGGAATTTTACCGTGGCAGTCATCAGCAATGAATCCATTTTTGGTTTAAGTAAGTTTATCACTTTGTACATTTATGTTCAAATTTATTAAGTAAAGAATAAATATAAATTTAAATGATTAATATAAATATTTCATTATTATGTATTTTCCAAGGCTTCGAACCCGAACCGAAACCAAACCGTAACATTTTTGCGAACCCAAACCCAGAGCCGAACCTCAAATATATTTTTCAATTGAACCTGAGTCGGAACCGAACCGAGTATTAAAATTCGGGTTTAGGGTTAAGCTCCGGTTCAGGTTCATTTTGAGTTCGAAACGTAATCATAATACAGTCAATTATCGACGCCTGTGTTGTCTGTTTGTTAAAATTGTGTTCGTGTTCTTGTCTTGCGTAAATTTCGGCACGCATTTTAAATTATTTCTATACAATGATTGTTATTCAAAAAACATTAATTCAATTTTCATTAGGTTGAACCGAACCTGAATCCAATACTTGAACCTAGAACAAAACCGCAAATTTTATTAATGTTTGAACCAGAACCGCACCGGAACCCATCTCTCAAGAAAAAAAACTTGAACCGAACTCAGTTTTTGGCGGGTTCGCTGCCCTGGTATTTTCCCATTTTAAAAACATTCATCCAAAAAATAATATTTATCGGCTTTAAAAAAACGTATATAATTAAAAAGCGGGATATGAATGAAGATAAAATCTGCAAAATAAAACATTGTAAAAAGTTTATTCATCATACTAAAATTACAAAACCACAAAATAGAAAACAAATCTATCCTCATCTGCTACTGACCAGTTCCCTGCATGTAAAATATTTAAAAGGTACATAATACGTAAAATAAAATGCATCTAATCCAAAAATAAAACTACACGTATAATAAACATTTAACAACAAAAATAACAAAATTAACTATTGGAAGATAAATGGAATTGTGTAAATTCATTCGTTTAATTAGGACTAAATTAGTTCGATATTATTAAATTATGTGTTTCACCACTGGTAACAATTTACACTTCTTTAATGTATCAGCTAGTTGCTTAGTTGTGTCTTCTCCCCATACATCTAGAGGTTCTCGATTCATACAGGATATCCTAAAAGAGATAGTTTCGATAAAATATATACTATAATATTTTATAAATCATGTAACTCCGTCTTATTCATAAACTCATACTCGAATTAAATTTTGCCGAGTTCATGAACTAATTGTTTATGTAACTTTATAAAAAGTTATGAGGATTAGTGAATATTCGGTGTGTACATTTTTTATATTAAAACATTAGACAGCGGGATAGTGCAGAGGTAGAGTGCTAACCTCAGAACACAAGAGATCCTGGGTTTGTATCCGGATCTGTATTTTCATTATTGTTTTTTGGTCTATTAAAATCAGCAATGGAAAAAATATTTGAATAATGTAAAATTCAATTATTAAACTAACCTGCCACCCGATAAATTATGTAAAAATACATAATAACTTGATCTTAAATTAGTGGGTTCCATAATTCCAGCATGGAATAATATGGCTGTACTGACACAGTACAGAAATTCTGTAAATCCAGGCACTCGTGGTAAATAACCCGCTTGAATTCCTAAGATGTACGTTATCTGAAATAAAAATGTTCAGAATAAAAACGTTAGAACATACGTCAAACAAATTAACAGTTCTTAAAATATTTTAATACTTTTTTGTTTACTGAGTATGGGTAATATATATTATTTTTATTTAATTTTTTGTAGTTGTTTACGTATTAATTTTAGAGGGAAATGTAAATATAAAACATGTACTGAATAAAAAATTACACAATGCGAGACTAAAATCAATTTTTTTTTAAATTTTATGAAAAACACAAAACTGCCATAGTGCTATACTTCATTTTCTGTGAGAAAATAGTAGATCGCGCATAAGAGCCGACATGCATTGAATATAAAATTTAAATTCGTGAAACCAAACTTTGTCAATAATAAATATTTTTATCTGTAAAAAATACCTCGTACCTTTTATAATTTCCGAGATCCCAATGGTACCCCATTTAATTTGGGACGTGTATTGGGCGGAACACAAGTGTTCTCAAACTAAATGACTGCGAAAAATAACCAATTCCCGCACGAATGCGAGAAACATTTGTAACATAAGGTTTTTATTTTGTTGTTTCATGAAAGCAACTGTCATGATCGCTTAAAAATATAATGTATAACCGCCCAAGTAAAGGATGATGTATTAAAAATTTGTCATAGACCTTGGTATATTATAGTACATTCTGCAGTTTTGAAACCGTTTTTAAAACGTTTTTAGTTTTGAAAACGCCATATATAGTGTCAAAATGGTTTTGAGTTATTTCAAACGAAAATTAAAATTCGTGGGTTTGACTTGAAAACTAGTTTCAAAACTACTCATGTAAACACGTAAAATTCTGTTTCGATATTGCGCATGCGTACGTAGTAAGTATTTACGTAGCATAATGTTCCTGCCGTTGTTTTGTCTATTTTACTAATCTACAAATAAACTGACATATGTGTAGTTTTTGTGCGCCGTGGTGCGAAGTAAAAAATTTGGAATAATGGCAAAATGAAATATTCGGAGTGAAGATGATCTGTCACTTATATCGGCCAAATGCGCATGTTTCGAAAACTGAAATCATTTGCAAAACTGCATGTAAACTTAGTATATTTTTGCATAAATAATAATAATATATTACACGTTAATAAAAGATAAATATAATATTCTTGTATTCTTAATGAATAAATTAAAATAAATAAAATTTCTTTTTAAGTTGATAATTTTTACTTGTTAAGTATTTTACAATTTAAATATAATTTTACTATATTTTGAGTACAGTTTATGAGCATATTCTGATAAATAGAAGGCAGGTTACAAATTTAATTTGTGTGAGAGTAATATATTGTTTATAAAGATTAAAATCTTACTTGTAACATCTTCCACAGAACGTAGAGAGCAATTGTCGTATCACTATATTGTGCAAAAGCTGTTCCAGCAATTAAACCGGCTAGTAAGGCATGATACTGGTTATCTTCGCCAGTCGTCCAACGAAGAGAACATGATATCGCCTAGAAACAAACATCCTTTTTATAATTTACACACACAGAAATTATATTATTAAAAATTTAAATAATTACCCTAAATATTCCAGTAAATCCTGCTAAGAACGCTGCTAACGCGAAAAAATTTTTCTTGAAAAATATATCTTTAATTGATTTTGGTCTTGTTATTATTTTTTGCATATTAAAAACTAATTTTAAAGCTGCTTGAATGCCTAATCCTGTTGAGAACATTTTTATTGAGCCCTGAAATTAAATTAAGTTTAGCACACACATTCGGATTTTTTGTACATACATAAATAATATTATTCAAAATTAATTATTAAGGCGATTGCCGGTGCTACGCTAAACAGCAGTTTAGTAAATATCAAGCTACACTCGTAAATATTAAGTCATAATTTCAAACTTGATAACATAGTGTAGTAGAAGGATCAATGCATGGGGGTGACCAATTATCATGCATAATTATTAATTTCTATTACATTTAAATTTATTTCAAAAAACATCCGAAAAATGGTTATTTTAAAATTCATTTTCAACGTTAATAACGTAGTTTATAAAATCCCTATAGTGCCAACCTTTAGTAGTAAGTTGGTGAAAAAAAATCTAAAATATTTCTTTAAGTTTAGTTGTGGCTTGATTTTTACTAAACCCCTTTTCGCCGCTTATTTCAGAAGTCGGAACGATAGACTATACAGGAGAAACTGTTAGGGGAATATGTTCCCCCTCTACATACGTATCCGCTCTGACTCAAACAATTAGACGCTATGGGCGAGTGCAAGCAGGGTGACCTATGCAATGTTCTCGCGCTTTATAGATCACCAGAAAATTACTGTCAAACATAGGCGGCAAATTCAAACTCAATTCATAAAGCTGAGAACTTAATTTTAATCCCCGTGAATTTCTTACTGGAGAAATATTTGCTCAATTTTAAAGGTCGAGCAATCTCATAAAACTTTTATGCAAAGCATTATAAGTAGCACCTACACCGATCCTTTATTACCAGATTCGTACAGTATTCACATGAATTGTGCACAGTTTATAATTATTTAAACAAAAATACAATACAAAATTCAATGAACGTATGTCTCAATTTTTTCATACATCAATTTCGGTGCATGTTTCCATAGCTTCTGTTGCACTGACGTATTTAATGACGGGTGAGGATCTGTCAACGACATATGTTATTTTGGCTTGCACACTTTCTTTCGATCCGGAAAAATCGGATTGAGCAATCCAAATTGGATCGTATTTCGTTCTTTCGGTTTTTAATCATATACGACGACCACAAAATTAAAAATACAAATTTTAAATCAAAATATAATATTTGTAGCAGAAATAGAGTATGATATAAGTATTAAAAGAGATTTAATTTTGTTCAAAAATTGAACCATCTGCTTGACTTTACAATTATGATATAATATCGATGTAAATTTTGTTATTCTATTTAAACTGAGTGATTTTTTTCGTAATTGTACAATACATGTACTGCTATCTGTTATTTGCTTATTATTTTTACCGTGGAATATATGTACTAGGTATAATAACACATTTTTAAATCTAAATCTATATATTATATTTATTCACACTACAAAAAATGGTTTCTAATTTTATTCTCTTCCATTCTTCCTTTATTTTTGTCCCAGATCTCAGTGTTCTCTTTAGACCAAGTTTAGACGTAAAATTTTGATAAATTAATTCCCAGCATGAACAATGTTTAAATATAATTATTATAGTTATCATCTTTCTGAATGGACAAAATTATAACCAACCTTGACTATTTGTATTTGAGTATTTTCAAATAAGTATGAATAATTTTTTGAAATTATTTTAAATGCAAAGAAAATTAATAATTACACAAAATAATTATTCACACCTACGCTTCAATCTTTTTACTACACAATGGTGTCAAAATATGTAGTCTTAACTTAATATTTGCGAATTGCGAGTGTAGTTTGATTGCTACTGAACTGTTGTGTTTAGCGTAGCACCTGCAAGCCAGGCCCGAGCCCGATATTAGTCTATAGGTATAGTGCTGAGTTTGTCCCTTATGCTTTAAACAAGGACAAATATATATTAAAGCAGACAGCGAGAAATAACCTAAGCATATCTTAAAAGTGGAAGGGGAACGTAACAAGTTTGTCTGCACTAGTGCCATACAAGCCACAAAACTGACATCGCTCGGCGACCGGCAATGCTCTTAATGAATTATTGTGTGAAAATTTTGAATATATAATATTTTCCTGAGTAGGTTAAAACTTGTATTTTTTGTTCTGTCTAATACGTAAATATACAAGTATCCGGGTTTGGAAGGCCATCATTGAGATCACGAAAACTGTAAGAGATACGACTTCGGTTAAATGGGATATGCGATGTGGCGGGGGGTGTTATCTTAGATGTGCTCTTAAAAAATTCTCAACTAGACAATGCTGGAGAACTGAATTTGAAATATCGAAAAATCTAAAGTTTTAAGGGTAAAACAAATTCAAAATACAATAACGTTTATACCAATCGAAAGAGGAAAATAAGTATTTTTTTTTTAAATTAAAATCAAATATGGGTTTTATTTAAAAAAAATGTAAGTTTGTATTATATCTCAAAAAATTACCGATAGAAGAATTACGCCAGTGGATAGACAATAAAAATATCTCATTTTTTTTTAAACATTTTTCTCGATTACGAATAGTTTAGAAGTAATTTCAAAAAAATATATATCGATCAAATTTAGTTTTCTGCCATGATCAGTATCCTATGAGAATTTTTGGCAAAACAAAAGCACATCTTAGTTGCTCCCCCCCCCTCCCTTCAAAGACGCGCACCACATGTCCTATTTAACCGAAGTCGTATTTCTAATCGTGTCCGAGATCCCATGGTGACCTTCCAAATCCGGAAACCCGTATCTTAATATATTTTTTTTTATTTGGTCAAGGTCACATATCCCAATTACTCTTATTAATTTTTATCAGAAATTACCATTTGTGTACCCTATACCAATTCAGTAGATGGCGTCCATATCGACGCCAGTTTTAAACCAACGAAATTAAGGTAGTTGTCACTCGAGTGTACCTATCAAAAACTTGTTCTATGTTCAAAATAAAAATTAAGCTAATGCAGTTTATATTTGCAATAATCAATATTTTTTAACATTGTATTATATACATAGATTGTGTAAAAATTGTTAAAAGCTTATATCAAAGACTGTAACAGACGAATTTTCTTTATTTTTCCGTAGAAAAGTTTTTTGTTGAACTGTACCACTCGCACTAACACATACAAAAGTGTCGTATTCCAATTTACTCACACAACAGCACGAGTGTTGAAAAATAACTGTGGCAACGTCGCACTGTCGCACTTAGACAAGGACAGAAATATTTGGTTTGTTTTCAGACAGAGCTTGAATTTTAATTTTGACATATGTAAAATGTCGAACCGTGTACGGTTTTCAGAGGTATAATATCAAAAAACATGATTAAAAAAATTGCAAATAGTGGAATTAATTTTGAAACACTAAGTAGAATATATACAGAAAATGGAAGAATAGGTGTAATTCAATTTTTATCAGAAATTGTAACCGGTAACACGAAACCACGTATAACCAAAAACAAAAGAATTTTAGACAAAATTGTTGATTTTTTAAGTAAAAATCAATAATTTTGTCTGAAATTCAATTTACTATAAACTCAAAGTTGAAGTTTTCCTGCATTTATTGGTACATTCAGGTATAAAAGTAATCAGATGTTTTGAGATATAATACTAGTTCTAAACTACAAATCGGAACTGCAAAATAAATTAATATATTTCTTTCTTAAAATTACGAAAGTAGTATTATATTGTTTGTACTTTTCATGCTTTTCACGTAAAATACCCATATAAAAAATATTTCCTTCGAATGTACGTTTGAAATTCCTTTAACCACAGAACACCTCTTATTCGCTAATACCACAGTGGGTGTTGTTAACTGACATTCCATCTGGAGAACTTGTACATGGTTGTCAAGTATAATTCTACCTATTTATCGTATCTTCAGATTATAATTTTCTAGAGGCAATAAAATTAAATCTGGGTGGTAAATAATTTTCAAATTTTTACATAAAATCCGTTAATTGGTTATCTATAACATACTAGTTTTTCGATTAAATGTCATAATTGATATAAAAGTTATAATTTAAAATGTTGTGTTTATTTTGCCATTTCCTATTCTTCACGTGTTAAAAAGGCCAAATTTAATTGCAAATATCTCAGGTACCTCTTGGTCAATTGTTTTAAAACTTGGAGAGCAGGTAGATTATACTTCAGTTGAGATGTACTTAAAATTTCAATTAATTCTGTTGAAAATGATTTCACGATATAACTACCTTAAAAAATGGCAGTATTCAACTGCTGTCATCTGACATTTTATGAAAAATATTAAAAAGGTATGTTCGAAAATAAACTACAATTATTTAAAAAAAAATTATATACCATAAAAAGGAATACCGATTGACTTAGAAATAACTGTAAATATCATTAAAATATACATTACTTAATACTAGTGTTTTTCTTTAAAAATAAATAACACTTAATAATTTCTACAAGTTATATTTTATCTTATAAGTTTCTGTTCAGGTTGATGACGTGCGTCTTCTGCCTATTCATTTTTACTATAATTTGTTTTTAAGTTTGAAAAATTCCAGTAGACATGACCGAATATAATACCGTTTATTATACATTAAATTACAAAATTTAGAGGAAATATCAGTAGGGCGATTGGTCAGTAGTTTTAGGCGGTAAAACTATACAAAAAAATAATTAAAATAAAATAATTTTGAATATAATGGCAATATTTTTTGTAATGTAATCTATAATATTAATTTGTAAGACTTCTGGATAAAAAAAAATATATCTTACCTGTAAAGTATAATATAAACAACTAAAAGGATGTGGGCAGACAATATGCCTGCCACGGCATTTAATTTGGTGCATAATTCGTCGGTATATTCTGAGTGCCTGATTGATGATATGGAACAGTTGGTTCTTTGGCCTCTCGCTACGTCTGGAAGACGGGTACACAACCTGTGGTGTTGATGTGGACGGACCTTGCTCACTTGTGCTTGCCTTGTAGTCAGAAACTTGTTTCGTGCGTTTCTCCAGGTACTCATTTTCCTCGTATGGCCCTAAAACGAACCTAATATAACAAATATTAATAAAAGTTGAATTTCTAATTGTCAATTTTATAAAAATAAATAAAACTACACAAATGGAAATTAGATTAGATTGTATATAATTTCTAATACATATCAACAAAAAAATAAAGAAAATTGAACATAACAATTGCATTTAAAACGTAATGTTACCGATTAAAGTTCGACTGAAAAGTGGTATGATAAATAAAAGTACAATTGTAATTATTACAATTTTCTATCATTATCTAAATAATTTTGTGTAATTATAGAATATTTCAATATTTATTCATTGAGCAGTTAAAATAATATATAACAATTTTTCTAATTTAGATTCTCTTTTCCGAAATATATTCATATTCCAACTTTTATTACTATTCATGCATAAATATGTATTACAAGAATAAATCACATTTTATGAATATTGCTAATAAATATTTGAATGAAAAAGTAAAAGTCATGGCTTTCACATAAAGGTGTAATTTAATTTTTTACAATTCATACAAGTACTAAAACATGCGAATTGTACTACTACAATAAAATGAAGAAATACATTTTATTACTCGTACGAGCGGAAAAACAATGTCTTGCAATAAAATATCTTACATAAAATTAAATAAGATTATATTTACCTCAACACTCCAAATATACCATCACTTTTATTATCTTTTGATTTATGTTGTCCTCCTTTATAATACATAAGAAGCATAGCCATGCTAACACTGAATATTAATGTTGATCCATATGGTATGGATCGCACCATTCCTCTTGATTCTAACATGTTCCATACCTGAAATATTCACAATTATTTTAATATCAGACATATATTTATTTCAAAAATAAGTAAGATAAAATAAAAATAAATATTTTCAGTGGTTATTGTAAAAAGCAATTTTGTCAATTAAATATTATTTTTATGGGCTATGATTTGAACGGACAACAAATTATTCGGTTTTTGGGAATCTTTACAATACAGTTTTTAAAATTACTGAATGAGCAATATACTATATGCAGCAAACTAATTTTAAGTCAAAACAATCTTCTTTTAATTTTTTTTCATCAGCTCCTATAACCAGCGGGACTATGAAAATTTTAACAAAGGATTTGTTCTTTGTTTATTAAAACCTAAAACTTAAATGTTAATTATATGTTATAATATAGTTTATTATATATAAAAAAAATCAATATTAAAAAACACATTAATATTATTAAGTATATTTTCGTCTGATTTATGGGTAATAATGACTTATAGGGGATCGCGCGACCCCTTTATTAATTACATTTTTCTACAATTTTCTGGACCCTTGTTCTTGTTTAATTGTTTCTTTTTGTTTAAATAGTTTTTTTTTCAATTAATTTCATAGTATTCATATTTGTAAACTATCTTTATTAATATAATATTGTTGATTTTTTTGCCCATCTAATTATTTTGTTGTTCAAATAATTATTTCTTTTTTGTTTGTACCCAATAATATTATATTAATTAATTAAATTATGATTAGTAGTTACATATCAGTAAAGGGAGTAAAGTTCGTTATTATTTGTCGAGAGCGAAGATTGCGGGCGTAGCTCGAGGGATGCAATCACTTGAGGCAAATAATAACACTTTTATATACCCATTTTATATACAAACGGATTTTTATTTATTTAAGTAACCAAAGCGACTATTAACAGCATGTAAAACTGGTAAAAATGAAACACACTCCCATAAAGGAAGAAAAACTATTTATTTTTTAATTTTTCACAAAAACCATTATATTTTTTCCAAAATAAATGTAACTGATAATATTTGATATATCAGTTTATCAATATCAATTAACAATTGATCACTTAAGAAAATAAAATTCTTCCTGTCTTTGAATCACTTTATTTCCCTAGGGAGTATTTTTCATTTTTATTTCCCTCGGTAGATAATGAAGAAATTAACTAATGATTTTGATAAAAATAAAGTTAACATTATTTATCAGTTGTATATTTTGAAGTAAACGTTGGTTTTTACAATAAAAACATGACTTTATCTAAAAGTTTTATTTATAATATAATAAAACTGTCTCAAGATTAATTATTAGTTATAGTTATTCTATAAATCATTTTTTGAATACGATTAGGTAATTATGCTCGTAATTCTTTTATGCACCTTCTGTAAACGTAAATATTCTTCTACATCGATATTTTATTTAAATATGTAAATTTAACAATTTCATCCAAATAAATACAGAGGAAGAAATTAATAGAGAGTGTTGAAAAATACTGTAAACGAAAATATAACAAAATATGACATCAATGACTGTTAATGAATTGTTAAAGAGTAAAATTAAATTATGCAGGTATTAGTAAATTTTCGGGAATTTAAACAATACAAAATCGATTTGATATTTAATGTTGTTTTATACATAAATAAATATTATATGTAAAGGAATACAAAATTTTGGTCTTTGAAAAGAATATGTTACTTTATCTGAATGTTTTATTTATAATATAAAAAATGGTCTAAGGCATACATTAAAATTATAAAAAGGAAATATAAATCCTAGTTCTTATTCAAGCAGAAGTTTTATTAATTTAATGAATTATTTCCTGGACAAATATTAAACTGATTTTATGATAATTACTACAGAATGTATTAAACGTACTTGAAACGAAATCATAACAATGCAAAATGTGACATCATTGACTTGTTAATATACTATTAAATTACGCCCAAAAGCTACATTACGATTCATTTGTCCGAAGTCATATTTAGTTTTACTTCAGAATACTTGTTTTATGCTTATAAAAGTTATAAATGTAAAAAAAAATTAAAAATCAGTCAAGTATAATTATGAGAAAAACATAATTACATTGCTTACCGTTTCAGTGGCTACATTACTAACATACAAACACAGCAGTGGTCGTCTGGATGGCCTTTCAATAAGAATAGAAATTACGCTGGATAAAAATACTGGCATAGATGAAACTGTTAATATGTTAAAGTTACCCATTAACTTCCTAAAAAAAAAATCAAATACTTATTTTAGATTATTTTACACATATTCAATTAACAAATCATTTGAATAAAATTTTCTAATTTTTAACCAATTACGTACAAATTATATACGAGTAGAACATTTTTATATTCTTATGACATTCATGAGTTAAAAATATTATTTTTGAAACAAGTGCGGAAAATTAGTGATTCGGAAACGAATATAAGTTTTCGAAACGAGCGTAGCATGAAGTTTTAGAATCAAGTTTTCAGCATGTATTACAAAATAATCTACAATCAACTATAAAAATAACAAATATTACAAATTGTATTCTAAATTTTTGACATATAGGTCCAGTTACATAAAACATTGTTAACTTTAATTACGTTGTTAACATTGACATGGCTTATTTTAAAATGTATTTTTGATACATATCCAGTATAGTTAAACACATGATCGGCTAACAACGTTTTATGCAACTGGCCCTTATCTACTATTTGGGCGGTTATGCATGATAATTTTTATATTATAACAATTGCTTTTTTAACAACAAAATAATAATCTGATGTTTTAAATCAGCAATTTCCCGCACTAATTTTGAGTTTGAGAACATTTATTTCCCACATGATTGTAATGAAATTACTATTACAGTCATATTTCGAAAATGGATGTTTTGAAATATTAAAATGAATCATTATGGAACTTCTTTAAAGAAAATACCAAATAATTTAAATTAAGTTAACATAACAGCCTGGGTGCCAATAGGCTCGGCTCGAGGTAATTTAACGCCCTGGTAAGTATACATTTGGCGCCCCTGTTAAATTTTTTAATTTGAAGCATAAGTGTGTCTAATAGATAACACATTTGGAAGGTAAAATCATTATTCACTAATATAAGTAAATATAAATTCTCTTTTTTTTCTTCCAAAATTTAGCGCCCTTCAAATTCCAGGTTGAGCCGAGCCTGGTTGCCAAAACGTTTAGTATACCATTTAGTTAATAATAATATAATACAATTAGTAGGTATTATTTTTGTGTGAACTTATTTGGGATTTTTTTTAAACAGGATGATTCATCAGTCTCTTCTTTTTTAGTAACTCGTTCAATTTAAATATTATGGAAAAAAATTCAAACGAAGTTTATTTTAAATGGGAACAGGCGGTGGTGATATAGTGTAATTATGGCGCCACACTAGCCATGTACTTTCTTGAATTATGTAATAAAATTTGTGCACTTTAGTAGGCGCGCGCTAGCACAAAGAACTCATAATTGGAAAATCCTATATTAAAAGTGGATACTTTGTTACTTAAAAAAATCCATTTTTGTAGTAGCAAAAGTGTAAGTAATCTTGTTAAGTTAAAACATGTATTTTTATAAACATTGTTAGCTTTAATTAATACGTTTATACATAATTTGTGCCAAATATTTGCAAAATGTTGTGTACTTGAGCGACCATTAACAATCAAAAACCAAATGACATTCAAGTAACAATGTTGCCGATTTGTGCACAGAGCTCCAAACATACAGTTGTCATATTGCAGAAGACGGAACTACCACAGCGCCATTTGACCTTCGGTGTTAAATCACTTTGCGAATAATATTTATTCAAATTTGATAAGTACATGAAATTTACTATCTAATAATATAAAAATAATCATATGTTAAAGACAAAAGCCTTTACATTTCATTATTTTTACATTACACTTTTGAAATTAAAATTATTTCATTATAATATTTGTTATATAATATTATCAGATAAGTCAAAAATAGTATTTAATAAAAATGTAATATTTAAATTATTCGCCATTGTATTTTTTAATAATATAACGTGATTATTTTTTTAATATTGGATAGTAAATTTCATATACTTTTCAAATTTGAAAATATAAAGTTACATACCATTGCGTAAAAATGGAACATTCTGTAGAAAACCTATACTGCAGATTTATAGTCATTTTTTTCCATATTTAAAATAATCGAGTTATTTAAAAAAACAGACCGATGATACCCGGTATATCTCTTAGTACCATTTTCCTTCACAAAAATACTTGCTCGGTATTGTGATCATAAAGCAAATAAATTTTCGTAACAAATTTATTACCGGCAAAATATTTTTCCTAGAGAAGACAGAGTATTAAAATATGTATTTAATAATTTTAAGTTGAACCTATTGGTGGTTTCGAATTCCGTACCAAATAATGGCTTTCAATAGAACTTATTGCAGTATGTATATGAGTTGTTTTCAAACTACTGTAAGATATAAGTTAATGATGTGAAGGTTCGTTTGTAGGTTAACAATCTACAGACACCATTAAATTTCACATAATTCCTGTTTTAGTACCCATTAAAGTATTAATAATGTAACATGATTTCCATTCTCTTAAGAAAATATGAAACGCAAATTTTTCTCAAAAATTATTTGCATGTTTACGGTGAAGGTCGTTAGCCTACATAAAGCTGATAGTTCTTTAGACTGTAATTTGTAATACAAGCGGTTGCTATTTGATTTTGAAATTTTAATTGAGTCTCATTGCATAAATTTAAAAGTTTAAATATTGAATTGTTTTTCTTTCCATTATATTATAATGAATGAGCATACACAAGGCATAATATGGTTTGCATGTTTTGGATTTCGTTTTCATTGTAATCATTGGAATTGTTTTTCACAATTACTTCTAATCTCGTAAATTAAACATGAAAAACTCTACAAAAATCAATTATTGTCAAATCTCATGACTTGAATCTAAGATGCCTTCGCCAAAGGCGCACAAAGAGTCCAATTCAATGGGATCCTCCACCATAACAGAAAATTGAGTAAAATGTTAGTAGACGAAAAAAAGTTTTAAAAAAATTGTTAGTTTTTAAAATATTTGAGATTTTAAGCATCTATTTCTACGTCACACTATTGCTATCTTTCTCGCGCAGCCTACTACTGAAACTGGTGCAATAAAGATAGCTATAGGTTTCATTAAAAATCGAATACACTTAAACTAAAAACAATTATGACTTTAATACTACGAATTGCTTCAAAATTAAATGAACTTTCATTTAAAATAATAAATAAATTAGAGTGGAGAACCCCATTGGAGATTCAAATTAACTTTTTCTGTAGTTATATAGCCCTGTTTTGATGTACAAGCTGTTAATCTGTCACTGATACAGCATTTTACTCCAGAAAATTTCTATGAAAGGAAGAAAATAATATATTTTGGGGATATTTATAGTTGAAAATTTAGCCACCAGATAGAGTCTGCTTAACTTGAATCGTGAATTGGTAGTTGAGAAAATTTTCCCCAACCTAATAAAACCCAATGAATCCAAAGTAATCACAATTTATTAAACGTGAGTTAATAACTGAATGAAATTTTATATTAACATATACATTAACATTTTGTATGTTTCAAAACGGTAGTAGGTAAGTGTTTAAAATTCAAATGACATGTAGATATACATAACATAACCCGAAAAATCAACAATTTTTTTTTTATCGATTTTGCAATGTAATTTCAAATATATTTACTTACATTTAGCTTAAAATGTATTCATTTAAGTTACAATTTAGTATTGAAAGATAATTTTTTTGAAATATCTTGTGTTGAAAACAGACCTAAATTCACATATCATCAGAACAGTAATGTCAGTTTCTTTTGCCGGTCTAGACATTATCAATAAATGTTTCCGCACGATTTGAATTTATTTAATACTACTTATGCCGGACGGAGGCACAAAAAATGTATTTCAACCTTAGTACCTAATGAGGATTTAAAAAAAAAATGTTACTACTCGTACAAAAGTCAAGGATATAATTAAAAGAAATGTTTCTTTTTTTCAAATTATTTAAGTGATACAATTTTATTTAAAAAGTAAGATTAGTAATATTAGTGTAAAAAGTCTAGTAATTTACTACCGTTTTAGGGGTGATCGCGATTTTTTTAACGACTGCCCAAATATACAGTTTTATATACCAAATAATATAAATATTTACATCAATATATTAATAATGCAATAAAAATTAATTTTATAAATTAATAAATTTAAAAATTAATTAATTATAAAACATTTGTTTAATTTATAAAGTTTATATTAACATATAATTATTTAAAAAATATTAATATTAAAAACTCCATATTTCCCTATAAGTACCAAAAAATGAAAAAAAAAACAGCCGGGTTTAAAGAAAAAACTTTTTTGCCATCAGCATAAAGCTTTCTTCTGCGAGTATTAACATAAAATACACGTAAAATTAGAAATAATATTTTTGCCGTGTATAAATTTACATTTAAAAGAACAGTCATTACTCATTTCATTATACTATTGATTTGTAATGTCCTTTTTGACTTATCTTTTATGTTATCTTTAATTGAGCGGAAAATACTTTATAATCTCAAAATCATAAGTAATTGGTACTTTACTTCCATTTCCTGTTTTTATGAGTTCTACTTTACTAAATTATGCACTTATAAGTAATTTCGATGGTAATTTATAACTCATATAGGTTATATAAATTACTGCATAGTTGATTAGTATACAAAATATAATATTATATTTACCTTAAATTGCACAGAAATAACGAATATCCTAATCCAGTTGCACTAAGAAAAGCTACCGATTGTACAATTCCTAAAAAAGTCCTCTTGACATCTTCTGCATTTGGTATTCTGCCTCTCATTAAAAGCGCGAACTGAAAAAAAAACAAATTATACAAAATAATAAATAAATGTAAGTTATAAAATAATAAAAATTAAAATATGTTATTCATAAAGTAATAAGAATCGCGCACTAAATTGTTGACATTTGGAGGTAGATAGTCGGAATTTGGACCAAGGGAACAAGTTTTCAATTCCTCAACGTTTCGAATTAATTTAAATCATCAAGGTGACCCCAGACGTTCAATAATATTGTACAATATTTAAGATCTGTTCTGTAGGATATATTGGATGATTAAGCAATATATTGTGTCAATCAAAAATAAATTGCACAATATGTGTAATATTAGTCTTATCTGCTTGCATTATTGGACATTCAAGTACAAGTTTTAACGCTGGTAATTATAAAAAATGGAAATTTTAAAAAATGTGATTAATAAGGAATTATTGTGTACAGGCATTTTTTTTAAAGATGTCCGATCAAGGTCATCTGTATTATGAACGAATTAACAAATTGGCATAAATTTATCTCTCTCATTTGCAAAAGCTATAAGCGTGTGCAATAAGGATGGATATAACACGCGTCTTTCAAAAATTCATATTGTTTCGAATAAGTTAGGACATTCCACTTTAAAACGATGCGTTGTTGATAATACTTTCGCTGTAACGTAAGTTTATTTATTAATTCACAAACATTACCTTGATACATAGCAGTACGAATAACGTTATTTTCTGTAAGTGTCACTGACATTGTGTCAGTATCTTATTTTTCACATATTTGGTTTTATATTTGCTAATAAACTTACCAGTTGACTTATTTTTGAATTTTGAATGCTTTTATTGTACCATATATTTTCATAATAATAAAATACTAGTAGTATCTTATGTACCTTCGTAAAAACTAAGCAAACTACTGAATTTGTCCGGATGGGCGGAGGAAAAATCTGAATTTATACAATTCGTAGATGATCTTGATCGGACTTCTTTCAAAAATTTACTATAGGTAATTTATTTCATTTTACTGAACAGTAGCCATGTTCCTTCGAGCTGTGATTGTGTAAATCCTGATTAGTTTAATCGTGAACCTTTTGAATCATGTTTTAAAAATTATATTGAGAACTTGAATAATGTAAACCCCATCTAGCGTCAAATATTATATGCAGACCAATGCAAACTAACTTATTTTATTTTCTAAATAATCTACTGTTAAATGTTATAGGCAGCATTAAAAATGGATCATAATATAGAAATAAAAAAAATGTTCTTGGAAAGGAATATGAGTACGTTTACATAAAACAAATCTTTTATGTAACATATTTTCTTTGTTTTCAAAAGTATGTTGGGCCATTACATACTTTTGTAGGAAAATCATATTTCCTTTGGGTCAACAAACCCCACATTAATAAATTTCTAAGCTCGAAAACCAATTGTCGTCAGCCATTTTTAAATTTGCTCTGAAATAATCCGTGTGATCACTCAAAAAGGATGATTCAGAAGGGAAAGGTTGTCTAGTGATTACAAAATAAGAAAGTGGGGATAACGAATAGGAAACGAAAAAACATACTTCTTAATCATGATCACTTTGATGATTTAGATTGAGAATCTCAGCCCGAAGGAACACGGCTAATATATAGGAATTGACGATTCAAATTAACTTTTGTTAAAGGATATTTTAAATTATTTAAATAGCCTGCAAACTCTAGAAAATCTCTATGAAAGGAAGGAAATAATGTGTGTTCTAAGCATATTTTAGTTCAAAATTTAGCCACCAGATAAAGTTTTTCAGTCGCGATATTCGCATCAATATTTTTCTAAAATATTATTGCATAGTAATATTGAACTTCTATGGGCGCCTAAAGGTTAAAGGTGTACTTTAATAGTTATTCATGTAACTAGTGTAAAAAGTTTGAATTTGACATGTACCTCCATGCAAATACCAACACTTTTTATTTCGAGACGACTAAATTATGCATATACAGGATGGTGAATGTATGTAAAAACATAATTTCGTAATTTACTGCTTCCCTAATTATTTTAAATAAAAAGCCTCAAAGCTTCAAATAAAAAATGTAGAACAAATGAGTCAATTAATGTTGAGTCGAAAATCACCGTTAAATATTTTTTAATTTTCAATTCAATGGTTATTGCTATTTTTGAGGTGATTTTCGATATTTTCAAACCTAATAGGGTACTTACAAGATTTTTGTATTTATAAAATAACATTATATCCTCGATATTTTGATTATTTAAACATTATTTATTGACAAATAATTATAATAATTTCTATAAATAATGAATTATTCATTGTTAAAAAATGTGTATATTTTCAAATATATCACGTGGTTAAAAACAGAATGTGACGTCAAAAGACACACACTATAAGCAACGGAGAGAGACACGCAATTGCATGCGATGAACAGGGTTGCTTGTGTTCAGGCAGCCAATAGCAATAGACGTTCTGCTATTAGAGTGGGGGTAGTTTTTGTCCAGAGTATTTGCGTGATTCTTTTTAATTCAATATTTAAAAAAATATGAACAAAAATGTTTTTCTAAGTTTATTATGAATTAATTTGTATAATCTTTCACATAAAATAATAATGGAAAATGTGTAACCACCCTATTTCTGCTGTTACGAAGCATGCAAACTTAATTTTGATCCTTATTCAGATGTGGAATTAACTGCTCTACAACTTTTATTTGATGCTTTTTTTACCTAAAATAATTAGGAAAGCAGAAAATAACGAAAGTATTAATTTATATGTTCAGGTATTATGTTCGGGAGTGCCGATCAGCACCCTGTATGAAAAGTGAAAATATTCTATATCTAAAAGTATTATTTTTCAATATAAATTCCTCTTAAAAAATTGTAAGTTCATATACTAAAAATATAAAATTTGGAAAAAAATAAAATTTTATTTTATTACAATAATGATATTTATAAATATAAAACATACGAACAATAAAGTAATGCGACCTTTTACACCTGCTTTGTCAATGCTTTTAACTCTAAAAAATGACAAGGTTCGTGATCTCTCAATAAATTTGGAGTAGCTGCTTGCATATAAAGACGTTTGTTTGTACATATATTTTTCATAAACTGAGTTGAAAGTGTTAAATTTGGGTTACAACTATTTTGCCAATCTAACGAATTGTAATTTAAAGATATGTATATATAAAAGTATAAAATAATACATGAATTTTCATTTAGTTCATGGCCGGTTGCACCAATGTTTAATTGATAATTATAGAAAAATTAAATTAAAATCAACATTTTTATATGTAGAAAATATATTATATAAGTGTTGATTTTAATTTAATTTTTGTTTAATTTCCAATTAAAATATTAACGCAACCGGCAACTGGCCATAAATTCTTCAAAAAATGATTTTAAAGACAAAAACTAAACAAAAAAATTAAACTTAATATTTCGTTTCAATTGCAAATGTTAATAAATAATGTAATTTAAATAATTATGCCACTTTTATATCACATATTAAGTTCATTAAATATCTTGAAATTTTGCTGGATGTTTGTCATTATCATATTTAAACTATTTTGTAAATAAAAGTGTTTCCATTTACTCATAACACAGATAAATGACATTAATATGTGTTTTTAGATCTTTAGGTACAATTACATTTTTAGTGAAATTTATTATAAGATTTTTGTCACACCTAAGCAAGATCAGTTGGGTTTTTATTAGTGAAAGTATTTTATTAAAGATACTGTTGCATAATGATTAGATTGTTGTTAGTAGTAGTAGTATAAAAAATATATGTATGTAATAGTTTAATAATATTGTATAGCCCTTGAAATATAAATTTTTTCTTCAAACGTCACAAAGTAGCATCTTTTGTGACTTGATTCACAAGGTAGAAATAAAATAGGTAAATAAATATCCATAGAAACTATACAGAATCAACGAATAAGAAGTAACTTAATAAAAGAAACCTGTAATATCGCCCTAAATATCACTACTATAACACGCTAGGTAACTTAAGAATAAAATTACTAAATACCACCAATAGCTGTCAAATTTAATTAAATAACCTATGAATTGAAATATAAACAGAGTTTACTTTTGAGGAAATAACATATTAAAGAATAGCAGACTTAAAGATTACAATTACAGGGACGGTAATGAATGTAAGAATACTTAGAATTAAAGTGATATAAGAAAAAATTATATTGTTTTGCAGTGATTCCTGGACATATCTTTCCGCCACAGTAATAGATATTTTTCTTTAAATATCTACGTTTGAAGAAAAAAATATAATGTGTCATTCGGAGTATAAGTGTCACTTTTACTCCTAATAACACTATACTATTGTACTCATGCATTGAAATGTATTATTTCGCGTCGCCTAAGCAACCAGTATTGCCAGTTGAAAAATAATATATCACAAGATTTTACTCCAAAAAGTTACTAGATTAGGAACAAATTTCACTAGATTTTATAATTTTATTGTTTTGTAATATCATCCATCTTAAATATTCATTTCTATACTTCGTACACGCTCAGTTGCCACCACATATGTTTAAATTTTAATGCAATCGACCGAAATATGAATTGTTTCGATAATTGATTTTTTCGGAAATTTACAATATCTAAAAACCTATTGCGTTTATTCACATTTATTGCAAATATTTTATAAAATAGAAATTGCATAATTATTCTGACAAAACATAACCTTATGTTATCAAAACGACCCAAGGTTGTCATTTTTGTCCGCTGTCGGCGCTGATTCGTCTAGTTTTGGTAATGTAACAAAGTTGTGTTTTATGTCAGAATAATTTTACAATTTCTATTTTATAAAATATTTGCAATGAATGCGAATAATAGGACGTCAAATTATTATGTGATGCATTGGGGAATGTAATAAATCTTACAAAATTACCGATTGAAGTATTAAAATTTACAAATTTCCTAGAAGATTATAATGAGGAATAGAAGCTTAAGAAAATAACTTTTCAAGTGATATTTTGTACTAACATGAAAATAGTATATTGTGTTATTAGGAGTAAAAGTGAGATTTTGTGTGACGAGCGTGGAAGTTTAAACGACGAGCGAAGCGAGTCGGATAAATACACGCGAGGCACACAAAGACACTTTTACTCCGAATGAAACATTATATTTTTTCTTCAAACGTAGATATTTAAAGAAAAATATCTACTAATGACGTTACATTTTACGTAAATTACGTTTGCGACTTCAACTGCCCTGTAGCTATGGATACTTATTTGTTCACTTTTTGTTATAAACATTGAAATGAAAATTTTCACGTTTTGACGTTTAAATAAAAACTGTGCAATTTTATATCCTCCTTCTGTGCAATTATGTCGGAATTTGAAGTATTATAATGTACGCCCCCTGAAGTTGTTCAATTGGATGGAAATCTAACAGTGTGGCTGAAAGATATGTCCACGAATCACTGCAAAACTATATAATCTTTTCTTATCACTTCAATTCTAAGTATTCTTAAACTCATTACCGTCCCTTCTTTAATAATGTTATTTCCTCAAAAGTAAACTCTGTTTATATTTCAATTCACAGGTTATATATTTAAATTTGACAGCTATTGATCGTATTTAGTAACTTTATTCTTAGGTTACCTATCGTGTTATAGTGACATTTACGGCGATATTACAGGTTTCTTTTATTAAAGTTTCTTCTTATTCGTTGATTTTGTATAGTTTCTATGGATATTTATTTATTTTATTTCTACGCCGGCGGCGTAGAAATTAGCTACTTCTACTCCGGCGGCGTAGAAATTAAACTTCTACCTTGTGAATCAAGTCACAAAAGATGCTACTTTTATGACGTTTGAAGAAAAATGCATTTAGGTTTACTTATTTTCTCATTGTATGAGTAAAATTCAAACCAAGGTCATATGATTGCAACAATGAATTGTACAAGAATGTGTTTTTTTAGTTAATATTTGAACAAGATATAATGCAAGAAGCAGAAAATTGTCTTAAAATTGTATAGTACTTGCAGTTGTATAAAATAGAAGTCTACTTTCAACACAATTCGTCTATTTATTATAGGTTGTGTACCATATGTAATGTAGAAATTCACAGGGTCCGTATTTTTCGTATCGTTTCCTCTTCGAGCTTATGCCACTGATTCCATTTAGAGCCTGGTATATTTTTAATAAAGAATCTTCTTCATTTATTGCGAATATAATAGAAAAATATGCTATCATCCAAGTTCTCCAAATCTTTAAACGAAATTTCCGTGTGTGCATCTTATAATATTTAACTAATATTATAAAATATAAAACTAAATATGATAAAATGGTTTACAGAAATCACACATTATGAAAAAAAATATTTTTTTTTTGGTACAGTACCTTCGCTGGTATTTTAACTTTTTTTGAATTTGTCACATCACATATAGCATTTTACTTATTTTTTACCTCTCGCTAAGAGAGGTATTGGATTCATGCTAAAAATCGCATATCCAGATTTTATTGAATAAGCACGATTTAAGGTCCATAGAATCCGATTTTAACATTTTTACAATGATGTCTGTGTGTGTGTGTGTGTGTGTGTGTGTGTGTGTGTGTGTGTGTGTGTGTGTGTGAGAGGTTGTTGGAGACACGATTTCTCAAATTCTATAAGACTAAAGACCTGTTTGACTACGGATTCCTCAATCTAACAGTAATGGGAAGAGTTGAATAGATTCTGGTAACAATTGGACAACCGGAAGTAGTAGTTTCTAAAAAAAATATTTCTAAATATTATTTTTTGAAAATTTGTTACTACAAATATTAAAGATAATTAAATTCTCAACCTGACACATTTAATTTTTTTATTATATCTCGAATAGGTTTGGAGTTATACTATATAATATAGAATAATCTGTTGTAATAAATCTCGTTGCCCGAAAAACAGTTGCAATACATATTTAAATTTTTGTAATTGACAAATGCAAAATGTCAGTGTCAGATTTTTCTGGGAGGTATGAGTACATTTAATATATATTATTGTATTATTAATTATGTATTTAAATTACAGGTATGTTCGAGGGTATGTTAATATTACATATATCCTTAAGAAATACCGCTAATACAGCCAATGAATTTGAAGAATTTTGAACATATCAGAATAGTAGGATAAAATTTCTCATAGAACGAAAGAAGAGAAACAATTTCAATTATTTGTGTGTACTTATAGGGCGCGAGCATTCATGTGACTTTGTTGGCCTTGGCAAGCAGATATGAGGATCCGTGTCAAAATGACGGCTAGTAGTTATTCACATAGATATCACAATTGTCATATGTCATAATTTTTCATTCAAAATTTCAAAATATTCTGATGTTTATTTATCATCCATTAGGAATATACTTGTCGAGGAAAATAATCCACATTGATTTGGAAAATCATAATGTTTCGAATGAAAACTTATGATATTTGACACCTATGTATATTACTAGCTCTCATTATGACACGGGTCCCCACATCTGCTTGCCAAGGCCAACAAAGTCACACAACTGCTCGCGCCCTATGTAACATAAAATAAAAATGGCGAGAGGTATTGTGCTGGCCACAACACAACAGATTTTTTTTATTCATTTCAATATACTATGATGTATAAGAAACTGTAGGACGACCTGTTATTGCATAATATTTTCGAAATTCAAATTTTAATATATTTTTTAAAGCTCAAACTCAAAATATTTATTTCTTATGAACACTCGACAATATTTATTAATACATGTTTCAAATTATATAGTACTAATACTTTTATAACGACAAAGGTTAAATCTAACAAATGTTTGATTTCATTTATTCAGAATCTGAATAATCAGATATGGAAGAATATCATCCGGTTGGAAACTTGTATGGTACTCTTCAATTATGTTATAAAACCATTCATCGCACTGTGGTACATAACTTTTCGCTTTAAAACAAATTCACACTATAGACCACTACACCACAAGTCCACAAGAATTTATAACTCAAACTGTGCAAAAACCGGCCAAATCCGGGACATGCCTTGTTATTGCACAGTTCTAATAAGCAATGGATACATGGTTAATTTAATACAATAAAATTTATTTATAGAGACATGAATATGATTATCACAAAAATGGATTTCAGTGACAGCAATTCGTTTATTGAATGTACACTACCGGTTGTCGTACAGGTGACAACTAATTTGCGGTTAAAAATATATTAAATTGTGCCGTTTTTGTGGTCGTGAGAAAAATAGTACAAAACTCGCTAGAAAGATGTTTTCTTTCATATTCGTGTGCTTGCTGCGCTCGACAACGTTTCATCAAAATTTAAACGCGTTATGAAATGACTTCCTTTGCTCGTTGTGTAGGTAACTATATTTTTCTACAAAATAATCAAATTAAGTTACTAATAAAACAAAATGAGTTTTAAATACATTATTTATTGTAGTTATTAATTAGGATATGTATATAAATTATTAATATATGTGTCTAATCAATGGAGGAACATTGTTAACATAACACCGTTAAGATATTTACCTCGGTATTTACATATTGTGTACTGATAAAAATTTCTGTGTATGTAACTACAAGTATATTAATAATTTATAAAACTTACGTAATGACCAGAGATGTCGCGCGCCCCATAATTTTCAAGGAAAAAAATTAAAACTAATACCTGATCGTATCAATATATTAATTTTTCTTTAATGTCAATTTAAATATTGGTACAACCGAGCATAATTCTGTAAGTTAAAAATATGGTTAGTTATATTATGTGCTGATATACAGGGTGAGTAATCGAAATCGCCGTCTTCGATATCTCCCTTGTCGTTAGAAATACAGCATAAGTTTATTAACAGAATTTATTCGTCTACTCAAGAAGCATAACGTAAAATTATTTTCACATATACAGGTTGTTGCATTACGGCTCGGCGAGAATTGTTTCTCTTTTTTTAAATGGAACACCCTATATATTTTGAATTGTATTTTATTCACCTATACGAACATATGAATTTTATTTTAGTTTTCCACGGCGTTGCCAAGTTATTCCGTTTTTTCTCTAAAAAAGACCGAATACACGCATTGCTTTATAAAGGCTTACTGAAGTTATTTTAATAGTAAAAATTAAGAATTTTCTTTTCTGTATAACTGTAATTATACTCTATGTTCTGACATATTTTTTTTAAATGTAATTATACAGAGTGTTTAATAAAGCGAATCAAATGTGCTCAATTTCAAATGACTATAACTCGTCATTTTCAAATGGAACAGCCTACACTCTTAATAATAACCTGGCTAATGAAACTACTGTCATTAGTGCAATTGTTTCTTATTCAAAAAACAATATCCATGGTTTTAATTTTTAATTAAATATATAGATTTAGAGAAAAATGGTAAAAATCTCCGAAATTATTGGTTTTAGGCATAGGATACCCTTAAGGTCGCCGTCGAATACAGTCCAATCTTAATTCAGTTTGTTTGATTGAAGGAATTCATTAAAACAAATGCAGTTTTGTTTATTGATTTTGAGAAATGTAAATCTAATGGTTGAACTTATATTCATTTTTTTATTAACAATAATAATATTGTTTATAACATTAAATCACGTAATAAAATAAAAAAATGGGTCCAAAGTATGTTCGTCATATGCAGATATTTTTTTTATAATGAATAATGAAAAAAAAAACTTAATGCAATAAGTAATTGTTATAAACCAATTGAATTACAATATTGCCCTATACTGTAATGTAAATTTAGTGCAGCGTTTTGTCGGAGCGCACTACTGGAGCTCTGCCGTCGCTCTCTCTACACCGCGCTCGCCACCACCCCTCCTCAGGTCATACCCACAAGCTAGAGAGAGGAGAGACAACGATTTCGCATGAAATCTTGTTGGCTCGGTCCAAATAGAGGCTAGCTGGCTAGCATCACTTTTGAAATTTTATGCGCCAAGTTTATATACTCTTATTATAAAATGGTTAAAACTAAAAATTCAAATCAAAACAGGCCTTCAAAATCAAAGAAACTAACGGCTACTGCTTTAAGGAGGCGAAAAAATGCTCTTCTTCAACAAAAGAACTTGCAAACAAATATAAATTTGGCCAAAAAAGCAACTAGAAGAATTTTGTTGGATTCGTATGACGTTCCCAATCAAATGCCATAAAATTCTGAAGTACTAATTAGTTTGGAAGATGGCACACATATTTCAGATGATTTAATTAATTTCGAAGATGTTTGGTGCCAAAAAAATGTATACGAAAGGTTTGTTAATACTCCTTTTGTAAATGTTTATGTATATAGTTTATATAGTGTAGGGTTGGCAGATATGTACCAATAAAATGTTCTAAATGTTGATCAATTATAACCAAAATCTAATCAGCTCTTCATATGGATATAAATAAAAGGAAGACGAAATAATTATAATTTTTAGAATTGTAGTGTTCGTGTTATCGTCACACACACACACACACACGCACGCACGCACTCACATACACACACGCACACATCATCGTAAAAAAATGCTAAAATCGTACTCTACGGACCCTAAAACGTGACGGAAGGTGAAAACTACTCTGATATTTACGGTTCTAATAAATAATTTATTTTTAATATAAAAAATTATAAATTATGTATTGAAAGTGATCCTAATCCTACGAGTGAATTTGATTTTGAGAAAACCATAACAGGTAATAGAATTGAGCAATTAGGATATGTTCTAAAATGGGCCATGAAATTACAACTGGATCATTCCAAAATTTGCACTATGGGTCACTTATATCCGAAACCTGCAGAGGATTAGGTCTAGTAAGCCTAACATGCTTCAAATTTTCAATGTATGATATTGAAATTTCTAAATACACCGAAGAATCAAATAAAGAAAAATCACAAATAAATATGGGTTGCGTATGGGGCAATATAGCAACTGGTAGTATAAATTCGCACAAATAAGAATTCCTTTCTATCATGAACATTAAATCTCTGAATAAGGATACATTTTACAAAATTGAAAATGAAAAGGTATATCCACCTCCTAATAAATTCACTAATAAATTTATTTAGCTGATTAATAAAAAATATCTCGGAAACATAAACTTCTGTCACATATATCATAACATTGCTTTCATAAACGATATTTTATAAGCTGTGCCTAGCCTCCCACGTCGGTATCGGTATTAATCCCGGTTTTCTAATTATGTCTTAGTCAGATTGTAAAATTAGCCAAATTATAAAACACCTATGCATTTCACAATATGGATAGACGTTTTAATAAACGAAGAATAGCTTTCATACAAGCTAAGTGCACACGACTAGCCAGATTGTAAATCATTGTAGTCAACGAATATTTGACAATGTGGCGGTACATTACAATCTCGCCACTTTTTATTTAGAATGCATGTTACCGGAAATCATGAACAGGAAAATTTCAAATGGGTTATTCTACAAAAGAGAAACAAGTCACTTGAGGGAATTAGATTTAGAATAAATTCAGAATAAAATTATCTATCGTTCTATGTAAAAGTATATGTTTTCATTTTAAAAAAAATACGTATTCCAATTTGAAGAACTATTTTCTTTTATAAGTAGCTGTCACTTTTGGCTCCTACAACTTTATTATTTACATATATGCTTTTGCTCTTAAAAAACTTGCACAAAATACCATAGTAAATACAGCAAAAAAAAATTATGTTGCAAAATTTTATAGTCAGTCAGTCATATGGCATAATTTTCTGGGGCTGCTCTCCCAATGCCGTTCGCATTTTTATAATACAGAAACGAGCTACATATTAGAAATATTTATAACCTTAGCTACAGAAATACCTGTAAACATAGTTTTATAAAAGAAAAGTTTCTTACTCTGCCATGTTTGTATATTTTAAATGTCATTTTATTTATTAGAAAAAATTAAAAATAAAATTTTAAAATATAAGAATTGTCATAGTTATAATACTAGATATAAAGAGAATTTAGTACTTCCAAAACAAGTGACATTTAACTCTAAATAATTCTTTTGTAATAGGAATCAAATTATATAACCATTACCCAAACATATAAAGAACATTGATTCGTTTAATTTATTTAAAAGGAAACTAAAATATTTATTAATTGATAAATGTTACTACATTTAATGAATATTATACGGATAATTTTAAGTAGGTACTTTGTTTTTTGAAATATCATGAACACTATATTTGTGACATGTATGTATTTTTGACATTCCATATACCGATGCAATTTTGGTCTTACTTGAAGAATAAATTATTATTATTGTTATTAGTATTATTATTATTTTTAACTTGAATAATAGAGAAATTATAGAGAGCCGCGTTTTTTTCTAGATATGTTCTTTATGTACTTATAGTATAAATATAAACTCTAATTATATTTATAAAAATACAATTTTTCTTCAAACCAGAATTAAATACTTTTCGTTCTTGACGTATGAAAGAATGAAAATACTGCAGTGTAGAGATATTTCCCGTCCAGTACGTACTAGACTAGCCTCCAAGCGAGGTATCGCTCACGCTGGCCGTAATTTTTAAATCTTGCTCTTTGAGATTTTGGCGCCTCTCCCTGCGATTGTAGCGCTAGAGATCCGCAGCGGATTAGTTTGTCAAGCCCAATTCGACGGCGACCTTAATAACATATGAAGGTAATACAAAAATACACACAACTGAATAATAAAATATAGGATGTTCATTTGAAAATGAGTTATAGTCATTTGAAATTGAGCACATTTGATTCACTTTATTGAACACCCTGTATAATTACATTTTAAAAAAAATATATCAGAACATAGAGTATAATTACAGTTATACAGAAAATTCTTAATTTTTACTATTCAAATAACTTAAGTAAGCCTTTATAAAGCAATGCGTGTATTCGGTCTTTTTTAAAGAAAAAACGGAATAACTTGGCAACGCCGTGGAAAACTAAAATAAAATTCATATGTTCGTATAGGTGAATAAAATACAATTCAAAATATATAGGGTATTCCATTTAAAAAAAGAGAAACAATTCTCGCCGAGCCGTAATGCAACATTCTGTATATGTGAAAATAATTTTACGTTATGCTCCTTGAGTAGACGAATAAATTCTGTTAATAAACTTATGCTGTATTTCTAACGACAAGGGAGATATCGAAGACCGCGATTTCGATGACTCACCCTGTATATAAATATATGTATTTTATTTTTTTTATATTGTTAAATATCAATTACCTAAATAATATGTAGTGTGAGTGTGATAGGGGTAATATAATTGATTATACAAATATTTTGTTATGTGGTTAAATACAAAAAATATATTCTCTTACACAAAAAATATGAAAAAATATTTTTTAATTTTTTTTAATAATACTTCTTTCAATCATTGCATTTGTATCCTATAGTTTTCAAAGTATCTTATCAAAAACAAATATGATAAAATGTTTTATCAGGTTCGCGATTATAATTTGCATAAATAATTTCATAAAGTATATTGTATAACACACAATATAAATAAATTATAAATGAAATAGTTCCTTCCGCCTACATCTGTATAGTTTTCTATATATGTATGATTTGATTAATATTTTCATTTAATTTTAAATATTATATTGCTTAAATATCTCGACTTTTGCATATTTTTTTTTTAATTTGAGTTGCGTAATAAATACATACCTATATGAAATGCATTTTGTCTGTTTTGAAATTGATGACTCGTAGTCTTTAAAAGGAAATAATGAATAGTTAAGTAATTACATAAAAATGATAAGATATGTGTTGTGTTTACTCGGAGAAAGTATATATTTTGAATGTTGTCTACTTCCAGACTTTAAAATAATCATAGCAAAAACTGTCATATATGATTATTCAATAAGTTTCTGTATTTTATAGTAATCAAAATAATTATTAATATGCTTTTATATAAATTAAAATTTTAATGAAACAGCATGTCTTCAATGTAATATTTTATTTCACTCTAATTCTCTAATCTTATTGTTAGCTGAAACAAACATATTCTTTGTTTATACACAATTAGAAATGTCACAAGTTTCTATTTACGTCTTAGAAAAATAAAATAAAGAAACAAAAAACTGTAATTCATTACGTTATTATTTATTATATGTAAAACAAATTACATATGAAGATGAATGTTTTTGTTTATATCATACCTACCGTGTAAACTGTGCCATATATTCGGAAACTATCGTAAATACAGTGTAAATAGAGTCCTGCAGAAGATTCGAGACAACTTTGGGTCCATGGATGAACATAATCAATACACGATACTGGAATTGGTGCTAATTTACTAATAACTTGAACCATTTTAATAGCAAAAGTGTGTTCACTATTTTAATTATATTAATTATATTGAAAAAATAACATAATCACTGAACTTTGTTAAACTCTAATTTAAGCAAATCATTTTTAAAGATTTGCCAATGTTTATTTATTATTAAATACTGATATCACAGCCACTCAGTCGCTTCACTGTTTCTCAAATGCGACTGAGGAACGTATAAGTTATTGATATATGAATATTTTCAAATGATAACATTTTTAATGCTAATGACAGTGACGTCTACACGTGAACAAATGACAGTTTCACAAAATGACTCAGTTTTTGCTCAAAGATGGCATTAATATGTACAAACACGTCAACATATTTTCAAAGATTATTTTTTTATTGATAAATATACAAACAAATTTTAATCAAATACATCATAAATTATTAAGTTTAAATAAATATTACTATTTTAATTAGTTATATACTTTTAATTTCAGTTTATAAAATTCTTTGAAGTAATTTTGTGCTTTGTAAACGGGGAATGAAGTTTGTATTGTCGTAGATGTCGCCACTAATCAGACATCAGCTGGTAGCAAGTTGTTAAAAATTATAACCTACAAATATCGTGTATAAACAAAAAATACAAAAATACTAATCACAGGCAAAGAAATATTATTTATTTATTACTTTTTCTATGATACAGATCCGAAGAAGATATGGAGATTGAAAACGTACTAGATGCAGAAAATTGGAGATTAGAAGCTGCTGCAGTTATAAATGACGTAAAAAATCATGTAGAACATATTTGCTTGTCCGATGTTTTAACAAGTACCGATCAACACATATATTTGAATGTTAAAACAAAAGAATTGGAAAATTACTGCGTAGAATTATCAGGAAATGGATTTCGAATTGTAGGTTATGAATTTGATAACTCTTCGAATAATAATGATGAATGGTTTGAAACACCGTATAGTTTGTTAAATAAGATTAGCCCTAGGTTCAGTAATTCATTTGGAAATGAATTATTAAATAAATTAAATCAGTTATCTGAGTCAAAATAATCACATTTGTTCCTGTTCACATTGGTGATATTAATTATAGAAAAATTATTGATTATTTTATGTATATAGACTTAAAATTGATTGTATTTAATGTACATATTTTAAAGAATAAATAAATTATTACTGAAATGTTCTTTGGGGTATCGTATTTGTATCTAAATTATTGACATCTAACTCTACCAAGTGAAGGTAGCGACAGTAGTTTTAATTTTTGTTTATTCTTAAGTTAAATTATAACAATATTTGCGTTCAGTGATGTTTATTACAGGTGAAAAGATGTTATTGTTGTTTAATCATTGCAAAAAATTGTAGATACAAAAAGCTATAAGCCACAGTGGATTACTCCGCTGATAGTTGATGTTTTGCGACCTTGTTCGTTTGAACTCGACAACTTCATACCAATCGCAAACCAATGACAAATTCTTTCATCGCACATAACAATAGCATTGTTATTTACGTAAGAACAGTGCGAGTGGCTAAATAAATTAAAATAATAACATTGTAATGTATGCTTTAGAAATACAGTGAACAGTGAGAAATGTGCTAGTTTGTGATTAGTAACTTCCCTCTGAATAAGTGATGGAGTTATGTTCTTGCAGAAAAAATCAGTGTCATTTTTGTAACTCCTCTCATAAGTTGTAGGTAAGTACATCTGAATTACATTGTAAATTATAGTAATTGCTTCTAAGTGTCGAATTATTGGCAAGGGAGTTTGTATTATTTACTGTACCATATTCCCATTCAGAGCCGGCGTAAACGAACAGACTCAGGGGAAGAATATTTTCAGCGTTTTTTTACTAAATTTACGATTAGTTTAGTTATGAAAAATGGGATTAATAACAACTAATCCGATTTAATAAATGATAAAATAAGCTTTTATTATCATAACAATAAGAACTCTGGCAGTAGTTTATTGAACTTTATGAATTGAAAATATTTATGAATTTAGTTCGTAGAATAGGAATATTTTATGAATGAACATGAAACAGTGTTTGTTATTAATTATTAATGCGATATTAATTATAGTCATTGTTTTTGAGTAAATATAGGATATCAACGGAACTTGATTTTTGTCAGTTTTGATTTACGATGATCTTTTAATATATATCTCGTATTATATTCACTCTTCTATTTACAGTAGATAGATCGTGTATTTAGTACAAATAATTCAGATGTTATTTGAAAAAAAGTTGCTATTGTATACTGATTTATAATATGTGCAAACATTGTTTCCTTTGTACTGCAAAAGTACAATTTTATAGTTACGACCTTACTAATTGCAGATATCGAAATGTTTAAATGGTGTGTTTTACAAAAGTCAATATATTTATGATAAATGTATGTAAAAATTGCTAACAATTAATAAATTCTTAACTAACGAATACCAGAAATTATTTAATAGTGACCTCAGTACTACATGAACTACTTATGCAGGTATGCGCATAAGTACACATGCACTCACAATAGCATAATTTTCAGTACACGTGAACTCGCAAATCAGGACCGGCTTTGTTCTGTAAACAACAACCTACTTATTATTTACCAAAACAGCAAACTGCAAAAAGTAATCGCATTTTTCTGTAACGCTAGATGTCATTTTAAATTATGTTACTTAATTTTACACCTGACTAGATAAATATGATGATATCACTTTTTTTAATTATTCCGGGAAACTGATAAAATAAATGCCAAGCAATACAAATTTTATCTAGTAATGCGTCATGGTTCTGATTTCATATAACTTTTTATCAAATTTATTTGTCACGTAATTTACCCTTAGATATTTATATAAATCTCTATGTTTATATACATAACATTATCTAATTTATCTATGATCAATATTTATTTAATATGTACGTATTTTAAACACAAAAATGCAGATTCTTATTAATATTAACCAGAATGAATCAATGAAATATATTATTGAATGGAATGCGCATACCTACTATGATGGTGAAGGCCTTTTGAATGCCAGCTGCTGGAGGAATCGGCAAACATCGGGACAATTCGTGAGGACGAATATTACTTCATCTAGTGCGCTCCGTGGCCATAGCGCAGGTCTTAAATTTGAGTAGTGGGAAGAGTGTATACAACCTCTGTACTATTTATTATTCGACTGTGTTCAGCAGCGATGCGATAGTCAGCACAATTGTACTAGATTTAGTACAATTATTATTTTCCTAGTACGTCAGTACCTCTTTTCAAAGTTTAGTACAATTTATTTTAAGTAGTAGGTAATGTCGGAAGGGCTCAATTTCGCCGCCGTAACCATACCAACCGCCGATAAATTGGATTTCGCGGATTGCACAAAAATAATGTATTTATGTTTATTTTAAGTTTTATTTGTTAGTTTATCTATAAAAATGTTTGAAAGTACATGTAGGTATAATTATGATTATTTTAAATATGTGGCTGGAATTTTTTTTAGTACAAAGTTAGTGATTTTAGTACAATTTGAGTTAAACTGTTAGTACAATAGAAATTTTCTCAATCGCAACCCTGGTGTTCAGTTCGACACGAACAAGCATGAACAGGCCAGCAATTGTCATTCAATGGGGCTTCAGTTCAGCGTATACAGATAAGTAGAGTATGCGAGTTCCAGTCATTAATATATTTCAGTGGCATAAAAAAGTATATTTTATTTTTCACCCTTTTTTTACCTCTTGCTAAGAGAGATATTGGATTTATGCTAAAAATCACATATCCAGATTTTAATGATTAAGCACGTTTTAAGGTCCCTACAATCCGATGTATGTGTGTGTATGTATGTGGTGTGTATGTGGGGAGGGTGGAAGGACGATTTCTCAAAAACTATAATACTTAATACCTGTTTAACTACATATTTCTCAATCGGACGGAAAAGGTTTTGGTAATAATTGGACAACCGGACGTTGCAGATTCTTAATAAAAATTCTTCAAAATATTATTTTTAAATTTTTTTGTTCTTGCTTGTATTAAAGAAGAGTAAATTCTCTATCTGATACATATAAATATTTTTTTATATCTTTTATAGAATTAGAGACAAAGAAATGTAAGTTATATAATAATCTGTTGTAATAAATACAAGAAATGTTAAATACTATAGGGCGCGAGCATTCATGTCACTTTGTTGGCCTTGACAAGCAGATATGGGGGGCCCGTGTCAGAATGATAGCTAGTAATTATGTACATAGATGTCTAATATCATAACTTTTCATTCTAAATTTAGTGATTTTCCAATTCCATATGGTTTATTTTCCTCGACAAGTAAATTCCACACTACTGGTGACAAAATAATTACGTGAATTTAGAAAATCTTGAAATTCTGACATTTGACATCTATGTACATAATTATTACTAATTGTCATTCTGACACGGGCCCCCATATCTGCTTGTCAAGGCCAACAATGTCACATGACTGCCCGCGCCCTATACTTATGTAACCAAAAACGGAAGTGGCGAGAGGTATTGTACTGGCCACAATAGATTTTTTTTGCCTTGGAATAATATCTTGTCTTATAAAAAAAACACATCTATATATAAAATTTAAGAATATATAGTAGAATTCTTGAATATTTACCACTTGCTTGTAAGAGGATTTAAAAAATAAATATCAAACAATTTATAATTAATGCAACGCAAAACAAGAACATGAACACATTTATTACGAACAATCAACAACATACAGCGACGCAAACGCAGAAGGCGTCGATCGTCGATGATCAGCTATAAGAGTTACGATTACGTTTCCGTTTCGAACTGAAATTGAACCTGAACCGGAGTTGAACCCTGAACCAGAATTTTGATACCCGGTTCGGTTCCGACTCGGGTTAAATTGAAAAATATATCTGAGGTTCGGTTCTGGGTTTGGGTTCGCTCAAATATTACGGTTTCTTTCCGGTTTTGGTTCGGTTCAGGTTCGGGTTCGATGCCCTGGTTATGACGTCAGTTATAATTTTTTATGGACGCCGTAGTTGAAAGTGGAAAGTTACATCACGTCATCATTTTATAGCCCCTCACTAACCAAAAATAATTGTACAACCCTGGGCTTGTAAGATTTTTGCGCCCCCTGTAAAATTTTGCGCCACTAGCTCGGCCTTCGTGGGCTTGTTGAATAATACGCTACTGCAAATGCAAATGTCCGTACTATTTGTAATGTTAAATGTTCTTATAAATATTGTACATCTAGTTAAAAGGTTTTTACAACAAAATATTTAAATATTTGTTTACAATTGCATCCTTGTTTGTTTACTTACGTAGCTACTTGCTTTTTTATTATTCAGGGTATTCTTTTTATTATCTATTTATTATGTGGTAATGTCATTTATCACTCATAAATGACCATTGTATTAAAAAAGTAGATTAATGTGTTTACTTAGAACAATGCATGTTTTTCTAAAGTGATAAAGATTTTGCAGTTTCATTTACAAGAGGAAAATTACATTTTTTATATCATATATCTATTCTTGTTGATTAATATAAAATTATACATAAAAGTCGCAGCTTTTGTTGCAATTTTGTTAATTATTTATATATTTACATATTTGTAAGATTTGCAGATGTGAACAGAATCGATCCATTACATATCTGTAAGACTTACAGTATTGACGAGAATTAACTCATTAGTCTCACTGTCTCACAGAATTTACATATTAAATATAAGGATTTTTTTAAATTTTTTTGTTCTTATTGTTACACTTTTTAAAATGACATGCTAATTTTGTATTATGATATATATCGGAGGTGGTTATTAAATAATTGTCACAACACAACTCACAGTTATAATGATACAAGTTTATTTAAACGATCTCTAGTCCATGAACATCAATAATAATAATAATACACAAATAATAGTTCCCAATAAATAGTTCAAAAAAAAAAAAAAGTAGTGGTCCATGGTTCAAATCCATGTGGCTGACATTATCTTTTCACACTTTCTTAATTTATTTAGGAAATAGTTCAAACTTCAATAATACAACAATGCAGAATATAACAATTAGATGAAAACAGAACGGACACGCAGCAATCCCAAGATCCAGCTCGAATACAGGACGACAATCTAATGTAATAATTATCGCTCTACTCTTGATTGTTTTGGTTACTCCCAAACCTTATCGCATCCTACAATGGGGCCATTGATATTTGATACTCGATCGACTGTTCTTGGTTCTACTAGCACATTTGCTTCATAAGCTGTTTTAGGCACGTGCACTTACACATCTGATTTGTTTTTACTGCAGAGTTGTATACAGGCTGAATCACATATACAGCGTGATCCTCGATATATATACCGGGTGTCTACTTGATATCCGTAATATAGGGAATACAATGTTATTTTATTTTGCTGTAGTTAGTTACTTATTAATTTTAGACAAAAATGTTTTAAATAAAGACTATAGATAATAAAATATTATACCTATAACACGAATCAGATTTTATTTTGCACGTTTTGTAATCTGTAAAATTGAATTTGAAATTTTATAAATATTGTCAGAATAATACTATTGAATTATTTGCAGCACTTCTTCTTGTTAAAACATTCTATTTATAAACCAAAACACAATAAATAGTAATATAATAACTATGATATCTCTTTTTATAACAATTAAAATAAATTGATATCTAACTAATTTTTCTAATAGTAGTGACACACTTCAAATATTTTGCATTTATTTGTACTTTTGTGTCAATGTCAGGCCTATTACTAGAATTGGGCAAAATTTATAAAAAATTAAATTCGGTTTTTCAGGTACACAACATATAAAATCTGTTATTTGATGTAGAATTTTATTATCTATAACCGTTATTTGAAACATTTTTGTCTAAAATTAATAGGTAACTAACTACAGCAAAATAAAAAAAAAACATTGTATTCCCTATATTACGGATTTTAAGTAGACACTCGGTATATATAGGGTGTCCACTTTTAGCAAAAACAATAATTACAAATTTCATGTGTTCAAAATTCTCTAGTGAAAATATTAATATTCGAGTTAATATTTAACAAAACGTAGAATATACATTTTCATTCTACGGTTTGTTGAACTTATGGATAATGTGGAAATTAAAATTAATTGCCTGCATTGATAAATACTTGTTCAAGTTGTTTCGCGTCATTATCCGTGTATTTTCATACTTCTCAAACATTTTTCTGTTTAATAAGTATCTCCAATTTTTCTCATTTTTGTAAATAAAACTTTGTAGACATTTGAATAATTTTTAACGAACGTTTTTATTATCCATAAGTTTCTTCCAATAACTTAAAACTTTTATTGCTAATGCTAAGGGCATTGAACTATGAAATCAATTTCACAAAAACTACTATAATACACCTTTTATTATACCTGTATTTCGCTTTCACAGACTATACAATAAAATACTGGGAATTTATAGGTCAAGTCAAGTTAGTGTAAACATATGAATCATTTCTAAACAGCCATTAATAAAATAACCATTTATATTCTTATATTTATTGGTAATACTACCAGTCTAATTTATACTTTATAGTGCTTTTTTTGCTTCTTTAGTTTTACACCAATATTTCTAAACCAGTATTGTTTACCGGGGTATTGGCGGAAGATAATAATTGCTCGTATCACATTCGCAGATTACCATTTGTTAGACGTAGGTTCAAATAAACAGTTTAATTACTTTTGCACTTATGCGCTGTGGTGGTCTTTAATTATGTACTTGTACGAAAAAATATACTTTTTCTACGTGTTACACAAGATTTTTCTACTATCGTTTGGAATAAGTGTAAAAATAATACTGTGAATATTTACAATAAATAAAGTTATTTGTTACAACAAAAATGATAGTCTATTTTTCTGTACAGTGTATGGAAAATAATACTTTTCCGTACTAAATACGGGAAATTATTTGTAATACTGAAATTTGCATGGAGTTTCAGAATTACATTACGTTTGTTAAAAAAGTACACTTTTCTTCATTAACATGGGTTTGTAAATAATATGGTTTTTTTAACACATAAAAATGTGAAATAAGTGCACTTTTTTAACGTAAACAGGTGAAATAATGAAACGCTGTGTCTCTTTTTTTCACACTTTTATTTACATACCAAGTGCGGGAACACTTGGTTCTTTGATGAGTGTTTGGCGGCATTGCCATAGAACGATTCCGTGATTCACGTACGCGGTTTGTATATTTTTTGTACGAAAAGTATAAAACATATAATTAGTAATTTTTGTACCAATAATTTTATTTATTAAAACTTTATTACACAATAAACATAACTACTATGTGGCTAATTTCAGAGTGATGTGTTAAATTTAAATTCCAATTATTTTAATGTTAATTTTTATGTAATATAGTGTTAATCATGGTATGTAAATAACTATTTATTACTTACCAAGTATTTCACTTATAATATATAGCAAATTTAAACACAATAAACTTGTTAATTTTCTTATTGTTTTGTTAAATTTACATCACGTTTGTTGGTTATGTGTTACCAGCTTCCCTAGTACTCTGTCTTGCCGACTTCCGCCAAGCAGAAATTGCTGCCAACATTGTGAACCAAAGGCACTAAATTTATTGTTTTAAAATTAAATTTCATTCAATATTCCATCATTTTCTCTTATTATTATTAAGCAAAAGAGTGTTTGAGAAACTATATTTTTTTATTATAAATTTAGTTTTTAAGAAATGTTTTAGAAATAGGAGTTTTTTCCAAAATTTCCCAGTCACTTATCTGGGAAATTCACGTTTCGGACGTTGCTTAGGCAACGCAAAACAACACATTTTAGTGCATGAGTACAAAAAGAAATTTTGTATGCAACTATAGTAAAAAGTGTATTATTTCACTCATAGAATTTGACGAACTTGTCTACGGTATGTTTGGCCAAACTTTCCTACGGCTCGTTTGGTCAAACTTTCCTATTCGTAAAATAAGATTATACTTTTTACTCATCATCACAAATGAAGAAAATAAACCATATGACTGATAAAAAGGAAATTCAGTATCGAGGTGCATATTAAATTTTATTTGAAATCGAAAAATGGAGAAAATAAAAGGAATTTTTACTTTTGTAAGTTATGTTGACATATCTGTCAGTTTTACACTCAAGGTGCGTTTAATTCGCCCAGCAAAATAAGCAACCGGAAATTTGTTGAAAGATTTTGCTAGCCTAGCATTTTCTGGATTTGCTCGTAAGCAACCCAAGCAACAAATTTTTCGCTTATCTTGCTAACTATCAAATACAATACAAATTATACAAACATGAATTAACTTGTAATGCTTCTATTTCTTTATATGGTTTGTGTTTGTTAACTACATGTCAAAAAGGCTTTGAGAGTTTTGTGATGCATGTTTGTTTAAATTTTAAATATTTTGTTAGATCTAAGTAAGTAAATTCATAATAGATACGAGAGATACATGTCATTTTTGACAGCAGCTGTATAACTTTCTCGTTGACAATTGTGGACGACAGTTCGTCATATAGCTGGCAAAAGTCTCGTTTGTTAGATTTGGTTACTTTATTAAACGCATCTAATGTTTCTAATCCCGGGCATTGAAGTTATCCTAAAGAACACTCAAAATTATGTGATTTTTCTCAAACTTCTTCATCGGTATTGTTTAGTTCGTTCTTCTTGCACATATTTTTTGTCATTTTACATAAAAATTTATTATTAGGCATTTTTTTAGGGGGAAAATGAACTGATCCTACCTCGTACTGAACTGAAATGAACTACTCCTAAAAAGAACAGTTGTGTTTTAAAATAATTTGAAACTAAAAAACATTTATTTTATATGTGATTTGCTTTTGACACATTAATGGCCAGTTGCACAGCTTATAGTTAATGTCTTAATTACAGATTATCAAAAAAAAATGCGTATCGAATTTTTGATGCGATATTATCAAGTTAAGCAATGATTAACAACTTAACTATAAGCGGTGCAATTGGGCATTAATTATTTTACATTTTGAGTGTTTAAATATGGATGTATTTCTTAAAGTAATGATATAATGTTTCTGTTTATGAGTCAAATAAACTAATTTCTTCTATTTCTGTCATTTTAATTTCAAACCACTATCAAATGCTTACAAACGAGACAAAATACATAGCTGTCAGTCATGTTGACATGACATTGACATTCGAGATCAGTTCAGGATCTATTTGATTCTGTTTCAAAGGTGGTGCCTCGCGGGGGCAGGGATGAAGAAAATGGGTAGTACAAGGTCATTTATCTCCTTTTAAAAAGAACGATTTAGGATAGATACGTGTTACTTGGAGGTGATCTTCTTGGTAAAAAGAAAGCGGCTATTGTATATCCTACACCTGCCCAAATTATCGTACATGTACAATAGTTATCACAAGGTTGGCAACACTACATTTGCATGAAATCGTCGTATTCGGGACTACTTTAGTGTCGATTTCAGAACTTTTAAAGATTTTTCTGTACATTTGTGACGATTTCAAATAAAATCTATTATATTATCTATTTCTGTCACTCAATTTTAATTTGATAACATTTATTTTCCGCACGATTGTAGAAAAAATAACTTTTTCCACACTGAGTGAAAAAAATGTACTTTTTATAATTAAGTATTAAGTGAAGAAAAAGTTTTACAGTTTATTATTTGACTTAGTTCTTCACGAAACTCAACGTGTTTCATTTATTGAATAAAGAATTTTTTCAAACGGTATTAGAAAATTACAAATGTTAAATAACCTACTTTTAATAGTGCGTATGATAAAACGTATTTTGCGAGGGGTAGCAGGAGCAAGTTACATCATATATTATAGAAGAGGAAATCTTTATTATAGAAAGATTGGGAAACTCTGGATTACACAATACAGATTACAGAGAAATGATGGGTTGTGCTTTGTAGCATTTGAGTGCATATGTACTTACCAAGAAACATTTTTAATCACGTTTTCACTCGTATGACTTCATCGTCAGCCCTGAAGAGACGAATGCAGAGTACGACGACTACATGCAGCAATCAAACTTTGATGTATTAACTAAACTAATTATACGAATTAAATATTCCCGTATGAGGTCTAATATTTTATTTTGACCTCTTATATTCATATACCGAGTATTGAACCTAGTTTAATGTCATTATCGTCAATTTATTATGATAGTAATAATACGAATTAAGTAATTAAAATTAATTATATAATTAAAAATGGTACATGATGATTCTGAATGCTTGGATATGTAGTCAATCCAGGTCAATAGGTTTAATTGGTGAAAAAATATTTTTTGTCAATAGTTTATCTGTATAAAATAAAACTACTTTTGACAGTAATTGAGTAAATTGAGTAATAAGTGCTAAAAAGTAAATAAATAATTTATATTATTATAATAATAACCCACTATATTTGTATATTAACTACAATTAAATTGAAATAAATAAAATAAATATATCATCACGGCATATTACCCATTGCTGGGTGAGCCACTCTGCTTTGTTTTTACCGTGTGGGCGTTTACCAGGCGATACCTCATGGGCACTCATTGCTGGCGTGATTCGCAATATTAGACACTCAGGCACTCGGCTACGAGACCTCATTATGTATGTCTATAATATGGCGTAATCTTAAGCCTTTTCCTGTTTTCTATATACATTTCAGAAAATAGTGATGCCCTCTGATTGTTCAGACTATACCTACTTCACCAATGAGAAAAAATATCTATGGGGTATGTGACCATAATGGAATTTCAATATATGGATCATAAAATATAAATTAATCACTATAGTTTCTCTTCGAGTTTCGTATTATAATAATGACAATTAAACATTATTTTCTAATAAGCAAGTTATGTGCAATATGGCACTTACACTTACGCCACAACATGGCGGGTGAACAGCAGATTCTGGATAACCAGGCTTCAGTTTAACATTGCGTCTTATGCAGCCCTTGTGTTTTCTGTGCAAGAAATTCAGTTTTTCGCAAATTTATACAAGCTACTTGAAAATGTAACTATCAAATATTTAAGATGAGTGTATGAATTATTTACTAGTAAAACAAATCAGTCGTGTTTGTAAATATATTTTGAAAAATATTAAGTTGAAATAAATAGATTGTAGTATCAGGATGCATTTGAGTTTGTATAAGTATTTTTTCTACTCCCATGCGTGAAGTGAGTACTTCACGTATCAATTTTTATGTGTGAAGCTTGATTTTTTGTACACTGTCCGTGAAGTGTTACTTCACGCATAATGTGCGTGAAGTAAATATACACTGTGCGTGAAGTAAATAGTTCAGTTTTAACACATACAATGAATATCTTTATATACACGTAAATCATGTGTTGGTAAATGGTCCGTAGAAATAACAACTTCATGAGAAATATGTTATTAATTTATAAAAAAAACTATTGCAAGGTCATAGAAAAAGTATAGTATGTAACACGTGTGTGAAGCCTATTTTACATTCGGGTGGTTTGCAACACTCGCCCTCGGCTCGTGTAAAAATTTCAGCTTCACACACTTGCCACATAATATACTATTAATCAATGCTAATAGTTTAATGATTTACGTGTATATAAAGATATTCATTGTATGTGTTAAAACTGAATTATTTACTTCACGCACACTATGCGTGAAGTATCACTTCACGCACAGTGTACAAAAAATCATGCTACACACTTAAAAATTGATACGTGAAGTACTCACTTCGCGCATGGGAGTAGAAAAAAAATTATATATGGTACCATTTAAAAAAATATAATTTTGTTCTACCGTTGGAATACATTCTGTATACATCGATTTTAAAAAATCTTTTTACTTTTAACCACATATATTTTCATATCGTTTTTAAAATAACAACTAAGGTAATTGTGTGAAAATTACATTTCTGTTGAAATATTATTGTGTAATAAATTAAATTTAAAATTTTAATGAAATTTACCATCGGGTAATAGATAATATTTCACTTTTTAACAATACCTATTGACAATAAATTAGAAATGTTGACAATTTTTAATCGCTAGGTGGATTGTGTATAGGTTATATTATATTATGAACACATATGGTATTGTTATTGGGGCTAAATTATGGGCCGGTTAATCTAAATTCTACTCCGACCTAAATAAAGCGGTTTTCATCAATTAGACATTGCTAGAATTTCCATATGTAAATGTCAGTAAGGAAAAGATTGATAACCTTTACGACAATACATTGAATCTGTAGTGCGCAAACTAGAAATGCTCACGGTTCCCTTTAACCAAAGATCCTATGCAACTCATACTTTTTTCGTTCTTCATAAATTAGTCAGGAAAACATGTCATATAGACAGTATAGTCTTTAAAAATACATTTATTAGATTTTGTACCATTGTTACAAAAATATGGTGTATAATTATATTTTACCTATACAGGTGTTTCTATACTTATGGATCAAATTTTAAGGGATGATAATACGGCTAAAAGTAAGTCGAAAAATCTTAATCCGTAAAGTCCAATTCTCAAAAAAAATTGGTCATAAATCAGCTCATTGTCATATTTTGATAAATGTTAGAAGAAAAAAAACAAAAAATGTACGAGAAGATAAACGCAATCCTTCACTTGACCAAAGTCGTAGCTCTTATAGTTTTTAAGATATTAGTGAAAAAAGACGAAAAATCTGTAAATTAAATGATTTATATCTCGGAAAGAGTTGGGAATTGGACTTTGTGGATTAAGACTTTTGGACTTACTTTTAGTTATATTATCATCCCTTACCGTTTGATCCATAAGTATAGAAACACTTACACATTTTATTTTACAGAGTTTGTTTCCATATTTATGGAACAAATTTTAAGGGATGATGTAACTAAAAGTAAGTCAAAAATGCTTAATTTTTGGAAGATTAAAAGACATACGAGAAAACCTTTTAGATAAACAAAAACCCTCATTTAACCAAAGTCGTTATTCTTATAGTTAATGAAAAAGAAAAACGAAAAATCAGTAAATTAGATGATCTATATATCTCAGAGAATTGAACTTTGCGGATTAAGGCTTTTTGACTTAGTTTTAGCTGTATTATCATCCCTTAAAGTTTGATCCATATGTATAGAAATACCCTGTATATTTTCTTTTTATAACTTTTAAATAACATTTTGTTAAGCATTAATAATATAATTTATATAAAGGTACATTGAAAGATTGTTTGGTAGCCGGATTAAAATTTCATAGCGTTTACTCACACTAGGATAGATTAATATAAGCCTAAGGTATTTATTTTGGTTGAATATATTGACAGGCTAGTATGTTAGCAGTTGTTCGTCTTTAAGTATCTATACTAACGTGGGTTACGTCAGAATTATTGTGAATAAGACATATGGTTTTTGAGAATTGTATTTTAAATATGTTCGAAGTAGTTCCCATCAACAATAATACAATTTACAATTATTTCCTCTCACTTTTTCAAAGCTCCCAGCCAATTGTCTTTTGAAATGCTTTCAACATAATCATGAATTACATTATTGCAGCATCAATCTCTTCTTCAGGCGAAAACCTTATATATCCCCTATTTATTTTCATGCGAAAAATAGCCAAAAAAATCACAAATCAAGTGTGTATGGCGGTGCCGGATGTTATGTTTTCGTCAAAAACTGAAGTAAATGCTCTCTGGTTAATTTCATATTTTCACTCCAACCTTACTTTAAAATATTGATTAATTAAGTTCTAACGACTTTAACTTTTAAACTTAATTTCAAATGACAGAAAAATAACTGTTTAAAATGATAGTGTATATTTTGTTACACTTGACCTACCCGGTTCTGGTTTTTTTTTCTGAAATTTGTTGAATTATTAATACGGAAACCCACTTACAACTGACAGTTGTGCGATAGACAGGAAAGGGGGAATTATATTGAATAATATTTAAAAACATTGATGTCTGAGGTTTTTTTGCAAACAATAAAAATAATGTCTTAACAAATACACGAAATCTCAATATAGCATTTAGTTGTCGATGTATTCATATGTACATTAATTTATGTTTAAGAATCTCTAAGATCTTACCTACCCTGATACCTTTGTATAATAATTGTACTTATACTGAAGTGTCAGTTTTGAAGAATAAATGCCGGTGAATGACTGAGATTTCGAATATTTGTTAACACCTAATCTACACCAGTTAAGAAATTAACACATAAAAATTATGTCAGATTTGTAATTTGTGCCCAAACGTAGTATATAAGATTTTTTTGCCGATTGACATTAAAAATGCGATTTTTTGACAGCTAACAGTCTATGAAATGTCACTTTTATTGCCTAGGCGTTGAAAATAATTTTATTACCTTTTGTTGCTATTTGCATAGCAACCGTGCTTTACAAACGCATTTCAACCGTTCAACAAACGCATAGCAACATAATTTGATGGCGATAACTTTCAAATAGGTGCTACCTATTCGGTAGGTATTAAAAATAATCAAAAAAATTATATTAATTCTAAAATCAGCAAAAAATAAAAATGGTAGCATAAGCCTTTTTTAACTACGCTGTTTTAAGAAATGTGAAAGAACATTTTTTTTAGAAATATTTGTGTGAATACAAACTATGTTCTGTTTTAAAATCATATTTTGATAAGTATTATATTAACAATGAAATTTGACATTTTTTAAAGCAGCGTTTTAGTTAAAAAGGCTTGTACTACCAGCCAATGTGTTCAACACGGCACTAAACACAGATTTAAAGCTTCTGTATTTTAATGCCTAGTTAAACAAATATGTATTAACTGTTCTTTTTATTCTCTTATTATATTTTAGTGATGGGGTCTCGTGGCCGTGTGCCTGAGTGTCTGGTCGCGAATCTGGGGACCCGGGTTCGACCCCGACCGACGCCAAAAAATACTTCGAATTTTAATGGCACAAAATTGACCCCTGTGGTGGTCTTCCACGCCAGAATTGAGTGCCCGTGAGGTGACGCCTGGTAAGCGCCCGTACGGTACAAATATTTCATCATTACTGATATCTGCGTGTATAAAGCATATTGGCACACCCAGCAATGGATAATATGCCGTGATGATATATTTATTTTATATTTTAGTGTACTCGTAATGTACAATTTTTATTATCTGGCATTTGTTTTGAAGTTAATTACTACGGTATATAAAATACCCAATTGGTTGTAAAAAAGTCTGATGTGACCAACATATTACCTTCCGTCAATTCTATGTATTTTGTACAAATTACATACAAATAGTTTCTTGCAAAAGATTCTATATTTCCAGTAACATTATTTCACAAGCTACGCTTATACTTGACACTGACATCTGTCAATTAATAGTATTTACCGTTTCGATGGTGAGCACACGCACACGCATGCACATACACACACACACACACACGCACATACACACATACACACGCACATATACACATACACGCACACATACTGACAAAATAGTAAAATCGTATTCTACGGACTCTAAAACGTGCTTATTCATTAAAAACTGACCATCGAATTGTTTGAGCAAGGACGATACGACAATATCTTTGTTACCTAAAAGTGACGGAAGGTAAAAAAACAATGGATGTTGTGCTTACTAAAAAATATGAAGTAAAGAAGCAAACTAGAAGTGATTTCATTTTTAAAAAATATCGTAGTAGAAGAAAGTAAATAGATGATGCCGAGAATAAATAGAGTTTTCTAAATTTAGATTCCCAAGCGTACAGGACGTGATACCACTAGAAAGAAAGGTGTATATAAAAATAACAAAACTAGAATAATGATTTCATTTCTTCTTCGATTTCTATTAAGACAATTATACGGTTCATTAATCCAATTAAGTTATATGGTTTGTCAGTGAGTGCGTACTCAATCAAACGGATTAGTAATTTGTCGGATTCGTGTACATATAAGAAATATATGATCATGTTAAGATTGCGTGCAGCTTGAAAATATTGGCTCATGAACATAAGCGTAAGGTTTCGTGTGCTACCCGTGTGCACTTTTGTGATCAACATATTGTGTGGGAAAGACGATAATGTAATCGAAATTAATTTTGATTTAATAAATTTTCCTTAGTGGCAAATTTTATAATATATTCCATACATCAATGTCGTGTCGTCCTTGTAATACGAGCGAGAAGTTTTAAATAGATTAAAAAATTAATAGAAAACATAAATTATTACATAAATATTTTGAAATTAGTATTTTTAATAAATATAAAATTATTTTTTTATAGTTTTTATCTTCTGTTAACGTCTAAGGGATGGCTTTAACATAAAAACTATTTATTAATCTGAAAAAAGTGCATTCTGGAATTAACGTAGAGTTAACAGTCTAATTGTTCGAAATAAATTATGAAAGTGTGAAAAGATGTCAGCCACATGGATTTGAACCATGGACCATTGCTTTGCCGGAGTAACCCTCTACCAACTGAGCTATTGTTACTCCGGCAAAGTAATGGTCCATGGTTCAAATCCATGTGGCTGACATTATCTTTTCACACTTTCATAATTTATTTCGTGCATTCTGGAAGTTTGTTTTTCTTAGAAAAATGCCTTTATGCCCATTTGCACCAACAAAGCTTAAATTTTAGGCTATGTTCCAAAAAAACGTAAATCGAAATTTTGACAACAACCAATACATAATAATTTGTACTGGTATCAACTAAATTTTATTGACATTAATGTTGTTGGTACAATTTGTATACATTTACTAATGTTTTTGGGTATCAGCTGTTCTAAAGTAACCTCAGAACTCAGAATAGCTGATAACATTAGTTACCGTCGCCTAGATAAGCGATTTAAAATTAACAAACTAAAATTATTACAAAACTTGTTAATTATTTAATAAATATACGTATAAAAGTTTTACCTCTTCTGTCCGGAGGATGTGGAGATTAAAGTGAGGAATGAATTCTGCGCATAAAATAAATAATTTGACGTTGGCTATTAGAAATTTCCATGTGAATATTATCTGTAAATCTAAATCTAATGTTAGTGTAGTGCTACCAAATGTTGTTATACGTTATATTTTAGTGGTTGATGGCTTATAGGGTTAAATTGTGTTTTAGATGATGATGTGTAATGTTTGGAGTAGTGCTGTGAAGATCTGACAAAACTTGGATCCGAGTACCTGAATTTCAAAATATCCGGTTCTCCGGATATTCTATGTTCGGATATTGAGCCGGATATCCGTAAATATAATACGGATTTGGATCCATATTCTAATTTGGATCCGGATCTGGACTTGGATTAGGATTCGATGTTTTGTTTACGGATCCGGATCCAAATTTTAATTCTGGATAGATTATTTACTTTGAATGTGAAGACAAACCCCTCTAAAATAGCCAGTTAGTTTGTGCAAATGTAAAGAAAAACAATTTATACTTTCACAGAGACCTATTTAGTAAATGATGAACAAAAAATACAAATTTGTATTATTACACATATAAAGTAACATTACACATATTAACATATTAATATGACATGCTCATATTCGAATCTAAGATCCGATACTAAAATCCGTTTCCAAGATTCGATATTCGAATCTGGATTCAAGATCTGATACTCAGATTCGGTTCCAAAATCCAATAATCAGATCCGGATATTGAGATTTAGATCCCAGATCCGGATATTTTAACATTCAATTATCCGGATATCCTGATATTTTTTGGATCCGAAACCGACACTATCCGGATCCCACCACTAGTTTGGAGTAATAATATCTGGTACAAAAACCCCTCCAGACTTGTATAGACCTTGTGGAGATTTTTGGGCACTAAACAACATAACACTACCAGACAGATATCCATCCTCTTGCCCATATCTAAGACTTTCTAACAAAGACAAAACAATCTTTTCGAAAATAGATTTAACAAAAGCATACCTTCATATTTCTATGAATGAAGACTCCATTGAAAAACCAGCTGATAACAATAGTTGGGGTGGGTAACGTGGCGAACTACTTGATGCGCCACATATAGTCCATACGATGTAACTTGGCGATTTGGGGCAATTCACATTATCACTGCGGTAATGGAGAAGTTATAAAATCCATAGGCGTACCGAAGAATAATGAAGTTCAACAAAATTACGAATATTACAAAAAAAAAAAGAATTTATTTTAAATTTAAATTAGTAATTATTATAGAGCTAGTTTACACCTATCGTTTAGGCCGCGTCCTATACCCTATATTCGACCTATACCTTATAGGACGCCATGTTGTAAACACTTAGTAGGCGACCTGACCTAGCTTAGGTCAGGTTTCTTTTTCACGTGACCTGACCCAGTTTAGGCCACGTTTTAAACTGCGTGTAAACGCCTTATGGCCAGTTGCACAGCTTATAGTTAAATTGTTAACCGTTGGTTAAATTGACAATATCGCATCGAAACGAAATGTCAAATGAGTTCTTAAATAGTATTGTCAAAATTTCGATGCGCATTTTTTCTGTTAACCAGTAGTTAAGCCATTAACTATATGCTGTGCAACTGGCCATTAGTGACCTAAAGTGTTTGATAAAAACCCTGTAGGTGGCGGTTGATCCGTATTGTGATTTTGTTGACATCATATTTTGTAGGTTGTGTAAGTTAAATTAATTGAATTATTACGGAAAAACTCATGTTCCGAAGCTGAATCTCCTGATCCTCGTGAAGTTCACAATGATGCAAACGAAAAAAGTCAATAAGAACACATATTTCACTAGTGACAGCGTGAACATACCACTAAAAACAAATTAAAGTTTGAATGATATTTGGTGATGCTGACATAACCTAAAATACTTTTATCAATCTGGCATATGAAACTGCAGTTTAAAAAAGTTAAGTGCGATTGTATTTCAACAGATGGCATTGACTCGAGGACTATATTACACCTATATTAGACCTAAACTTACAATTAGTCCCCATGGTGTAAACGATTTGTAGAAGACCTATTATAGGACAAGGTATAAGCCAGGTCGCATGAATAGGATTGGGTGTAAACTAGCTCATAGAATCATATGCAAAGAAAATAATGCTAATACATTGAATTATAGGTATTGGAAAATACAATATAAAAAGATTTTTTTCCGTTGATCGTTATAGTTTCATTAATGTATAGAAAATCAGTTATTAATGACTGGAACTGTTAATCGGTGATTAATAATCTTAGCAAAGTCTCGATTATTAATTGCTCATATTAGTACACCTGATAGTTAAATAACTATAAATATATTTGTCAATATTGTTAAATATGTTTACATGAAATAAACATATGGCGGGAGTTATTGTTAAAGAAACTACATAATATAATTTTGCCTGTATTGTGTGCTTGATAAATAAATAATGTTTGTATGTTTTGGAAATTACTTTCATTTTGTTTATTTCCTATTTGATTACCAACCGTCATTTAGAAATACCTGTAATACACATAGTAGTATAATGGAAGATATATTATGGTTTATTGAAATATATGCACATTAGTTATTACAGTTTATTTTATAAATGATATATAATAACAATGGATTCCACATTATTTTTTCTTTCAATCTTTATGTAAATTGTATTTTGTGTTGGTGCATTTTATCAAAAAAATGCACACAATACAATTTTATTATTATAACTATAATGCAACAAATTTTAATAATAGTGACCAAGTGCGATATTGCGTTGTTAGTAATATTGCTTTTCATTAAATCTATTTTAAGCTTGCATATTGTATGCACACACAAAGAATTTATGTATTAAAAATATATTAATGGTCGAAGTTCAACGATATTAAATTTTCTCCATTTCTCATATCGTTTAAATGTCATATGTCAGCTCGCGAATATATCAATTACTCAATACCCACTCTTTATTGAATTCTTCTCTTTGTAGTGTTATTTATCATTCGTTGTCGATGGCTGGTAATTACAGATTGAAAATGACGCAAGCATTTCTTTGATGTAGTGTTCTATAAAGTAGTCTCTGCAATTATTCGAGGTTTAGTGTAATACGATAGTTGTGAATGTCCATACTCCTTTATTGAAATTGACACGACAATCATGATGAATTACGTTTGTGACAAGTGACTCACAGGGGCATATAAGCGTACTCACGACGCAGTCAAGCGACCCATTCAGATGAGCAGGAGTTGTCAAACACTGGATGAGAAGGACCATTCGTCCAGGTTTATAAAGGGCGGTGTATACACTGAAATTTATAGTATACATTTCAGTGGGAGTATAATAGAGTTGATAGATCGATAATACGATAGCGGAAGGGTTTTTTAGTCGATCTACCCACATTGAATTTTTTTTTTTGCAGGTAAGTGGAAGAAGCTTTCGTGTTCAAGTTGATGAGGTACAAATTATGCCTTTATGAGGCTTTAATTATAATTTGCTGAATTATTTTTTACATATCAGGAGTCTATTTCTTTTTCTGAACATATGAGTACATTGTTAAAATATTCAATTAGTCATTTACTTTTATCTATTCATTTTAGAGTAAAAAGTGTACGGACAAACGTTGTTCAGAATTAAAAATTGCATGAAATGTAATACGACAATAAATTACGATTTGAATTGTGTGATTGAAATATTGTCTGGATTCGCAAATCATGGAAAATTTTTACTTTTTCTACAGTATTTTTTTTAAATATGAAGTATGTTTACGCAAAACATTTTTTTTATGAAACAGATTTTCTGTTTTCAAAAATATGGTGGGTCCCTTACATGCTTTTGTAGGAAAATCATACGAGTATTTCCTTTGATGCAATAAACCACATTGATAAATTTCTCTGCTTGAAAACCTACTGTCGGCAGCCATTTTTAAATTTGATTTGAAATGAATCTGTGTGATCACTCAAGAAGGATGATTCAGAAGGGAAACGGGAAGGTTATCCAGTGATCACAAAATGAGAAAGGGGGGATAACGAATAGGAAACATACTTCTTCTTAATCATGATCACTTTGATGATTTAGATTGAGATTCACAGCCCGAAGGTACACTGATTTTATTATTATAAAAATATGTGTTGCAGTAAAAGCATTCTAAATTCAAAAATAAGTCAACTGGTAAGTTTATTAGCACATGTAAAACAAAATATGTGAAAAATATGATACTGACACAATGTCATTGTCATTGGCACTGACAGAAAATATCATTATTTGTATGGCTATGAATCAAGGTAAATTACTGTATGTAGAATCAGAATGCCGCGAAAGAAATAAGTTATTATACTTTTTTACTACTTATTAAATGTCAGTGTACACAAAATATTCATGTATTTCTTTCATCGTATTCTGATTCTGATTTTTTCCATCGCGGCACTCTTATTATACTTACATTTAAATCAAATTAATATAAAAATTGATAGGCATTTTTCTCAAAAAAAAAAAGTTATCTACGGGTTTGCAAATATTATATCACTGAATTCAGAATAAAAGGCATTATCTAATAAGTAAATAAAAAATATATGGTTCCATCTTAAATAAAAAAGTTGATCCCCAAAGTTTGAAAACCACTGGTTGAAAATAAATAATTTTACGCTCATTAAAATAGTCTCGTAAAAGAAAAATTGTTTGCTAATTTAACCGATCTCGTAGCTCCTATAGTTCTCGAAATAGCAATAGTGGACAAAATATAAAGAACACCCATGTTTATTTCAGAAGGTAAATAAAGAACATTAATTCAACATTAGTTTTTATTGTTTTTGAGGTAGATTAATGGTAGGAACACATTCCATTTCATGAGGTTATAAAAATTTTCGTCTCCAACTTTTTTTTCTAAGGCTCGTCTCAATATATCTATTTCATTAAGCATATCTTTCCTGGTACTCTTTTTTTCTTGAGCTTCTCCATCTTCCTCTTCCTGGAAAAATTTAATACATGAGCGTATTCATAATTGTCGAAAAACACATAACAAAAGTCTTGATCGTAATAAGCGACAGATCATATTCCAATAATTGCATTACCCGGCGACTTTATGATATGTGTATGACTTTAAATTACATTATCAAAGGTGTGAAGTTTTATGTTATGAATTTTTATATTTATGATTGGTAGACACGCACTGGGTATAGTTTATGTATTTTATGTTTATTGTAGAAAAACTACTAAATGAGGCATCATTTAATTAAAACTTGTCTGGTGATATGTTGCATTTTTACTACAATATAAATGTTTCTTTGTGAAGTATGACTGATTTTGATTAAAATATTATTTTAGTCGAGATATCATCGACAGCTATTTAAAAACATAATTCAACTAAAAATAGACATCCTTGTTTTTTAAATGTGTAGTATAAATCAAAGATATGTATTTTTATTGCTTTCATTCAATGCGCAGTGCGCATATGTGCACAGCAGTTGTGTGTATGTACGTAGATATAAAATTTGCAGGCAAACATACGCGTTGTTTATTTCTGCAAACGACAATTGCTCTTTTCGTGTTTTATTTTTGAATGAAAAACCGTTAACGCAATATTTCATGACGTCCTCTTTGCATCATTGAGCTTTTAATTATCTGCACTATATTTTTATGTCTGCAGATACAAGCGCTTTAATATTGACCGGTTTGAACACGTGTTTGTTTGCATTATTTTCTCACTAGAATTTTCCATCAAATTATCGATATTTTCTAACCAAACATGACATTTACACTTACTAGGTTAACACTGTTTAGCTTCCTTAATTAAAATTGACAATAATCGAACGACTAAAGGTGATAGGTTCAATTATTTTCTTGATTTTTGCAGTTCAAATAAAAATAATTACTATTTTTTTATCCTTTTATTTTAATCTCAACTTGTATTTAATTGTGAACATATCACATTTTTATTTTGTGAGTGTAGTTACTCTAAAAAGTTTAAGATTTATTTTCAAATTATAGTAAATTCAGTGTTTTCCATTTCTCAAACTCTTTTTACTTCCTTGTACGTAAGTAAAGGAAGTATTGTAATCGCGAAAAATTTCGGTTTTCAGATTTCAGTGGAAATATCCATTTTGATCATCCCTGAATCCATTTTGACTAATTTCGTCGTGACGTCTGTACGTACGTATCTCGCATAATTCAAAAACGGGAAGCCGTAGAAAGTTGAAATTTTGTATTTAGGACTGCTATAGCATCTAGTTGTGCACCTCCCTTTCTGGTTATTACACAATTTCCAGAAGTGGCACTTTACATGAAGCCTATAATAGATTTTAATAAAAAACTGTTTTAAAATATAATCCAAAACTTTTCAAATTTGCTATACAAGACTTTTATGTCAAACGAAATAACATAATAGATTTTGGTTACAATAGGCTAACCGGAAGTGGTACATTACTTGAAGTTGTTAACAGTTTTTCTTGAATAAAATGATTTTATTTTGATTTTAGAAATAAATGCTTCAAATAAAAGTTTTAGAGAATTAATTTCTGCGTCTAGCACATCAAGTATTATTAAATTAGCCCTTTGTATAAATGAGATATGTAAATTTAAAAATTATATACTTTTTTGTTTTTGTAATAAAGCTTGCTATGGATTAGGACAAAAACATAAAAAAATGTTCATGTCAAATTACGTTAAATACGTGCAATTTTATGATTCGTACAATAACAAATATATTTTTATTGTGAAATTAGTCATATTCATTGTTGTAATCAAATATTTCTTTGTTCTAATCAAAACTCTCTTTAAAAAGAACCGGGTTAGATTAATGTAAATTTAAGAATGATAGTAGTAAATGAATTATTTTTTGTTCTATATTAAAATATTTCTTGGGCTTGGCTTAAGGCTGTCAATATTTTGTAATTTAATTATTAAAAAAATATGTATAGTTTAATAATCGTCAGATTTTTTAAATAAAAGCTAGAAATCACAAATTTGATTCTACACATAGTTCTTTCGGAGTTCTAAGTATAGTTGAATTTGCCTAAAAAGAAGATTCCAATTTCCATTATATGTATGATGACGTCACCAATAACATTAATAAATTTACACTAGTCATCATTAAAAATTTCGCAAATCATTATAAGAAATACATTATAAATAAAGTATAAAGGACAAAAGACCACAAACAAGGCAAGATATCGGTTTTTAAATGTGAAGTAAAGCTATTATTACTGTTTCAAAAGTTTATATGCGACTTGTATCAACGTAACATGAAAGGAAATTCATAAATGAATGAGGAACAAACATGGCAGCAAGTTTTGTAAAATACTTGAACTTGGAAGATATCATTTCATAGATGTCTGAACGTAGTTTACACTTCACACAGTGGAATGTTTTATGTTAATTTAAATTAAAGCGTATTATATTTAATTTATGTACATTAGATAAAACGAAACGATGGGAAAATGTCAGTACAATTTTGTATTTACGCGTAAATATTATAAGACTTAAATTAAAATCGCAAATTAAGCAATAGGATAAAAGTTGGACATGAAATTGCGGAGTGTCGACCTATGACTTTAAAACAGGGCATCGAACCCGCCAAAAATTGAGTTTGGTTCGGGTTCAGGTAAATCTGGTTCGCGTGCGGTTCTGGTACAAGCATTAATAATATTTGCGTTTTGTTCCTGGTTCAGGTATTGGGTTCAGGTTCGGTTCAACCTAATGAAAATTGAATTGATGTTTTTTGAATAACAAATCTTTATTTAAAATACGAACACCAACACAATTTTCACGAACAATCAACACAGGCAGCAACGCGGATGCCGAAGGCGTCGACAATTGGATGTATTACGATTATGCTTACGTTTCAAACTGAAAATGAACCTGAACCGGAGCTGAACCCTGAACCCGAATTTTAATTCCCGGTTCGGTTCCGATTCTGGTTCAACAGAAAAATATATCTGGGTTTAGGTTAACTAAAATGATACGGTTTGGTTCCGGTTTTGGTTCGGTTCAGGTTCGGGTTCAATGCTCTGCTTTACAATGAGCTAATGAGCTGGTTTCACATTTTTTTAAAAGTATTTTAAGTTTATGTAATATTTTTCATAGTAATAAAAATAATTTGTTATTTTCGTATATAATTAAAAAAATAGATTGGCGCCAGAAATATTCATGAAAAACAACTCCCACTCCTGTGACGTCATATTACATACAGAACGTCATTCATAGCCAATAGGGAAACAGTTTGTCCATCACCTACACCTACGTTATTTAAATAAATAAATAAACGTAGGCGATAGTTTGTTATGTTTAAGCTATATAAACTTTGACGTCACATTTGGTTCCAGATCAAGTAACTTTTTCAAAATACTAGATAATTTCAATAATAAATGGTAAAATATCTAATTTGAGGCTATTTAAAGAATATTTTTTTTTTTATCGGTTTTAGGATATTAAACCTTTGTTTACATATACAAAAGTAGGCTGGTAACTAAGTAATAATTATGTCCGTACGGTAATATTAGTACCATACTGACATTTCAATAACAGTCTATAAAATGAAAATAAAATAAAACGTACGTAAAAAGTACAATGCTCTTCATTAATACATGCAGATAACGTTGGTGTATCGTTATTAAATACGGTTTACTTTATTCTAAAATAACAAATATAAGGAGTAAAGCACATAATTTGAATATTTGTAATATTGACATATGTCAAATTAATTGTTCTGTTTATTATATCAAAGAATAATATTTATTAATAATTTCTGAACCGATAAACTATTGAACAAATCACGGATGTTATGAATCATAACAATCCTAGGTATGTTAATAGCTATTAAAATTTAATACACCGAATGCTTATAATTTTTTTGCAATAGCCCTATACTTTTGCGTTTTATGTCGTAATTATATTTGTGTGCAATTTTAATTCTCTAATCGTGTTAGAGTGAAATCGAGTTATAAAAGTACCGTGTTATACCAGGGTTTATTGTACTCTGCTGTAGTACTCGTAAAAATATATTTAAAATTAGAAGTCCATAAGTAATATGTACTGCCGATAATTGTGTGAACATAGTGGTGCATTCAAATTAAAATATTAGGAGATGCAAAAGAAGTGATAAAATGTATGTTATTTAATATTTATTTTGCTTATTTATAGTTATACATTGCACTTGCCATATGAATCATATTTATTCTTGATGGTATATATTTATAAACGTACATCAAATATTTTGTTAAAGATATAACTAATTTGATTATCAATTCCAACACTGTTATCCATTTTCTTAAACAAAACTCTATTAATAATTCAAGGTAATTTTTTTACTACATCTAATTAGTCGTTAAATATATGTCTTTTCAATGGTTCATCAAAGCTAATTATAAATTATCTACCACTATCATTTGATACGCATGAATAATGTATGTGGGCGGAAGTGATCTCATGTAACTACACATTCAGTATTCAAATAAATTGTGTTACACGTATTCATATTTCAGCCGCAGATTACAATTTGTAATTAAAATGGTTTGTAATGAAATGGCAATCGTACATTTATTGATTTGGAAATTGCAAAGTAATTAATCTGTAGATTACAAGTGTTCACAAAGCGAGGTTTAGAGGATTATTAACATTCCAGTTAATATTATGTTGACGTTAAAATCAAACATACACATATTCCAACAAAAAAATATTTTACATGCAAAATAGGAGGTGATGCAAATTATTTAATTATTTAACAATACTAATTTACATACATATTTTTAATAGATATATTCAAATAAGAATGCTAAAATGCAATTAGCTTTGTGACATTTTATCCTTTGATTCTAATCTACCTGCTTACTAACTACAATAGTCGGTCTTAACTTGATGGAAAATATAAGTAATTATTATTTTGGTAAATTTATTTATGAACGTGTATTTATTTATCAGTATTACCACTAATAAAAATGCTGTCAGTAAATCAAAAATAAAAACAGCTACAACACGTTGTGGATTTATCTAAACTTACAAAGACCGAAATTTATTTGTTATATTTTTAACCAAACCGTAACTCACAAAACCCACGCATGGACAGTACCTATGTATTTGTTAGTTTTCTAAATATGCCTGAAGGAGCGGAAGGGAGAAGAACAAAATACGACATAAGTGTAAGTCATTACAATATTACACTGTAATGAAATCTTTTAAAGATTTAAAGTATTGCACACAATTAATCTGTGTGTACATACATTATCTTCATTCCTCACTTGGACGGTTTATACTTCTTGTTATGTATATATGTTTCTTACTTGAAAAAAATCTAGTTTTTTACTTGTGGTTTTGTAGACTTCTAGAACTTTGTAATAATTTCATATAACTATGTGCAATATTTGTAGGTAAGTACCAATCTGCCAATTGTGATTTTTCTACATGTAAATTAAAACCACTCTCTGAGAAAAGGGCTGTTACGATTTTAACATAGTTGATATGTTTACCTAAATTTTACTACTTCAGATTTTTATTTTTTTATTATGTCGTATGGCTATAATACATTTCTCACATAAAATTTAAATACACTAACATTTAGATCATAACGGCCGAATTCACCATTCCTTAATCATGAGTTGATTCACAGATCGACGCTGACACTATATCAATCCAATTCACCATTAAAAATCAAGCTAATCTACTAATCAAATTAAATGATCAACTGATTCGTCATATTCCATGAATCAAGGACTGATCACATCTTTGAATCCTAATTTTGACATTTATAGATGAAGGTGAAGTTAGCAGACGATTCGCAGCAGACGATTCGAGATTTGAACGAATGTGTGGCAGCCTTTCAAACTAAACCACGCCCAACTGTATACGCGCCTAGAACGCTGCTTAACACAGTCAACACAGAAATATATGATTTTATTCAATGAAATATTATTTTCATTCTTATAAACGATAGTCAGAGGATGAAATTTTGCATACAGTATCTCCACATATTAATTATTAAAATACAGTAAGTATAAGCTTCCTACCCCCCGTAGGACATAGAGAAAAATATGATTTTATTTAGAAAAATATTATTTTCATTGTTATAAACGATAGTCAGAGGCTGAAATTTTGCATACAGTATCTCCACATATTAATTATTAAAATACAGTAACTATAAGCTTCCTACCCCCCGTAGGGCATAGAGAAAAATATGATTTTATTTAGAAAAATATTATTTACATTGTTATAAACGATAGTCAGAGGATGAAATTTTGCTTACAGTATGTCTACATATTACTTATTGATATACAGTAACTATAAGCTTCCTACCCCCCGTAGGACATTGGGAAAAATATGATTTTATTTAGAAAAATATTATTTTTATTGTTATAAATGATAGTCAGAGGATGAAATTTTGCATACAGTATCTCCACATATTAATTATTAAAATACAGTACCTATAAGCTTCCTACCCCCCGTAGGACATAGAGAAAAATATGATTTTATTTAGAAAAATATTATTTTCATTCTTATAAACGATAGTCAGAGGATGAAATTTTGCATACAGTATCTCCACATATTAATTATTAAAATACAGTAAGTATAAGCTTCCTACCCCCCGTAGGGCATAGAGAAAAATATGATTTTATTTAGAAAAATATTATTTACATTGTTATAAACGATAGTCAGAGGATAAAATTTTGCTTACAGTATGTCTACATATTACTTATTGATATACAGTAACTATAAGCTTCCTACCCCCCGTAGAACATAGAGAAAAATATGATTTTATTTAGAAAAATATTATTTTTATTGTTATAAATGATAGTCAGAGGATGAAATTTTGCATACAGTATCTCCACATATTAATTATTAAAATACAGTAAGTATAAGCTTCCTACCCCCCGTAGGGCATAGAGAAAAATATGATTTTATTTAGAAAAATATTATTTTTATTGTTATAAATGATAGTCAGAGGATGAAATTTTGCATACAGTATCTCCACATATTAATTATTAAAATACAGTAACTATAAGCTTCCTACCCCCCGTAGGGCATAGAGAAAAATATGATTTTATTTAGAAAAATATTATTTACATTGTTATAAACGATAGTCAGAGGATGAAATTTTGCTTACAGTATGTCTACATATTACTTATTGATATACAGTAACTATAAGCTTCCTACCCCCCGTAGGACATTGGGAAAAATATGATTTTATTTAGAAAAATATTATTTACATTGTTATAAACGATAGTCAGAGGATGAAATTTTGCTTACAGTATGTCTACATATTACTTATTGATATACAGTAACTATAAGCTTCCTACCCCCCGTAGGACATTGGGAAAAATATGATTTTATTTAGAAAAATATTATTTTTATTGTTATAAATGATAGTCAGAGGATGAAATTTTGCATACAGTATCTCCACATATTAATTATTAAAATACAGTAAGTATAAGCTTCCTACCCCCCGTAGGACATAGAGAAAAATATGATTTTATTTAGAAAAATATTATTTTTATTGTTATAAATGATAGTCAGAGGATGAAATTTTGCATACAGTATCTCCACATATTAATTATTAAAATACAGTACCTATAAGCTTCCTACCCCCCGTAGGACATAGAGAAAAATATGATTTTATTTAGAAAAATATTATTTTCATTCTTATAAACGATAGTCAGAGGATGAAATTTTGCATACAGTATCTCCACATATTAATTATTAAAATACAGTAACTATAAGCTTCCTACCCCCCGTAGGGCATAGAGAAAAATATGATTTTATTTAGAAAAATATTATTTACATTGTTATAAACGATAGTCAGAGGATAAAATTTTGCTTACAGTATGTCTACATATTACTTATTGATATACAGTAACTATAAGCTTCCTACCCCCCGTAGAACATAGAGAAAAATATGATTTTATTTAGAAAAATATTATTTTTATTGTTATAAATGATAGTCAGAGGATGAAATTTTGCATACAGTATCTCCACATATTAATTATTAAAATACAGTAAGTATAAGCTTCCTACCCCCCGTAGGACATAGAGAAAAATATGATTTTATTTAGAAAAATATTATTTTCATTCTTATAAACGATAGTCAGAGGATGAAATTTTGCATACAGTATCTCCACATATTAATTATTAAAATACAGTAAGTATAAGCTTCCTACCCCCCGTAGGACATAGAGAAAAATATGATTTTATTTAGAAAAATATTATTTTCATTCTTATAAACGATAGTCAGAGGATGAAATTTTGCATACAGTATCTCCACATATTAATTATTAAAATACAGTAACTATAAGCTTCCTACCCCCCGTAGGACATAGAGAAAAATATGATTTTATTTAGAAAAATATTATTTTCATTCTTATAAACGATAGTCAGAGGATGAAATTTTGCATACAGTATCTCCACATATTAATTATTAAAATATAGTAAGTATAAGCTTCCTACCCCCCGTAGGACATAGAGAAAAATATGATTTTATTTAGAAAAATATTATTTTCATTCTTATAAATGATAGTCAGAGGATGAAATTTTGCATACAGTATCTCCACATATTAATTATTAAAATACAGTAAGTATAAGCTTCCTACCCCCCGTAGGGCATAGAGAAAAATATGATTTTATTTAGAAAAATATTATTTTCATTCTTATAAACGATAGTCAGAGGATGAAATTTTGCATACAGTATCTCCACATATTAATTATTAAAATACAGTAAGTATAAGCTTCCTACCCCCCGTAGGGCATAGAGAAAAATATGATTTTATTTAGAAAAATATTATTTTCATTCTTATAAACGATAGTCAGAGGATGAAATTTTGCATACAGTATCTCTACATATTAATTATTAAAATACAGTAAGTATAAGCTTCCTACCCCCCGTAGGGCATAGAGAAAAATATGATTTTATTTAGAAAATTATTATTTTCATTGTTATAAACGATAGCCAGAGGATGAAATTTTGCATACAGTATCTCTACATATTACTTATTAAACTATAAGCTTCCTACCCCTCGTAGAACATAGAGAAAAATATGATTTTATTTAGAAAATTATTATTTTCATTGTTATAAACGATAGTCAGAGGATGAAATTTTGCATACAGTATCTCCACATATTAATTATTAAAATATAGTAAGTATAAGCTTCCTACCCCCCGTAGGACATAGAGAAAAATATGATTTTATTTAGAAAAATATTATTTTCATTCTTATAAATGATAGTCAGAGGATGAAATTTTGCATACAGTATCTCCACATATTAATTATTAAAATACAGTAACTATAAGCTTCCTACCCCCCGTAGGGCATAGAGAAAAATATGATTTTATTTAGAAAAATATTATTTTCATTCTTATAAACGATAGTCAGAGGATGGAATTTTGCATACAGTATCTCCACATATTAATTATTAAAATATAGTAAGTATAAGCTTCCTACCCCCCGTAGGACATAGAGAAAAATATGATTTTATTTAGAAAAATATTATTTTCATTGTTATAAACGATAGTCAGAGGATGAAATTTTGCATACAGTATCTCCACATATTAATTATTAAAATATAGTAAGTATAAGCTTCCTACCCTTCGTAGAACATAGAGAAAAATATGATTTTATTTAGAAAAATATTATTTTCATTCTTATAAATGATAGTCAGAGGATGAAATTTTGCATACAGTATCTCCACATATTAATTATTAAAATACAGTAACTATAAGCTTCCTACCCCCCGTAGGGCATAGAGAAAAATATGATTTTATTTAGAAAAATATTATTTTCATTCTTATAAACGATAGTCAGAGGATGAAATTTTGCATACAGTATCTCCACATATTAATTATTAAAATACAGTAACTATAAGCTTCCTACCCCCCGTAGGGCATAGAGAAAAATATGATTTTATTTAGAAAAATATTATTTTCATTCTTATAAATGATAGTCAGAGGATGAAATTTTGCATACAGTATCTCCACATATTAATTATTAAAATACAGTAAGTATAAGCTTCCTACCCCCCGTAGGACATAGAGAAAAATATGATTTTATTTAGAAAAATATTATTTTCATTGTTATAAACGATAGTCAGAGGCTGAAATTTTGCATACAGTATCTCTACATATTACTTATTAAACTATAAGCTTCCTACCCCTCGTAGAACATAGAGAAAAATATGATTTTATTTAGAAAAATATTATTTTCATTCTTATAAATGATAGTCAGAGGATGAAATTTTGCATACAGTATCTCCACATATTAATTATTAAAATATAGTAAGTATAAGCTTCCTACCCCCCGTAGGACATAGAGAAAAATATGATTTTATTTAGAAAAATATTATTTTCATTCTTATAAATGATAGTCAGAGGATGAAATTTTGCATACAGTATCTCCACATATTAATTATTAAAATACAGTAACTATAAGCTTCCTACCCCCCGTAGGGCATAGAGAAAAATATGATTTTATTTAGAAAAATATTATTTTCATTCTTATAAACGATAGTCAGAGGATGAAATTTTGCATACAGTATCTCCACATATTAATTATTAAAATACAGTAAGTATAAGCTTCCTACCCCCCGTAGGACATAGAGAAAAATATGATTTTATTTAGAAAAATATTATTTTCATTCTTATAAACGATAGCCAGAGGATGAAATTTTGCATACAGTATCTCCACATATTAATTATTAAAATACAGTAACTATAAGCTTCCTACCCCCTGTAGGACATAGAGAAAAAGATTATTTTATTTAAAAAAATATTATTTTCATTCTTATAAACGATAGTCAGAGGATGAAATTTTGCATACAGTATCTCTACATATTACTTATTAAACTATAAGCTTCCTACCCCTCGTAGAACATAGAGAAAAATATGATTTTATTTAGAAAAATATTATTTTCATTCTTATAAACGATAGCCAGAGGATGAAATTTTGCATACAGTATCTCTACATATTACTTATTAAACTATAAGCTTCCTACCCCTCGTAGAACATAGAGAAAAATATGATTTTATTTAGAAAATTATTATTTTCATTGTTATAAACGATAGTCAGAGGATGAAATTTTGCATACAGTATCTCCACATATTAATTATTAAAATATAGTAAGTATAAGCTTCCTACCCCCCGTAGGACATAGAGAAAAATATGATTTTATTTAGAAAAATATTATTTTCATTCTTATAAATGATAGTCAGAGGATGAAATTTTGCATACAGTATCTCCACATATTAATTATTAAAATACAGTAACTATAAGCTTCCTACCCCCCGTAGGGCATAGAGAAAAATATGATTTTATTTAGAAAAATATTATTTTCATTCTTATAAACGATAGTCAGAGGATGAAATTTTGCATACAGTATCTCTACATATTAATTATTAAAATACAGTAAGTATAAGCTTCCTACCCCCCGTAGGACATAGAGAAAAATATGATTTTATTTAGAAAAATATTATTTTCATTCTTATAAACGATAGCCAGAGGATGAAATTTTGCATACAGTATCTCTACATATTACTTATTAAACTATAAGCTTCCTACCCCTCGTAGAACATAGAGAAAAATATGATTTTATTTAGAAAATTATTATTTTCATTGTTATAAACGATAGTCAGAGGATGAAATTTTGCATACAGTATCTCCACATATTAATTATTAAAATATAGTAAGTATAAGCTTCCTACCCCCCGTAGGACATAGAGAAAAATATGATTTTATTTAGAAAAATATTATTTTCATTCTTATAAATGATAGTCAGAGGATGAAATTTTGCATACAGTATCTCCACATATTAATTATTAAAATACAGTAAGTATAAGCTTCCTACCCCCCGTAGGACATAGAGAAAAATATGATTTTATTTAGAAAAATATTATTTTCATTGTTATAAACGATAGTCAGAGGATGAAATTTTGCATACAGTATCTCCACATATTAATTATTAAAATATAGTAAGTATAAGCTTCCTACCCCCCGTAGGACATAGAGAAAAATATGATTTTATTTAGAAAAATATTATTTTCATTCTTATAAATGATAGTCAGAGGATGAAATTTTGCATACAGTATCTCCACATATTAATTATTAAAATACAGTAACTATAAGCTTCCTACCCCCCGTAGGACATAGAGAAAAATATGATTTTATTTAGAAAAATATTATTTTCATTCTTATAAACGATAGTCAGAGGATGAAATTTTGCATACAGTATCTCTACATATTAATTATTAAAATACAGTAACTATAAGCTTCCTACCCCCCGTAGGACATAGAGAAAAATATGATTTTATTTAGAAAAATATTATTTTCATTCTTATAAACGATAGTCAGAGGATGAAATTTTGCATACAGTATCTCCACATATTAATTATTAAAATATAGTAAGTATAAGCTTCCTACCCCCCGTAGGACATAGAGAAAAATATGATTTTATTTAGAAAAATATTATTTTCATTCTTATAAACGATAGTCAGAGGATGAAATTTTGCATACAGTATCTCCACATATTAATTATTAAAATACAGTAACTATAAGCTTCCTACCCCCCGTAGGACATAGAGAAAAATATGATTTTATTTAGAAAAATATTATTTTCATTCTTATAAACGATAGTCAGAGGATGAAATTTTGCATACAGTATCTCCACATATTAATTATTAAAATATAGTAAGTATAAGCTTCCTACCCCCCGTAGGACATAGAGAAAAATATGATTTTATTTAGAAAAATATTATTTTCATTCTTATAAATGATAGTCAGAGGATGAAATTTTGCATACAGTATCTCCACATATTAATTATTAAAATACAGTAAGTATAAGCTTCCTACCCCCCGTAGGACATAGAGAAAAATATGATTTTATTTAGAAAAATATTATTTTCATTGTTATAAACGATAGTCAGAGGATGAAATTTTGCATACAGTATCTCCACATATTAATTATTAAAATATAGTAAGTATAAGCTTCCTACCCCCCGTAGGACATAGAGAAAAATATGATTTTATTTAGAAAAATATTATTTTCATTCTTATAAATGATAGTCAGAGGATGAAATTTTGCATACAGTATCTCCACATATTAATTATTAAAATACAGTAAGTATAAGCTTCCTACCCCCCGTAGGGCATAGAGAAAAATATGATTTTATTTAGAAAAATATTATTTTCATTCTTATAAACGATAGTCAGAGGATGAAATTTTGCATACAGTATCTCCACATATTAATTATTAAAATATAGTAAGTATAAGCTTCCTACCCCCCGTAGGACATAGAGAAAAATATGATTTTATTTAGAAAAATATTATTTTCATTCTTATAAATGATAGTCAGAGGATGAAATTTTGCATACAGTATCTCCACATATTAATTATTAAAATACAGTAACTATAAGCTTCCTACCCCCCGTAGGACATAGAGAAAAATATGATTTTATTTAGAAAAATATTATTTTCATTCTTATAAACGATAGTCAGAGGATAAAATTTTGCGTACAGTATCTCCACATATTAATTATTAAAATACAGTAACTATAAGCTTCCTACCCCCCGTAGGACATAGAGAAAAATATGATTTTATTTAGAAAAATATTATTTTTATTGTTATAAATGATAGTCAGAGGATGAAATTTTGCATACAGTATCTCCACATATTAATTATTAAAATACAGTACCTATAAGCTTCCTACCCCCCGTAGGACATAGAGAAAAATATGATTTTATTTAGAAAAATATTATTTTCATTCTTATAAACGATAGTCAGAGGATAAAATTTTGCGTACAGTATCTCCACATATTAATTATTAAAATACAGTAACTATAAGCTTCCTACCCCCCGTAGGACATAGAGAAAAATATGATTTTATTTAGAAAAATATTATTTTCATTCTTATAAATGATAGTCAGAGGATGAAATTTTGCATACAGTATCTCCACATATTAATTATTAAAATACAGTAACTATAAGCTTCCTACCCCCCGTAGGACATAGAGAAAAATATGATTTTATTTAGAAAAATATTATTTTTATTGTTATAAATGATAGTCAGAGGATGAAATTTTGCATACAGTATCTCCACATATTAATTATTAAAATACAGTACCTATAAGCTTCCTACCCCCCGTAGGACATAGAGAAAAATATGATTTTATTTAGAAAAATATTATTTTCATTCTTATAAACGATAGTCAGAGGATAAAATTTTGCGTACAGTATCTCCACATATTAATTATTAAAATACAGTAACTATAAGCTTCCTACCCCCCGTAGGACATAGAGAAAAATATGATTTTATTTAGAAAAATATTATTTTTATTGTTATAAATGATAGTCAGAGGATGAAATTTTGCATACAGTATCTCCACATATTAATTATTAAAATACAGTAACTATAAACTTCCTACCCCCCGTAGGACATAGAGAAAAATATTATTTTATTTAGAAAAATATTATTTTCATCGTTATAAACGATAGTCAGAGGATGAAATTTTGCATACAGTATCTCCACATATTAATTATTAATATACAGTAACTTTAAGCTTCCTATCCCCGTAGGACATAGAGAACAATGAAAATAATATTTTTCTAAATAAAATAATATTTTTCTCTATGTCCTACGGGGGGTAGGAAGCTTATAGTTACTGTATTTTAATAATTAATATGTGGAGACACTGTATGCAAAATTTCATCCTCTGACTATCGTTTATAACAATGAGAATATAATTCCTTAGTCACGTGACATGTTTTCCGCCAATCAACATTCAGAATCTCCCTAGCTACAAAATTATCACAGCGATGATAAAAAACAAAGAAATAAACACCGTATTTATAGTCGTTACTAAGGGATTTGTTTTCTTTATTTATGACATTGACAGTTAATTTTGAGTATAAAAATAAATAATAACAATAATTCAAACTCTGAAATATTAAATAAAACTCGTAAGTACCATGTTTTAATACAATATGTATATGTATCAAAAGTTAGGTTAGGTTAGATTGCAAAAATTCATTATATTCTCTCATTAAATATAAGCTCGTGATATGATTAATAATCGAAGATATTGCTCGTGAAACCGAAGCAGCACATTTCAACTCGTCCTTCGGACTCGTGAAATCTGCAGCTCGGTTTCACTCGAGAATATCATCGATGATAATCATATCACTTGTTATATTACGTATGATAATAATATTTTTTTAAATAAAATAATCTTTTTCTCTATGTCCTACAGGGGGTAGGAAGCTTATAGTTACTCTATTTTAATAAATAATATGTGGAGATACTGTATGCAAAATGTCATCCTCTGACTATCGTTTATAACAATGAAAATAATAATTTTCTAAATAAAATCATATTTTTCTCTATGTTCTACGAGGGGTAGGAAGCTTATAGTTTAATAAGTAATATGTAGAGATACTGTATGCAAAATTTCATCCTCTGGCTATCGTTTATAAGAATGAAAATAATATTTTTCTAAATAAAATCATATTTTTCTCTATGTCCTACGGGGGGTAGGAAGCTTATACTTACTGTATTTTAATAATTAATATGTGGAGATACTGTATGCAAAATGTCATCCTCTGACTATCGTTTATAACAATGAAAATAATAATTTTCTAAATAAAATCATATTTTTCTCTATGTTCTACGAGGGGTAGGAAGCTTATAGTTTAATAAGTAATATGTAGAGATACTGTATGCAAAATTTCATCCTCTGGCTATCGTTTATAAGAATGAAAATAATATTTTTCTAAATAAAATCATATTTTTCTCTATGTCCTACGGGGGGTAGGAAGCTTATACTTACTGTATTTTAATAATTAATATGTAGAGATACTGTATGCAAAATTTCATCCTCTGACTATCGTTTATAAGAATGAAAATAATATTTTTCTAAATAAAATCATATTTTTCTCTATGTCCTACGGGGGGTAGGAAGCTTATACTTACTGTATTTTAATAATTAATATGTGGAGATACTGTATGCAAAATATTTCATCCTCTGACTATCGTTTATAAGAATGAAAATAATATTTTTCTAAATAAAATCATATTTTTCTCTATGCCCTACGGGGGGTAGGAAGCTTATAGTTACTGTATTTTAATAATTAATATGTGGAGATACTGTATGCAAAATTTCATCCTCTGACTATCGTTTATAAGAATGAAAATAATATTTTTCTAAATAAAATCATATTTTTCTCTATGTCCTACGGGGGGTAGGAAGCTTATAGTTACTGTATTTTAATAATTAATATGTGGAGATACTGTATGCAAAATTTCATCCTCTGACTATCGTTTATAAGAATGAAAATAATATTTTTCTAAATAAAATCTTATTTTTCTCTATGTCCTACGGGGGGTAGGAAGCTTATACTTACTGTATTTTAATAATTAATATGTGGAGATACTGTATGCAAAATGTCATCCTCTGACTATCGTTTATAACAATGAAAATAATAATTTTCTAAATAAAATCATATTTTTCTCTATGTTCTACGAGGGGTAGGAAGCTTATAGTTTAATAAGTAATATGTAGAGATACTGTATGCAAAATTTCATCCTCTGGCTATCGTTTATAAGAATGAAAATAATATTTTTCTAAATAAAATCATATTTTTCTCTATGTCCTACGGGGGGTAGGAAGCTTATACTTACTGTATTTTAATAATTAATATGTAGAGATACTGTATGCAAAATTTCATCCTCTGACTATCGTTTATAAGAATGAAAATAATATTTTTCTAAATAAAATCATATTTTTCTCTATGCCCTACGGGGGGTAGGAAGCTTATAGTTACTGTATTTTAATAATTAATATGTGGAGATACTGTATGCAAAATTTCAGCCTCTGACTATCGTTTATAACAATGAAAATAATAATTTTCTAAATAAAATCATATTTTTCTCTATGTCCTACGGGGGGTAGGAAGCTTATAGTTACTGTATATCAATAAGTAATATGTAGACATACTGTAAGCAAAATTTCATCCTCTGACTATCGTTTATAACAATGTAAATAATATTTTTCTAAATAAAATCATATTTTTCTCTATGCCCTACGGGGGGTAGGAAGCTTATAGTTACTGTATTTTAATAATTAATATGTGGAGATACTGTATGCAAAATTTCAGCCTCTGACTATCGTTTATAACAATGAAAATAATATTTTTCTAAATAAAATCATATTTTTCTCTATGTCCTACGGGGGGTAGGAAGCTTATACTTACTGTATTTTAATAATTAATATGTAGAGATACTGTATGCAAAATTTCATCCTCTGGCTATCGTTTATAAGAATGAAAATAATATTTTTCTAAATAAAATCATATTTTTCTCTATGTCCTACGGGGGGTAGGAAGCTTATACTTACTGTATTTTAATAATTAATATGTAGAGATACTGTATGCAAAATTTCATCCTCTGACTATCGTTTATAAGAATGAAAATAATATTTTTCTAAATAAAATCATATTTTTCTCTATGCCCTACGGGGGGTAGGAAGCTTATAGTTACTGTATTTTAATAATTAATATGTGGAGATACTGTATGCAAAATTTCAGCCTCTGACTATCGTTTATAACAATGAAAATAATAATTTTCTAAATAAAATCATATTTTTCTCTATGTCCTACGGGGGGTAGGAAGCTTATAGTTACTGTATATCAATAAGTAATATGTAGACATACTGTAAGCAAAATTTCATCCTCTGACTATCGTTTATAACAATGTAAATAATATTTTTCTAAATAAAATCATATTTTTCTCTATGCCCTACGGGGGGTAGGAAGCTTATAGTTACTGTATTTTAATAATTAATATGTGGAGATACTGTATGCAAAATTTCAGCCTCTGACTATCGTTTATAACAATGAAAATAATATTTTTCTAAATAAAATCATATTTTTCTCTATGTCCTACGGGGGGTAGGAAGCTTATACTTACTGTATTTTAATAATTAATATGTAGAGATACTGTATGCAAAATATTTCATCCTCTGACTATCGTTTATAAGAATGAAAATAATATTTTTCTAAATAAAATCATATTTTTCTCTATGTTCTACGAGGGGTAGGAAGCTTATAGTTTAATAAGTAATATGTAGAGATACTGTATGCAAAATTTCATCCTCTGGCTATCGTTTATAAGAATGAAAATAATATTTTTCTAAATAAAATCATATTTTTCTCTATGTCCTACGGGGGGTAGGAAGCTTATACTTACTGTATTTTAATAATTAATATGTAGAGATACTGTATGCAAAATTTCATCCTCTGACTATCGTTTATAAGAATGAAAATAATATTTTTCTAAATAAAATCATATTTTTCTCTATGTCCTACGGGGGGTAGGAAGCTTATACTTACTGTATTTTAATAATTAATATGTGGAGATACTGTATGCAAAATTTCATCCTCTGACTATCGTTTATAAGAATGAAAATAATATTTTTCTAAATAAAATCATATTTTTCTCTATGTCCTACGGGGGGTAGGAAGCTTATACTTACTGTATTTTAATAATTAATATGTGGAGATACTGTATGCAAAATGTCATCCTCTGACTATCATTTATAACAATAAAAATAATATTTTTCTAAATAAAATCATATTTTTCTCTATGTCCTACGGGGGGTAGGAAGCTTATAGTTACTGTATATCAATAAGTAATATGTAGACATACTGTAAGCAAAATTTCATCCTCTGACTATCGTTTATAAGAATGAAAATAATATTTTTCTAAATAAAATCATATTTTTCTCTATGCCCTACGGGGGGTAGGAAGCTTATAGTTACTGTATTTTAATAATTAATATGTGGAGATACTGTATGCAAAATATTTCATCCTCTGACTATCGTTTATAACAACGAAAATAATATCTTTCTAAATAAAATCATATTTTTCTCTATGTTCTACGAGGGGTAGGAAGGTTATAGTTGCTGTATTTCAATAAGTAATATGTAGAGATACTATATGCAAAATTTCATCCTCTGACTATTGTTTATAACAATGAAAATAATATTTCATTGAATAAAATCATATATTTCTGTGTTGACTGTGTTAAGCAGCGTTCTAGGCGCGTATACAGTTGGGCGTGGTTTAGTTTGAAAGGCTGCCACACATTCGTTCAAATCTCGAATCGTCTGCTGCGAATCGTCTGCTAACTTCACCTTCATCATTTATAGCTATGTTAGGATTCTGGCTGTTGTACTCATTTATAACTTTGGCTCATCCTTCTTTTTTATCTTTATTTAGAACCGCATTGGTTTTATTATTTTCAAATATACTTTTATATCATTCATTGCCTCTATATTTAAAAACACTCTTTTATTGGAATCAGTGTCATTTTTACCTATATTAAAATAAAAATATAATATTATTATAGGAAAATTATAAAATATATTTTATAAATAAATTTAAAACTTACATATTAATACCTTTTTTACGGAAAGTACAATTACCACGAATAAAATTACATGACAGTTACATTAACTGTCAAAATCGAACACAAAATAGTGAATCAGTTGATCATGATTCCTTGATTCAGAAATCAAGTTGGTGAATTAGAACAAATCAGCTTGATTCCTTAATCAACTGATTATTAATCAACGGATTAATGGTGAATTCGGCCGTTAATAAGTAATATTACTTATTAAATGATTTAGAAGTAAAAATAATTTCTTGGGCGAGGGCGCAGTTGAAATTGGTGCTTATTGCAATAGGGTCTCAGAGGTCGGTACTACATTTGAAAAGACTGAGTTAGTCCAGATGGTGGAAGGCACTGTTGAAGATGGGGTAGTACTGTCTTGTTTTCCCTTTCCTGGATTGCTGAGAGGTACTATTGAAACTGTTGCGACCCAATTACTGTGCTTAAGCTAGTGTGACGAATTGAACAAACCAGGAGATTCTCAAAATCATAGTCGATTGTCTGATTACCGATTTGTGCTAGTTAATTTAGCGTTACCCAGGGTGCACCACGAGGAGGCGAACTAGCTCTACACCCCACTGCTTCAGATGAGAACATTGTGTTCAAAAATCTTTTAAGAATGCAGTTCATTCTAACAAAATTGGAATATGTTATTCTTATTCCGAAACAGAGAGGGGGTGACATTATTTCTCCTGCCATTGAACCGTACATACTTTTTTTACGCAGCTGTAAACCATTCCATGTTTCGTTTCTTATTGGCAGATCAGCGTTGCTATCCCCCTGTTTCCTGCAATCTGCTTCCGGTATAAATTACCTTTACCTTCTTTTAAGAAAAGCGAGTCCTGTTGTTGGCAGGATTCCAAGAGGTTTGAAGTCTAAATTTCTGGCCTGCTTGGCACGTTCAGTAATTCATATCTCTAAACTAGATCACTATGTGCATGTTCTATAGTTATGTTAACTGGAACATATTTTTGGAATTTACTCGTAATGTCTGGGTAATCTACAAGTTCTAATATGTGATTTCGGTGATCTATTTTCTATATGTAAGAGTAGATCATGAACTGAAATTGCTAGATTCTTTTCCGGAGATCAATTTCCGGTAGATCTACTAAAGCCGAACATGAAATTAGAGTACTTACGAAACCATAAATTTAACCGAGGTGTCAAAATAACCTTTTTAAACGATATTTAATCGGGTGGTAGCATAGGTTTTTAATAAAACAACGGCATATTCTAAACTACAAATGTAAATAATATAATATTATAAAGGACATGTTTTGAGGTGCGTGAAGTTGGCACCAAGGTTTAAATTGTTACTACGATTTAGTACCTACCCAATTAGTACCCACAAAAAAACTTTTATTTTTTACTCTGCGTAGGAGTTATTCATTGTTTAATTATTCTGGTGCCAATTTCACATAGATATGTAAAAAAATATATGAAAATTTAGTACCCAATTGGAACCTTTAGGTACCCAAAAATTTGTTTTCAAAATGTTTATGATTAATAAGTTATTGCAAATTAAATATTATTGGTGCCAACTTTACGCTAGCACCAAAGTATTTATTTAAAAAGAATTTTTTAGTACCCAAATAGTACTAATTAGTACCCATGAGAATATTATGCTATTGTTTATATTAAATAAATTATTACGTTTTACTTTTCTTGGACCGTGAAGTTAACACCAATCATTTTAAGATAAAACGTTTTCGAATTTTATTTTTATATAGGGATTTAGTACCTTTTAGACACCCCTCATAAATGTAAAATTTATTTTGGTATTGGTTATATAGCACAAATTATAACACTTTACTTTTTCTGTGGGTGAAGTTAGCATCATGCATGTATGTTAAAATTATCCGCATTTCAAATTAATTTTTATTTACAGATTTAGTTGTATTTAGGAACCTTTCATAACTGCAAAATTCATTTCGTTACTGTTTATGTAGCATAAATTATAACACTTATTTTTTTCTGTGCAAGAAGCCAGTACCAGCCGTATGAAAATAATACATTTTTAAAATTAATTTGTATATACAGATTTAGTGCTATTTATGCTATATATGCTCCTGCGCTAAAAGAATTGGCCTATATCTTTTTTCTTAACTTAACATGTATTAATGATAATAACGCGTTTTATTTAAGCAATAAATCATTTCTAATAACACAAAAGTAACCTTAGGAATAATAATTGAATAAGTGTAAAAATAAATTAAATAAAAAATCTGATGTGGCCAGCACATAACCTCTCGCCGTATATTTTACCTGGCTGTATGCATAAAGCAAAGAATATTTTTATAAATACAAATAATATATTCATATAAATCTATGACGTATAAACTTCTTTATTATTCAATAGTAGCATGTCTCAACATAAAGAGATTTTACCATAAATTATGTTACAATAAATTACAAAGTAGAGTCTACCATATATAAATATTAGGCTGGTAACAGCAATTTTCAATTCGAACAACCTTGTTTACTTTCTTTTCATATTCTTCTAGTAAAAACATTAATTTTGGGCGGTCTAAAATGTATATATCTGGATTGTGCATCTATTCTTACATATCTTCTTTTACATTTTATTTTTTCATACTTGTTATATCTAAATAACACTAATTCCCTTTAATAAAGTGACGGATATATTGCACTCCGATTATTCTTATATCGATGTGTAATTTTGTCAATATTTACAACTTACTTGAGAAGAATTTGATAGCTTTTTCGCAATTCAAAGTTACTCTAGTCTACAGTGCTGGTGTACATTGTCCCATAATGTTTGAAACAAATTTAAGTCCTTCAACCTAGACTTGTCATCTCCATAATAGTCACAGATCAAGAATTAAGGGATTCTCCAAGTACATTTTGCTTTCATTACTCATTATTTCTGACACTGACATTTATCTATCACAAATAATTTAAATTTTCAACTATTTTCCACGGCATTCTTTCGCCTGTAAAATTTATTATAACAGATTATTTTATATATTATATTTCTTTTATCTCTAAATCTATACAATATATAATAAAATATTTAAATGTATCAGATAAAGAATTTAATTTTCTTTTATATTACCAAGAAAAAATTTCAAAAAATATTATTTAGAAGATTTTTTTTCAAGAATCTTCTACTTCCGGTTGTCCAATTGTTACCAAAACCTTTTCAGATCTTCCCATGAATGTCCGATTGGGAAATACGTAGTTAAACAGATTTAAAGTCTTATAGTTTTTGAATTATCGTCCTTCCAACATCCTACATACATCACACACACATACATCCACACACACACACACACACACACACACACAGACATAATCGTAAAAATGTTAAAATCGGATTGTAGGGACCTTAAAACGTGCTTATTCAATAAAATCTGGATATGCGATTTTTAGCATGAATGCAATACCTCTCTTAGCGAGAGGTAAAAAGATCATCACGGCATATTACCCATGCTATAAGGTGTGCCAATCCGCTTTGTACGCAGATATCGGTAATGATAATGACATATTCGTACTGTGTAGCCGTTTACCATACGTCATCTCACGGGCATTCATTGCATTGTGGAGAGTGCATCACGGGTGTCAGTTTCGTGTCAATTAAAATTCGTAATAAATTTTAACGTCTGTCGGGATGTAATCCGAGTCCCCACATTTTCGCGGTCAGGTACACGACCATGAGACCTCATTAAATAACAGAGAGAACAAAGTCAGGCATTAAATTTAGTAATTTTATATTAAAAATATAATAGATATAGGTCAATTCTTTTGGCTCAGGGCTCGTATGTAGTTATTTTTCTAGACAATAGTTAATTATCCTTTGATTAATTATATTTTTGCTACCTAGAGTTGTGGATCGGAGAACCCAAGTTCGAATTTGGCGAAGTCCTCATGAATTACTTCCAAATTTCCCCAGATGTATATTCTCCACTTTTTTTAAGTAAGTACCTTTGAAATGTTGATTTTCAGGCTAAAATATTTCTAACTTTTTTATAGCAACGAATTGCTTCAATTAATAATATGCGTTGGTGATATTGAATTAATCCTTCTCGGAAGGAATTTCATGTATTTCTTTAACAATTTTTAATTACTTTTTTGCCATACTTTACAAGGGACGTATACGTCAAAGTAAGTTCTTAACCTGCTATGTGAAAACTTGTGTGTGCTTTTTTGTTGTTGAATATTAAAATATTTCTAGCATATCTACTCTTTTTCATGTAGCTCTCTCTAATGTCCTCGTCTAAGGGTGATTAGTCATGAATTAACTCCTTCAATTGATTATGGTTTATTTTAGAGAGAAAAAAACTTTAAATAACAGTTTTAAAATATTTATTATACGTAACTTTTATTTGAAGTATTTTCTTCTAAAATAATCCATAAACGATCTACAGAGTTATATCACTGCTAGTCATCTTCTCGTTAATCACCCATAATCACTTGGTCATGCTTACCACCCATTGATTTTAGGTTTTAATTCTCTTGTATTAGTTATTATATATTAATTTGCATTTCATTGGATAATTTGTATTATTGTTGATGCTATCTTTATCCGGCGTGATCTATTTTGGAAATTTTCTAAATAAATAAAAGTTTGAAAAAATATTTGTAATAATTTATAAATCCATATAAAAAAATCTGATGTGGCCAGCACATAACCTCTCGCCGTATATTTTACCTGGCTGTATGCATAAAGCAAAGATTATTTTTATAAATACAAATAATATATTCATATAAATCTATGACGTATAAACTTCTTTATTATTCAATAATAGCATGTCTCAACATGAAGATATTTTACCATAAATTATGTTACAATAAATTACAAAATAGAGTTTACCATATATAAATATTAGGCTGGTAACAGCAATTTTCAATTCGAACAACTTTGTTTACTTTCTCTTCATATTCTTCTAGTAAAAACATTAATTTTGGGCGGTCTAAAATGTATATATCTGGATTGTGCATCTATTCTTATATATCTTCTTTTACATTTTATTTTTTCATACTTGTTACATCTAAATAACCTTAATTCCCTTTAATAAAGTGACGGATAGATTGCACTCCGATTTTGTCAATATTTACAACTTACTTGAGAAGAATTTGATAGCTTTTTCGCAATTCAAAGTTACTCTAGTCTACAGTACTGGTGTACATTGTCCCATAATATTTGAAACAAATTTAAGTCCTTCAACCTAGACTTGTCATCTCCATAATAGTCACAGATCAAGAACTAAGGGATTCTCCAAGTACATTTTTAATTCATTACTCATTATTTCTGACACTGACATTTATCTGTCAGTTACAAATAATTTAAATTATCAAGTATTTTTCATGGCATTCTTTCGGCTGTCAAATTTATTACAACAGATTATTTTATATATTATACTTCTTTTATCTCTAAATCTATGGAGTATATAATAAAATATTTAAATGTATCAGATAGAGAATTTAATTTTCTTTAATATTACCACGAAAAATTTTCAAAAAATAATATTTAGAAGATTTTTTTTCAAGAATCTTCTACTTCCGGTTGTCCAATTATTACCAAAACCTTTTCAGATCTTCCCATGAATGTCCGATTGGGAAATACGTTGTTAAACAAATTTTAAGTCTTATAGTTTTTGAGTAACCGTCCTTCCAACATCCCACACACACACACATACACACACACACACACACACACACACACACACACACACACATCCACACACACACACACACACAGACATCATCGTAAAAATGTTAAAATCGGATTGTAGAGACCTTAAAACGTGCTTATTCAATAAAATCTGGATATGCGATTTTTAGCATGAATGCAATACCTCTCTTAGCGAGAGGTAAAAATGAGAGATTTATTGTTGAGAAATGTATTCGTAAATTTTCATAGTCATATGACTTGAATAGCTTATGATGATAGGTTGTGCGGTATTGACAGCTGCACCAGCCATCTAAAATTTACTATTTTTGATTTAAGGAGTCATAGAGACGCCAACATGCAAAATAATTACATTGTTTGCTGCTGTATAGCTTTTGTCGTCACAAGAATGAGATATAGATAGGTATTTAGACAATTAGTTATTTTTGCATTCATATTTAAAAAAAATGTCTAATTCTATATTTTTTAAAATTATATTTAATGTTAATTGCGCATTTGATAAATAAAAGCTATTTTGTGTGATATTTCATATTGATATCCATATCCACATGTATCCTTAAATACTCATTTATAATTAAATGACTCTTGATAATGATAACCCATAGCCATAGCATTTATATTAATATGATTATGAATTAGTTATTTATGGAACAAGTTAGTAAAGACATAACACATGACCACACGAAATGTTAGTTTTCAAGGCCTTTTGTAACTAAAATGACATTTTGACAATTATGTTTATCTTTTATAGTTACCAAAGTAAATTTTATTGTTTACTATGAATATGTATTTATTTTTACTCACAAGGAGTTAAAATGTGACTTAACGTACTACTGGTTTTCATGGCGTTAAACTACTAAATATTAAATATTAGCTTAAGGTTTATACCAGCTTGTCACTGTTGAGAGTTTGTGACTCTCAGACACATGCTTAGTAACAAAATACCGTTTCAAGCCTACCACTGACTAAGAGACAGAGCTCGCCCAATTATTACAAATTCAGTGTTAGTTTTCTTATTTTCCATCTGTTAAGGGAAGATGAGATTTTTATGCTCATTAGAATTAGATTATCAGATAATTATAATACATATTTCATGGTATTATATTTAATATAATATTTTTCTTATACCATAATGTTATTTTATTTTTAGAAAACTGACCGATGAAGACATTTGTTATTTTTTGATGTAAATATAATTTATTTACTTTTCAGGTTAGCTAGATGTCACTTTTGTATACACACACTCGGTTTGATACCGTCCTATTTAGCAGTATGTTTTAAACTTGTTAGTGACTACTTAATGTACCGCATGCGCATTAAAAATACAGATACATGTTGTAAAATTACCGGCTGAAACAAAGCTTTAATCACAACTTGACAAGTTGTAGTTTTGAACAAATTTAACACGGTGTGAAAGTAGCAACCACTAATGGCTGATTGCTGATTCCATTACGAACGGGCAGAACTTAGCTTCCTGTACTTTTCATTTCAGCAGCCATACTAGTGCATAGATATGATATTATTATATAAAAATAAGTTACCTAAAAAGTATATTTCTGTATTATAAAAGTCCTATTAAATACTCATTTTTTATGTACTCATGAGTAAACATATAAAACTTGTTACGTAATATATTATTTATCCCTTCTCATTATTAATAATTATTCATTTTTTATAAAATATTAGTGACAACAGTAACCAGATTTCAATGGATAAAATATAACTTTATACGTTAATGTTAAGAAAATGGTTAAACCACCTTATTTATTTAATGTTTGATTTATTATTAACTCAAAATAAATCTCTGTAGTCTACATTCCGCGGCTTAATAAATGCCATCAAAATATGTAATCAATTTTCAATTGTTAGAATATACAATAATCTGGTTGGCGTACTCAACAATTGATCGAAGGCGTGATATATTTATTTATACAATTTGACACTTCTTTTCAACACAAGTATTGACACTAAATTAGAATTTAAAATTTAAATCGAAACGAAGTAAACAACTAAGAATGAAAAGAAAATAAAGAAAATTGCATTTTAAATATTAACTAACCTATAACAATTTCATCCCTTATTAAGCAGCCATGAAAAGTTATTTATGTTCTTGGCGTTAAAAACAATTCAGTACCAGATTACGCTTATGTTGCATGTATCCACGTAAATATTATCAGAAGTTATTATCACTGTGATATTGTTATAAATACATGTCAAACGAAACTTGGGTGGAATGTTATCAGAAAGTTTTTTTTTTACATAATTTTGTTATCCACACGAAGACGGAATATTGATGATGTAACAGCGGGTCGTTTTAGCTGAAGATTATTTTTCCGGCCAAACGTGAATTGAGTAATAACTAGTTTAAACTAGTAGATTTATTTTATGTGGATTAATTTTGGCATCGCATTTTCATGGTTAAATATTTTTAGTTGACAATAGTGCACGAATACGTTATTAATGCATGCAAGAAGATAAACATCAAAAAATTGTCTAAAAATATACCAATTATTTAGCGAGTGAGTATATTTTTATATTCTCGCAAATTAATGTATGATGAAAAATAATTATTCTAGTAATAAAGTAGGTCTTTTTCTGTCGTCTAGTAAAATTGTAAGTACGATATTTGAGACGAAAATGTAATATATTTGGGGTAAGTAGTTGTTCTCTTTACTGGCTTATATGCAACGAAATTATTTTTGTTTACGCTAAATTGCAAAAAGATGAGTTTTGATCTTGATTATTTCTCTAAATATACCTTAACATAACCTAGCCTAACTTACGAAACTTGAGCGTGTTTTGAGCATTAAGTTAGGTTACGTTTCGGTAAGGTATGTTTAGAAAAAAATTGCATAATGGTAGATGTTTATAAAAAGAGGGATTTTACAAATCTGGCTACATAAAATAAGAGATTTACTTAGATTTTTCAACATTTCACAAATCATTTAAGCCGTGTGGAGATCGCGGTCATAACGTAGTTGACCGCGTATCATTAAAATATATTACTCCTTTTTTGCGGTTTTTAATGTTTTTTGTTATTGTTTTTGTTTTAGAATCAAAGTTTTCTTTATCTTTTACTGTTTTGTTAATGTCTGTAAGCTTTAGCGTTTATTATAATTGTGTTCATATGTTTTATATCTAATAAAATATTAAAGATATTTTTGTTCACGTATCTAAGGAATATATCGTGACCTCTGGAGGATTAAAACTAGATTTAAATGACAGTAAAATTATTTAAATATGTATAAATAATATTTATTGGTTTCCAAATTTACACTTCTTATCCATGATTGAGTAACTCATACAGTCGAAATATATAAAAAAAACAATAACAGGTAATATTCATACTATGAATGATTCTGATAGGTATTGTATTTATAGTCTGTGAGAGATTAACACAAACTTTTCTTTAAAATCTTTTAAATTGTATTATAAAAACTCACTTTTCACAAATATCAGACAATTTTTAACTTCAAACAAGAAAATAATACACTTTGTACAATGAATATAATAATTATATGTATGCATGGTAAAGTAACATACCAAAAAATATATATAGGTATCTCAATACGTACTAGAATTTATCTATTTTAACTTGGAATTTAATTAAACAGTTCGAAATAAAATAGTGCTTATGTCTAAGTAATTAAATTGCACTAAGTACAAATAAACTACAACACAACATTTACTCTTCGCTTAATTAAAGCACAATATTTATTTCTATTGCTTCACTTTTTGATTGCTGATTAGTCCACTGTCCACTGTAAAGTTATACTGACTCTGATCGGAACGCACCGTTAGTATTTACATGTCTATTTGATTTTTCTAGTTTTTTCCAGAATGCAAACCCTTGGCGCTTCGCCTTCCATTGACGTACAATCCTGTCTATATTCATGATTGACGGCTTTTGAACCTGTCCTGCTGTTTTCGGGAATATTTTGGACAGTTCATTACAATTTCCTATTCGTCACAATGGGGGACAGTGCGACGGCTTCGAACCGATTTAAAACTTATAGTAGTATTTACGACCTTAGTTTTCTCTTACATTTTTGTAAGTTATTTCGTCAATATAAATTCACTTTAAGCATAAACCCTTCATAAATTCCGTCAATCCCGTCAATGAATTGGAAGATCTTGAACATTTAGAAGTGTAGGATAAAAGTACTTATTATACTTAGATGAAATTCTATTTAGACCTTAGACCAACGTACACCCTCGTCTAACTTGTCAACGTTGCTGTGGTAATTAAAACCAAGATTTTCTTAACTGAGTTCTTACTATGATTTTGAAACAAAAAGATAAGTCAAGAAAGGTTTAAAAATTAAAAACGAGTTCGCACTACCGTTTAATATATTTATTATAAACTTATTATGGATAGTTCAAGAAGATTCCAGTATGACGATGCCACTAAAAACTACTTGTCAGTGAAAGACATTTAAAACACAAAATATTGCAAATAGTTGTACGAAATATATTATGAAGTATATAAAGTGCTCTAGAGTTCTACAAAAACTAGAATTATTGATTAAATGGTTCAGATGTAGGACGTACATATACCTATTTAAAAGTAACAAGAAGAAAAGATTTGCCTTCTGAAAATCAGTTGGAGAGATCAACATACTGTAACGTTTTTATTTATATGATTGAAGTGTGAAAATAAGAGAAATAATATTAATTAAAATAATACGTTTATTAAACGATAAATAATTAGGATAAATATTAAAAAGAATAAAAATAACTAACAATATGATTAAATAATTATAAACATTAATTTAAGACTAAAAATATTATTAACTGCTTAAACACTAAGATTATTTATTTAACCAATATTTATATCACTATATTTATTTATATAACTACATTTATTTATGTTCACAACTTGTAGACTGTTTATTTATATCATCAACTTCATTGCTCGTTGCTTCTATACCTATATCAGACTATTTCTTTCTGGTTTTGGCGACGGGTTTATATACCGCGATGTCGTTCTCGAACTTTCTGGCACCACAATGACATTGAATAAAATGGATGTAGGTCACCGGTGTAATTAACTCATCTAGCCGTATGGGTCTTTCTCCGCTGCAGGGGATAACGTCATCGCTCGGGAATATTCTACCAGTAGTGGTGCTCGTATACTCTTAAGTCAGGGGCGCACGTTACAATACGTTTCCAGAGAGGACAGGTGTCTGCAATATTTAACAATTTCGATTCTTGATACCATATTGTGAATGGAATCTTCTTTTATGAATTCAATTACATATAATAGTGGTACAATAACAAGATTTATAACTAAACTTTTTAATTGATATTTTCTAAATTCTTAATGTAAGAACCCTTTGTACATAGATTGACATAAAACACTGTGATGAACAAATATTTACACCATATTCTACCATATTGTTCTTTACGGATATAATTAAAGAAATGATTATATTGTCTTAATTGCTGTATGTACGAGGGTTAGTCAGATATAAACCAGACTTTCTTATCACCGCTGAACAAGCGACACATTCCGCTGAGACTGATTGAGGATGTTAGTGAACACTGGACATGTTTATATTTGCTCCTTAGGCGGCAAAGTGTCGCACGATCGTCTCGTCGTCGACAGTAATTATTACGATAAACAAGCAGGAATGTGGGTGGACAACGCATTATTTTCGAATTTTTGACAAAAGAAAATATTAAAATAACTAAGATCTAGCAGAAACTACAGAAGTAGTTCGGTAATCAAATGTTACCGAACAATCAAATGTTTACTTATAATTAGAATAAGGCTTTCGCTATTGGACGCAATGACGTGTAAAATTTAACTCATTCACGTCCTCTTTAAAAACCAGCACGAAATGAAATTTAAGAAATTCTTGACCTTTTTGAACTTGACTGGCTGCCAATAAAATATGAAATCAGTGATAAAACCATGACATTGTGTCATTGACCATTCGGAATAAGTTCGTTTTGTAAAATTTAATCGCAATAAATTCCACGCATAGTGGCCATCGTATCCAAGAAAAAGTGAACACTTCCTTCTATCTGCGTACAATTACTTCTCGTTAGTGTTGCCACAAGACGAGACGAGACGAGACTTGAAGTCGGTCTTGTCTTGGTCTTGTCTAAGTCTCGACTACCTTGGTCTTGTCTTGGTCTTGTCGAGACGAGACTTGCAGTCAGTCTCGTCTTGTCTCGAGTCTCGACAAGACTCTCGACTCTGCGTCAGTCAACAACTTTTTTTATAATTGCATATAATAACGCAAGAAAATCAGTACAATCGCGATTAAAAAATTCCAAAAAATATTTGCGATATTTATTTTTAAAGTTTTCTACAAATATCGGCAATTTGATCTCTTCAGACAATAAATATGAAAATGTGTACATACTGAGTTACAATATTTATTTACATTTACGCATTTCAATTTTACAATTAGTATGTATGATTATTGTCGTCAAGTAAGTATGGACTGAAGATTTCTGCACTACTGTCAATTCAGTATGACAATGTTATGAAGAAGTGGCACTACCGCAGGGCAAGGGACAGAGGTTCCGGAGAAGGGAAAAAGTTGAGCATCAGTCCATATTTATTTAACGGCGACTATAGTAATCGATATTTTAATAAATCGTGTATACGTATGTATGTAAAGGCTTACTTTTATGGCAATTTACCAATCTATACAAGTAACACTCTACATAGATCATGATACATTTTATTATTTTAACTCATTGATCAACAAATATTTAATATCTAAGTATAGAATATCCATTTTTTACTTTTTCAAAAAATGTAGATATCTTGGAAAATAAAAATATATGAACCAACAATTAGGTATTTCTGTGTATTAAAATATACATACGTGTGTACAGGATGTTAAAAAAGGGTAATTTTTAAAGAGTATATATATATATATATATATATATTATTATTATTATTATTATTATTATTAATGTAAATAGTTACGTAGGTATTTTGTTGTAAATAAAACTCGAGTCGCTTCCGCATTTGCCCTTCCTAAAATTTCGGTTCATTGTCATAGACACATACAACATCCCTTGCAGACGCTTGACCTTGGTAATAATTCCAGGCCCCAAAATTTCACTTTTCCGAGAATTCCTATACCCCGACAATGTGTTTTCTCCAGCTTTGTATGAGTCAGTTCTCTCCGATTTAACTGTTTAATCGTTTAGGATTTTTTTACAATATACTAAAATCTATGCAATTTATGCACATTTATTTCATTATTTCTGTACATATAGATCATAAATAGGAGTATTATGCTTCTTTTGCAATATTTACTATTTTTGGAAGTTTAAGCTATGGTTCTAACCCAGTGCATGAATTTCTAATAAAGTATCCAAATTTTTATACTCACATAAATTAATATTTCAGGAACACAACGAAAATACATAATTATAAAATTTTAAAAATGAATATCTCTTCTTTTTACGAATTTCCAAACAATATTTACAGCAGAACTTTTCGAATATATATTTCAAAAATTACCTACGGACTGAAGTCGAGAGTCTTGTCGAGACTTCAAGACTTTCTCGACAAGACTCGATACTAGTCTCGTCTCGTCTCGACTTTTCAGTCGAGACCAAAATGATGGTCTTGTCTCGACAAGACCAAGACGAGACGAGACAAGACCAAGACTGGTCTTGGTCTTGCGGCAACACTACTTCTCGTATTTGTTCGGACCACTGAAGATGCGTTGAAAGGGCAACGATACGAAAACGACGAACAGGCCTAATTTTATCATCTCTGGTGAGGTTAGATTTGCCAACTAAACTATCAGTTAAAATAAAAATATTATATCGATATTATGCATGAATTGTAAAAATTAGTCATGTGTCAAATTTTCGATGCGATATTTTTCTTATAACTGACAAACAGTATAAGCTCGAGATATGCATAGAAAAACTTTCGCATCGTTGTTTTTGTATTTGTCTTCGTTAGTAGCAAAACGCAGAACGAAACATGAAATATGACATAAATTCCTGAAATCTCTGCGTGGTATATCCCTTGACATACACCTGTTACTGGTAGTTGGTATTGCTCTAATTTTGACACCACGTGCCATGAACGTAAACTTATGCTCTTGACACATAAATAACTTTATGTTCATTTTACAAGTTGATATTTCAGTGTACAAAGTCAAGTATGAATTTAATTGGATTTAAATTAGAAATGAGTACTTAATTAAATGCGGAATTTTGTCTTGTTTTCAAATGGATGAAAAAATATAAATTATATACAGTCGAATTCGTTTATGAGATAAATTTCTTGTTGAAACCGTTACTCGTTATAAACGGTGGACGGTACAGTTTATTAGATATAAAGTTAGACATACTTTAAGGAAGGTAAATTGTTATTAAAAGATAAGCTAAGTTCCGCTTATTCCTCTTTGTATCAGTAAATATCATCACTATGTACATACATAACTGTGCTGAGTTTTAGATATATGTATGTAATTATAAATTTGCTTGTGACATTCTTAAACTAGTTGCAACTGTATCAAACGAGTTTCCCTTTATCTGTGTTTGTTAGAAAGTGATTAGTTTGGGATCCGAACAAAAGGAACGTAAATTGGTGAGTGGGTATAATAAGAATGTTCGGGATCGATAATTTTGAGTGTATATCTGCAAAACTGTAGAATGTTCTACAAATTCAGTGGGTCGCTAATTAAACTGTGAAACAAATGCGCCAGGGGAATATTAAGTTAGAATTGGTGGTAGTCAGATGGTGTTAAAATTAACTGCGAGTAATGTATTCGTTAAGTATTTTAATATTAGAGTGAGTCTAGCATAAACACATATTAATGTGTTAAATAAGTTAACTAAATAAACACTTGGTTGTAAATTTGTAAACCACTATAAATAAATAAAAACGACACAATACCGAACCTACGTATATGTTTTAGAGTTTAGTAGTGTTGTGTGCGCAACCGACACCACTGAGTCTAGTCAGCACGCAACCGACCCCAGTGGTCGAACGCTCTATAACAATCATTTCTCAAAAGGCGATATTTGGTGCGACTCAGGCGGCTACGCGAGCGTAAACAGATGGGGGAGATAAGTTTAATTACTCTCGCTCGGCTGATTATTTAGTTCCATTGTTCTGGAGCCTTACTCTAATGTTCTAAAATAATGGAGAGATATAAAAGCGACGCAACTCTGTGAGGGCAGTCAGTTCAGTGGAGACCAGTATAGAGTTCACGTGTTCAGTAACTGAAGAGAGTTGATCAGTTGAATGGTGAAATAAATAAACAGTTGGTGAAATAAATAGTTTTATGTTATTGTTTAAATAAATAATCTTAGTGTCTAATTATTTAATAAAAATCTTAGTCTTAAATTAGCATTTATATTTATTTAATCATAGTGATAATTATTTTTATATTATTTATCTTAATTATTTATCGCTTAATAAACTCTTATTTCAATTTTTACACCACCCAAATAAATAAACATTGCAGTAGTAAGGCTATTTTAAGCCAAAATACTAAATAGAAAATGATAAATGATAAAACGAATAATGTATTCTAATTATGCATAGAAAATATTTTATTACTATAGTAAAACGTTAAAAAGAAAATTTATTTTGTAAAGAATCATTCATATTGTTGACGTCTAATAATAAAATTGATGTCTTTCATTGAACAAAATTAATTAAAATTTCATTCGGAAGTATAAAATAAATGAAAGGAATATATTGTTCGTATCAAATAGTTAACGACCTTTTACATATGTATCATTCAATTACTAAAAAAGTAATTATTTTTGTCTATACTAGAAATAGCTAGGCGCCGGGTCAATGTTACATGTGCTTACTTAATCTTGATCTCTAAACGGAAGTTATACTCCTAGAATTTTAAAACTTTCCTGATAACATCTTGAAATATTAGTTTGGAGATAAAATTTGTCATAGTTTTAAAATTCAGGAGACATAAGATAAATCAATAAGTAATTATGATTCATGCGACACACGTGGGAGTAATTAAAAGAAATCTACATGAGACATTGCAAGATTTTCAAATGTAACAAAAACAGTGACTAATTTAAACAAAGAAATAGATGAAAATTTCATAGATAAATAAAAATTGCTAGTAAATATTACTTTAAAATATTACTAGTGTATGCATACAAAATGTAAAATAATAACTCTTGTGATTTTGAAATATTTATTGAATGTGAATCATGTTTCGATACTGTAATATCACGTGATCTACATTATTAATCTATTGTACACTCATATGCTGATTGTAATGCATCACTATTGTATATTAATAAGTTTGTTTTTAACCACATACCTATTTGTCTTTTGAATTTCTACGATACTATAGGTTAATAATTTTAACAAATACTATTTTGCTTACTTTTGAAATATCACTGTATAGAACTTATACGAGATTACTTTTATAACAGATGATCGTTAAAATTATGTGAACATTGGAACCGTCAAATTATGTCGGTTATGGTGTAAATTCGACAAATGCTGACTAATCAGAATCAAACGTATTTCTTAATGAAGAAATTTTAAATATGTTCCTTATAATGGAAAAGAAAAAAACATAATTCATATATTTAATGAAAAATTATGCCATTATGGCTTGTTTTATTCACATTCTGTGCATTATAATAATAATAACCTTTTATTTCAACCCTAAGTATACAGATAAAATATTTAATATAAATAATAATAATAATTAATACAGCAAAGAAAAATTACATGTACAAAATTAGTTAAGTTGAATATCCTTTCGGACAAAGGTCTTTCTTCCATTCGTCTCGGTTCCTTGCTGTTCATGGCCATGTTGGACCTGCTATTGCTTTTATCTCAGCCTTCCATCTTCTCCTTGGTCTTCCTATTGGTCTTATATTAAAATAATATAGTGAAAATGATTAGGCAGAGGACTCGCGTCATCAACCTGAAAAAAACCTTATAAAAAGAAATATAACTTGTAGAAATTATTAGTTGTTATTTATTTTTTAAAAAAAGAAGAAAAAATATACTATAGTATTAAAGAAACGTATATATTAATGAATATAAATTATTTATAAGTCAATCGTTATTCCTTTTACGGAATATAAAATTATTTGACATGATCATTCTCAGTAGTGCCAACGTATGGTACGAAAATAAACTACAATTATTTCAAATAATTTTATATTCCGTAAAAGGAATAACGATTGACTTAGAAATAATTGTAAATATCATTAATATATACATTACTTAATACAAGTACTTTTTTTCTTCTTTTAAAAATAAATAATACCCAAAATTTTCTACAAGTTATATTTTATTTTATAAGGTTTTTTCAGGTTGACGACGTGAGTCCTCTGCCTAATCATTTTCACTATAGTGCTAAATTTATTTTCCACAGCCTACCTGATTTTCTCGTAAGTAATGCACAGATCTTGGAAAATATAAGCGGAAAATTTTTATTTCGTAAAAGGATTAAGGTTAGGCCAATGCAACTGTTTTAAGAGTGTATCATTTAATCAAATATTCACTCTGGATTCAAGCTTACGTTTTGTAATTTAGAATATCGTGCTGTGTATGTTTTACAGTTTGTTTTTCGCAAATTTATTGGATATTTCTTGTAGGATTACAGGGCTCCTTTACGTCGTATGAAAGGTAGAAAACACTTTACGTAACTACCAATTACTGTTTGCAATACTAGTGCCATAAAAAAGAAAAATGGCACGTTATGGACCACAAATCGATTTCCGTTCAACGTGAAATAGGCCTTGCGGTTTACCGATTCCATTTGGGGCTCTGTAATTTGACGAATGGTAATTGTATTTCGGCGGAAATATGTCATGTGCGAAAATCTCGCAACACGAATATTGCCAAATCAACTAGGAACACTGAATAATTCTGACGATAATAAGATTAATTAAATATGACATAAAAATCGATAATTTTGCTAATTGGACCGTCTGTTAACAATTATCGTATTGTAAAATGTACAAATAGATATGTATGAATTATCTTAAACCACACAATCGAAAGTTAGACATTTTTGATATTGAGAACACAATAAATTTCCGGGCGTAACGAAAATTATTCTACCGAAGTAACTTTTTCAAAAATATGCATTGTTAATTTTTAGGGTGACGAGTTAAAAATAGGTGGATTTTGGATATTTCTGGAATTCTCTTCAATAATTGAAAGTTAATAGAAAAAATAGCATAAACAGCACAGTCGGAAAAATATTTCTTAGATTCGGATGAATAATTCGACTAAAAATTCACTGAATAAAGATTCAGTAAAATTATACTTTCTGCATACTGTTATTAAATTATATGAAAATAAACATTGCTTCACAAGAAAGTAACATTTTACGATACCTAAATTTCGAATATTCATATTTTACTAGGTATATTAATCGTAGAAAATCTCAAAGCAATATAGCGATTCAATAAAATACACAGTTTTTGTTTACAATACAATAGTCATTTTACTGGATTCAGGGTTATTTAGAACTGGCCTGCAGTCTAAAAATTGCGTACTTCATCCTGTAAAAGTAAACTTTGCTGACTTGGTAAGTAAAATAGTGATCTAAAAGAGGCGATCAACGATACGATCTTTTTATTATCTGAGAAAAACTTCCCCTTAGGGACTAATGTTAGATAAGGATGTAGGTCAAATATTTCTTGCTGTATTCATGAAAGTCATCGTTATGAAATTCGCATGGCTCATTGCGTACAATGATCGGTTGTATTACTGATGGCCCTGGTTTGAATTTGACTGACGTCTTTACTATAGCATTAATGGGTAATAAAACCGTGATAATATATCTACATATTTATTTTATTTATCGAAATTCGAAGTTTTATTCGTAAATATGTTTGTAAAACTAGAATGACGAGAGGATAATTGAAAAAATGGCTATTGTCTTTATTATTACTTACTGTCTAAGATTCAATAAAGAGTATAAATAAATTAAATTTAAATACAAGTAACTTTTTCTTAATTCTTCGGTAGTTCAAAATAATCAAAACCAAATGATATTTCAGGTAAATGTTAAAATATTTCCTCATACTAAGAAGGTACAAATGTCATGACAATCTGATAAAGTATTCAAATTTCATAATTTTGAAAAATTAATAACTACCTAGGTTAAATTTTCAGTATTTGACATCATTGTAAAGCTTATTTAAGTTGCTTTCAGAAAATATGGAATTTTTTATGTATTATTTCATTTAAAAAATTCAGGATTCAGGACACACCAAAAAGTGGAATTTAAGTTCTCCACCAACTTTGTAATGTAGGTACATATAAAAATTAATAATAAAGAAAATAGTCTCCTATATTTTTCATCAACGTGTATTGTTTTTTATTACGTAATTATTATATTTGATATGTCGTCCGTTTCTAGGATTGAAGTATAGGCAGGAATAAAGGAAGACAATACGTTTTCGGACAGTTGGTTTTGGATGAATGACAGTTAATGTTTATAGCATATTTTGCTGTATACATAACTAATAAATAAAGTTAAAGATGAATTGTCTATCGGGTACAGTTACATCATAAATACAACAAAATAGTTATTTGTATCACTAGTAGTCCAGTAAGTAGAGGTTTTTACCGTGCTAAAGGTGGGGTAATTCTGCTTTTAATATAAAACTCTAATGAAATTTTTTTTCGATCTTTTGTAAGGCAAAGGTCTTTTTGATCTCTTTTGAGTGCGAGTATATTTTGGCAGGTCGAGCCGCCTTTACCGACTTTAAATATAAGCGTTCGCAAAACATTTCTGGACGTGTAATACACAAGATTTTTTTTGCTGATTTCTCCATAAACTCTTTATATATTTCTCTACACTTTATTCCATTTTACATAACCTAAAAAAATTAACATATATTTTTAACGGCTTTGCGTTGCAAGTTTAAGTATTTGAGCTTAAAATGTGTAATCCTTTTATATTTATTAAAAATATATTATACAAAAACATTAGTTATACATATTTTATATAGTTTCGCATATTTTCAATGGCGTAACTCATAATTGTATCACGTGAAGTTGTAGTTTGTAGTTAAAAACAAGCTATTCAGTCTATTATTATTTATATGACAAAATTTAGTCAATTACGTTACAATAATTAAACATTTGTAAACATTTTGCTAATTCTTGTGTTGAAAATAATGCTACATTATCATATCACCAGAACAGTAATGCCAACTCCTTTTGCTGGTCTAGACGGTGTAAATAAGTGTTTCCGGACGATTTGGAGTTATGCAATACGGACGGAGGCACAAAAAAAAATGCGAAACAGTATTTCCATATTAATTGAACTTTTGTAATGTCAAAGGTTGGAATCTAAATGGAGAAAATGTAATAGTAGTTTAGCGCTTTTACTAAATATAGAGCAGAAATGATTATCCCATTAACCGTATAATGATTATCTTCAGGTTTTGGGAAATAAAACGAACTATACTGCAAATGATGTTTCCAGTAAATACATTCAGAAATTATAATTTAATTACCGCAGTTGTTTGTAGAATGAAGTATAATAGTATGTTGTAAATTTAGAGATGTAAATATAAAGATAGAATTGTTTATTCATAAATGAAATCAGCATACTTACAGAGTTAAATTCATGGGGTTTGAAAATAAATAATATCGGATATTAAACTACTTTATATAAATTAATAATTTGTTAAAATTTACGTACTTCTAAATTTATTAAAGAATTATTCTTTTGAAAGTTTTTATTCACTTCGAGATTTATCGTTGGAAATATTTAAAAAGATAAAAAAATTATCACTACTTTATCAACGTAATTTTTCATTTCCATGCAGTGCTATTAAATTTGAATATTAGCATTAAGATTACATTAAATCTTGATAAACATAATCTTTACCTTTATCCGGTGTTCAAAAGCATATTAAAAAAAATCCTTTTTAATATCCTTAAAAAACATGCTTTTTCGAGGAAAGTGGTTTGAAAACCGGCCAAACTGCGTATTAATTTTTTTACAGCTTTAAATCTTGCATGAGTTTTACTTATACTGCGCAGGGAAACTAATTTATGTAATAGCTACTTTTTATACTACGAGTAATTGATATTACATTTTTTGACTAGGCACATTTAGATAACAAGGCAATAACCAAGTAAGGCACAACTCTATGAATAAACAAATTCCTATAATTAATTAACTCAAAGTGTTTTTTTTTTATTCATTTCACCAAAAATGTTCTCATCCACCTTAATAAAATAAAATTGAATATAGTGACCTGATATCTGATTTTACAAGTAACTTGCAACGCACAGTAAATTCATATTTAACAAAAATATTCCTGCTAAAAAAAGGCTAATTTGAAGCTTAATGTCAAAAGTCAAAATTACATCTATTTGTTACATATAAATATTTTATTATATCTTTTATAGATTTAGAGATCAAGAAATATAAGGTATATAATAATCTGTTGTAATAAATCTCACAGCCCAAATAATGTCTTGGAAACCAATTGAAAAATTAAAATGTTTGTAACTGACAGATAAATGTCAGTGTCAGACATTACTGACGATTTTTTTCTGGGAAGTAGGTACATACATTATATTATTTTTTATTGTATTAATAGTAATACTAAAAACTTTTATTTGTAGACATCGCAACGAATTAAAAATAATAAAACTAAACGTGATATCTAATTAGAATCATTGGTACACTTTTATTATAAAATCAGGTTACCTGCCAATAATTGAGGTTTCTTATTATTTTCCTTCCGGCTGTATACATGTAAACTGTTGTGTTTATAGGCAATAAAATGGTATTTCTGTATTTTGTTGAGGTCTAGTTACTTATGTATTCGTATTAATTTTAGAGGAAAATTGTAAATACAAAACTTGTTCGGAATTAAAATCGACAAAATTTAGGACTAAAATCAGTAAAGTTATTTTTTACTTCCTTGTACGTAAGTAAAGGAACTTACATGAAGCCTATAATAGATTTTAATGAAAAACTGTTTTAAAATATAATCCAAAACTTTTCAAATTTGGTATACAAGACTTTTATGTCAATCGAAATAACATAATAGATTTTGGTTAAAATACGCTAACCGCAAGTGGTACATTACTTGAAGTTGTTAACAGTTTTTCTTGAATAAAATGATTTTACTTTGATTTTAGAAATAAATGCTTCAAATAAAAGTTTTAGAAAATTAATTTCTGCGTGTAGCACATCAAGTATTATTAAATTAGCCCTTTGTATAAGCGAGATATGTAAATTTAAAAATTATATACTTTTTTGTTTTTGTAATAAAGCTTGCTATGGATTAGGAAAAAACATAAAAAAATGTTCATGTCAAATTACGTTAAATACGTGCAATTTTATGATTCGTACAATAACAAATATTATATTTTTATTGTGATATTAGTCATATTCATTGTTGTAATCAAATATTTCTTTCTTGTAATCAAAACTCTCTTTAAAAAGAACCGGGTTAGATTATGGTCGCTATAAATCTTACTGTTTTGAAGTTAAAATTAATATTTTGTAATTTATTTATTAAAAAAATATGTATAGTTTAATAATCGTACAAGGAAGTCGTGTGGTGTCCACAATCAGATTTTTGTATTATTATTTTACGGTAAAACAGAAAATAAAATTTGCAATTTCAGTATATTTCAGAGTGTAACAGAACTAAGTGATATTATTTTTACTGTTTGTTTGACAGATAATAACAAACAAAACATTATGAGCTCATTATATAATATATGTTGCAAATTTCGTATTTTATATTGGGTTTATTCATAAAATAAACAAAAAATCATTGTAGAATCTTCATAACAAAAAAATTTCATCGCAAGAAAATTAATAGCAGGATTTTTCGTGCGTTAAGTAATTAGGTTAGAATAGATAACGTAAGGTTATTTTTCTTGTGGTGAATATTCTTTTCTGTGTTGATAATTTTTTATATATCGTACCATATTTATAAAAAATACACTTTTTCATTTCTTCAATTCTCTGTCTCTTGCAATAGTGAATGGTGACTCAAATAAATTCGTTGACTTTAACATTAAAGTTTTAAGTAAGTATTTATTAATAGGAATATTTTTGTTAAATATGAATATATTTTACTGTACGTAACATGTTATTTATAGTTCCAGGGTGTATAAAAATGTTTCACCCTACAATAAATCAATGTTTGAAACTTCAACCCTTACAATCTAAAAGTAATTGTGTCACATGTCACTACATTAAACTTTATTTTATTAAGACGAGAACATTTTTTAGAGAAATAATAGAACTAACACTAAATTGTTCAATTACCGTATTCATTCTAGGAATTCGATATTCTAAATATTAATCCGTTTTTCATTTGCAATATAATTGTAGAAATTTGTTGAATCATAGAGTTGTGGCTTACTTGGTTAATTTTTAAAAGGGAAAGATCAAATTGTTCATTGTCTGATACACAGTTTATTATATTTCTTGTTGAAGGTAATTTGATCTATAGTTCAAGGAACTTATAATTGCTTCATACACACTTAATTGTGAAAATGAAAAAAAAAAAAAAAAACGTGCCAATTAAAACTAACATATTTATATTTCAATAACAATTCTAACTTTGTCATCAGAGTTGTATAAAAATTGCACAACTTAATCTTTCATGTATTTAATTACAAAAAAGATATGAAAATTGTACTGTGTTTACAAGGTTCCATAGTTTAACATCGTTGTAATTAACGATGTTTGACAAGTACAAGTAGATATAGAAATTTGAGAAGCAGTTCGCGGTTAGAACAGTGGAACACAAACACAGTATTCTGGTATTGAATTATAAGATGCTTTATTGATTTCTGCGTCAGATATGTACTTGTACTTTATCTTCAACAACTCAACTGTTTAAATATTTATAAGATTCCTTTGTTGCCGTCCTCAGAAATCAGTTTGCTTTAATCCGTTTAAATTTAAAGGAGACCTACGTTACTACTGACTCATCGTTCGTTTCAGTACTAAAGTAAAATTTAACGTTACGTTCCTCTATCCGTAATTGTATTTGTTCTGTTAATTAAACATTTTCAATGTCAACAGTCAATAAATATTATGTAACTACCTACACATTTTCAGATACATAAATTAACAGTACTATTTTAATTTTATGGAGTTGTAAAACTTACTGTTTACTTTGATATAATGTTACTACTGTTTATTGCAATGTAAATTATGTTGTTAACAGTTATATTGTCGCAAATGCCCTATATGATACTTCTATAAACGGTTCAAGCACATTGTAATGGAAGTTTAGCATGTACAATAACAAAAAAAAAAAAAAAAATAACGGAAATTTTTATAGTATAAATGAAATAACTTGAGACTGGATAAAGGGTTCAAGGAGAATAATCGGACAAGCAGTCTACTGATGAAATATTTTTTTAACGCCAACGTTTCGACTAAGACATTAGTCTTCATCAAGACAAGAAATGTCTAAATACATAATGGTTTGTAGCAAACACCCATGATGACCAATTATAAAAAGAATTTCACAGAGTTGATTGTTGCAAAGAATAAAATTAAACATTAACATGTAAAAATGATTTAGCAGTCAAATTGTAAAATTATAAATTATTGTAAAACTTTGTATGTAGTTAAAAAAATAAAAGTATTTTTCAAAAAAAAAAAAAATGTATATATTATTTTTTGACTACAAAGTTTTGCAATAATTTATAATATTATTTTACAATTTGACTGTTAAATATTATTTTTTGAAAACTTTTGTTCCTACAAATATTAAAGAAGATTAAATTCTCTATCTGATACTTTTAAATATTTTATTATATCTTTTATTGATTTAGAGATAAAAGAATATAATATATATAATAATCTGTTGTAATAAATCTCATAGCCCAAATAATGCCATGCAAAACAATTGAAAAATTGAAATGTTTGTAACGGACAGATAAATGTCAGTGTCAGAAATCCGGAGAAATTACTGAAGACTTTTTCTGGGAAGTACATACATATATTATTTCTTACTGTATTAATAGTTAAATATTTAAAATTATAGGTATATTACATATACCCTTCACAAACTGACAATCCGGACAGTGAATTGGAAACAGCTCGAAAAATTAGAACAGTAGATCAAAGTTTCTTTATAGAATGAATTTAAATTTAAAAAATCTAAATATGTATAAAGAATAGGTATAAGTAGAATATTTGGTGTAGAGTGTAGATATAATGTTAAATACAATAGGGTGCGAGCAGTCATGTGACTTTGTTAGCCTTGGCAAGCAGATATGGGCGCCCGTGTCAGAATGATAGCTAGTAATTATGTACATAGATGTCAAATATAATTTTCATTCTACATTTCGTGATTTAGGCCTTATGGGTATTTGCTACAAACCATTATGTATTTAGACATTTCTTGTCCTGATGAAGACTAATTTCTTAGTCGAAACGTTGGCGTGAAATAAATATTTCATCAGTAGACTGCTTGTCCGATTATTCGCCCTGGACCCTTTATAAATGAAATAACTTATGTACAATAAATAATGCAATATATATTATTTATTTATTGAAAATAACTCTTGACATATGGTCAAGGTTAGAGTCTATTTACATTTATTTACATACATATTATAATATATGATTGTGTTAAGTATCTTGCAATTTAAAACATTCTTCTCTGTAATAAAAATGTATTCTTTTTTCCCTAAAAAATATTCCGGTTACGGCTACTTGTGACGGCACGTCACATTATTCCCTTCTCACAATGATATTAAATACATTGTCAACTCAAAGTTGATGTGTCAGAATAGGCAACGTAATAGTTATTAACCATAGAAACATCTACTTACCGTAAATTTGTTAAAATTGCCATTTAAAAAATATAATACGTCTAACGTCACTTCTTGCACTTCTCAACACAATTTGAAAATATAAACAAAAGTAATATATGCTTTGTCCGCTAGGGTGAGTTGAACCGTTAAAATAATAGGGTACCTTCATATACAGGGTATGGCCATGGGGCAAGATCGCCGCCATAAGCAAGCCAATGTCAAACATATTGATAATTCATCTCCCTATTTATTTGTAAGAAATGTGATATTATATTATACAGGAATATTAAATAATCACACTATGAATCTAAAAAGGTAATAAAAATTCATTTATTTAAGAGATACACAATTATTATTATAACATAGATTTAGAGGTTATGTAGCGCATAGGATATAGGTTGTTTTTATCACATCAAATTTAATAACTTTGGTCATTATTTGCATAATGAGTATATATTTTAAACTTACCTTTTAAAAATTTAAATGTTTATGCTTAATATTGGTCATTTTTATGTGTTTTCAATATTGCCAGTCATCGTAGTGAGTATCTCAAGAAAATACACATATAAATAAAATAAAAGTAGTACTTACACTTTAAATAAATATTAGGAGTATATTTAAATGTGTTTTGCATAATAAAACAAGTAGCCACGAAAATACATAATAATTTGCGCAACAACAATGAATATGACATTGGCCCTCTAATGGCGGACGAAATGCGAGCCACGTCATGGCCATACCCTGAGTATAAAGGTACCCTATAAAATAAGTGCCATGTGCGCTGACATCAGCTGGTTGAAATTTGAAGTCTTTTTTTAAACAATTGTATCTACAGATAGAATAAATAACATGTTTTTCGCACGCGTCAAAATTTAGAAAACGAGCCCTGCAGTGAGATCACACTGTTTGGAGCTATTGGCGAAGAAAATGAACTTGTAGCCGCCTGGTGGCAAAATTATAAACTTGTTTAAACAGTAATCAAACTATTGTGTTTACGGTTGTCATATTTCTCTTTAAACAATACCAAATAAGTTTATACTTGTGATCAAAATAGAGTTTTCTACAACGAAAAATTTACATTTCATTTATTTGACGTAAAGATGCGGAAAAAATGAAGTTTTTTTCTTGGTGCGATACCGACTTGTAGATTATTTTCTACAAATATCGTTCCCCTAGCAACGAGTCGCCATTTTTCTACATTTCTATATGGCGCGATTACACTGGGCGTGTTTTCTAAATGACAAGTGCGAAAACGTTCTATAAAATGAGTCCTTTATACTATTTTTATATGTTGCGTTTTATTTACAAATAATTGAATAAAGTCAATCCAATGTTATCATCTACAACATTACATATACAAATTTCCCTAAATCAACTCGGTATATTGTAGCATATCGGATCCATGTTGATTAAGTTTTTTTTCCTCATTTTGGTCAGTACTATATGCCCTCGAAGTTTGTACTCGAAGTTGTAAAAGTAAAGAAATATTTCGAAAATTGAATAAAACTGTAATTATACTAAGTTTATAATTTTTAAAATTTAGGTATTACATCATTTTCAGAATATTTCTTCTTCTTTCTTGGATCCTGACACTGCGTTAGATTCATTTAATTATTTCTGAATATATTAAAAATGGCATTGTCTTATACTTATTACCATAATATTTATTGTAGGACAACCACAGCGGGACTGAAAACTGCTTCTAGATTAAAAAGTTGATAGATTTTTTTTGCAATTGCTGTAGTTTCTAAATCTAGTACTTTTTCAAAAAACTAACTTCCATTATCCTAGACTTAACACAGTGAATAATTACTGAGTTTACATGCAGTTTTGAAACTGTTTTAAAACGTTTTTAGCAGGGCATCGAACCCGTCAAATCTGGGTTCGGTTCAGATTTAGGTTACTTTGTTTTTTGAGAGATGAGTTCGTGTGCGGTTCTGGTTCAAGCATTAATGAAATTTGTGGTTTTGTTCCGGGTTCAGGTATTGGGTTTAGGTTCGGTTCGACCTAATGAAAATTGAATTAATGTTTTTTGAATAACAATCTTTACGTAGAATTAATTTAAAATACGAGTCGGAATTTATAATGCAACGCAAGACAAGAACACAATTTTCACGATTACGCATACGTTTCGAAATAAAAATGAACCTGAACCGGAGTTGAACCCAGAACCCGAATTTTAATACCCGGTTCGGTTCCGTCTCGGGTTCAATTGAAAAGTATATCTGGGGTTCGGTTCTGAGTTTGGGTTTGCTAAAATGTTACGGTTTGGTTTCGGTTTTGGTTGGGTTCAGGTTCGGGTTCGATGCCCTGGTTTTTAGTTTTAAAAACGCCATGTATATACAGTGTCAAAATCGTTTTCATATCAATTTGTAGACTTGTTTTGAAAACTACATGTAAACAGTTTCGCGTAATTTTGACTGAAAACTGAAACCACTTTTAAAACTGCATGTAAACGTGGTAAATACAAAAATAAAAACGCCTTTATTTCTTTCAGCTACGATGAAAGGAATTTCTTACATTTCATAATAAAAATTATTTTACGTTGTAACAAGTCGTAATATACGCCGAGTTATACTTAATTATTTTTGAATTATGTTTAATTGTCTTAACTACAAGGAATTAAAACTCCTGCAGTATGCTAACAACTAACGTATACGAGTAGAGTAAGTAATTTTTTTATTTTCGTGACTGGCGATTCACGACTCACAGTGACTCATGTCATTAGCATTATATTCATATCATATAGTTATAGAGCTGCTATATTATAATATTATGGGACCATGGACGTTTATGTGGTTAGACATATTATGATATAAGGCATATGACTGTGTAATTAATTATATCGTCACACGATTTACCGTATTTTATCATAATAAAGGGCGATATGTTTGTTTTATGTAATAAATACTGCTGACATTTGTTACATTCAAATTTTTAAGGTAGCTGTAAGTATAAGCTGAAATTAGTCACACTATCATACAGGTGGTGCGCTTAAGACGATCCATCCTTAATAACATGGAAACGGATTGTAATAAGCATACCCGGTTTGTGCTATATTTTTAACATCTAGGGGGCCACATTTTACTAATATTTTTATTTTTTTAAATTCAAATTTGTGAAAATTTAATATTATAATGCTTTTTCTTATTATTTTGTCAAAATTGAATGAGTTAAGAATGTTTATTCACTCAAAGAACTTTCTTTTCATGAATAAACGTTATCTTAACTCACTCGGTGTATAAATAAATTAATTTAAAACCTTATAATAAATGCTCAAATTGAGCGCTATTTATACCCAAACAATGATAAGAACAATCAAGAAATCCTACTTGCACCAGCCGAAATGTTTCTTCATGAATTCCTTGACACTCTCTACTAATTCTATTTTCTAAATCTTTGAGATTAACGCAGGTAGAGTTTTATAATGTCCCCAAAGAAAAATATTTTAAAAAAATTACATTTTTGTTTCTTACTTTTGTCATTTCCATAGCACTCCATGCATTTTATAATAAAACATTAAAATATTATTAACTATTGGTCCTAAGTTTAAAACGGTTTATTCAAATATCAATTTATTGGCATGACTGTATAACATTTTTCTAGAGCTTTCATTTGATATGTAAACAAAGGGTATATTGCCATTTAAGATTTAAAAATAGAGAGTGGTGGAGGTGAGATGAGTGAATTACAAAAAAAAAAAATCAAAAATATTAATAAAATGTTTCTTCCTAGATCTTAAAACATATAGCACAAACCAGGTATGCCTATATCCAATCCGTTTCCAAGTTATTAAGGGTGGAACGTCTTACGCGAGCCATCCTGTATATGTATGACGCATTAGTTTTTAAATTTGAAAAACTTTATACATGGTGATTTCCCTATTTTAAATACATAGCCATATTTTGGTCTAATTACGTCTCTCTTGTATATTACATATTTTTAGTAGCTCAAAAATTATTTTGCAAAGTGTAAACTTATATAGAAAAGTCGAAAACCGAATGAAATGAACAAGATAACGTAAAAAGAAATACGTGGAAAGAAAGGGAAGAAGTGTAGATTTAAAAAAGTTATTATTTTTCCTTTTCGATGTATTCCTCCTTAAACCCTAAATAGTATACTCGGTATTATGTAACAAATGCATCTATTTATATAATAATAATATAGCTATGTGTACTTTTTTATGATCGGTTTTAAAAGTATTCAAAACTCGAACATATTTTACATGTCAGGGCAATCTAATAATAATTTTATCTGAATCAAAAATAGCTCTTATGGGCGTAGTGCGTAAAATAAACCCCATAAGAAATGCATTTCTAAGCTGCTACATACTTTACGCATGGGACTAGAAAAACACTTTACAGTTTGTTGTGATTTCTTGAAGGACCATATTTTTATAAATAATTAATACGTGTATTTGTTGATTATGTTTATTGAATAATAATAACTCCCACGTAGATGTACATAAGTTTATATATACATATTAAAAATAATTATCCTGTAACTAAATTGTACCATCATACACAGTTTTTTTAAAACTTTTATTTATACCTTCGAAAGAACAAAATTGTTTTTTTGGTTCAAAATAGTATGAAATTGCAGCTTTTTCATAGTCTTTAAAATTGTGTTTTTTAAGTTGCATAAAAAGTAGTCGGGTGGAGTCAACTCTGGCAAGCAGGTTGTGAAGAACAGCTAATGCAAGTGCTGATATTTCATTTAGCGCAGCTTTTATAATTTATATGGATAATAACGTGGATAATAATCGTTATATTACTTTGAAAGATATTTTGTGGAATGAATAAATAAATAAATATTTCATCACGGCATATTACCCATTGTTGGGTGTGCCGATCTGCTTTGTATACAGATATCAGTAATGATGATGACATATTTGTATCGTGTGGGCGTTCCACCGCATGGGTACTCATTTCTGGCGTGGAGAGTGCACTACGGGGGTCATTTTTGTGCCATTTAAAGTTAGAAATATTTGGCATCGGTCGGGATCCAACCCGGTTCCCCAGATTCACGACCAGACACTCGGCACGCAGCTACAAGACCCCATAGTTGCAAGAGTATGCAAACTCCAAACTTTTTAAAACAAAAAATTAAAACGTGACACAAAACAAAACAATAACTACCCAACTTTTTAAAAGTCAGAAATCGTCATATGACTAATCGATTGTGAATAAAATTATTTACCTAAATGCTCTGTTCCTGATTAAAACTGAATCTAACTAAATATTCAGTTATATAATTTATTAATATGACATTGAAAAAACATGTGTAATTCTGTGAGTAACATGTATCTTAGAAGTGTTTTAAATATTTTTTGTTTCATTTACAAGAACATGAATCACAGCTATTCATTGTCTGAAACACTTGGAATATATTAAAGATAATTCCTTGTACATTTCCTCGTAATTGTACCTTGTCATCTCACATCGTATTCATATTGTTAGATACCTGTTACCCGTCTTATTAATAGAACACATGTGGCAAGGTTTCTCTCAACTGTAACAAGAGAACTCCTCAATGAAATCAACTTCGTATGAGTTAAACTGCAGACGACGTAGGTAGTAATAGAATAGTGTAAGAGAAAGATTTAACGAGCATAAATATAGCTATGAAGATCTATAAATAAATATTCATTTGTACATAAAGTATCTCTCGGTAGCTTGTAGGTTGAACAAGAGCATTTAGATAAGAGCATGCTGTCATCTTGTGTTCAAATCCTGATAGGTTTTGTATATTTTAACATTTTTATTTTGATAGTATGTATTATCGAAATATAAAATACATACCTATGTATTTGTCATTTAAGTAAATTAATAGTACAGTATGTTTAAAAAAATCCAAATTCGGAGTGTCCTATGAACAAGGAAACGTACGTCATTTTAAAAGTATTTAAGTAAATGTCAATTCGACACGAGATATTGACAAAATTGTTATCAAAAGAAGACAAAAGTCCTTAAAATTATATATCCAGTCCAGATCAACCTTTATTTAGATAATTCAAATTGACAGAAGCCAGTGTCAATTGAAAGAAAATGAATGTGGCAGAGATTAGAATGTTGAGATAAATATTAGGGAAGATAGGGCAAGGAATTAAAGGATAAGGGAAATCGCTCGAGTGATAGAAGTTTCTAGATAGATACAACAGGGACTATTACACTGGTTTGAATATGTCATGAAGAGAGATGAAAAATATATCGGAAGAAGAATGAATAGCTTAGTAGTAGAAGATGAAGAAACAAAAGAAGACCAAAGATAAGATGGAAGGACTGTATTGCGGAAGACGTGTGAGAAAAGGAACTGAATGAGGACGACACGCAAAACATAAATGAGTGGAAGAAGAAAATAAAAAATAGCGGCCCCTAACAAATGGGAAAAGCTAAAGAAGAAGAAGATGTCAGTGTCAAGTGCAATTTGCATAGTTTGTTTATGAAATAATTTTACTGGAAATTTATGTATGGAATTTGTACATAATACACAGGATGCACGACAGGTAGTGTACTGGCCACATCAGATTTTTTTAATGTTTATAGTTCTCGCTAAATTGAATCTCCCTTTTCTAAAGTCGGTATATTGAAGAAAGAATTCACAAGAAATATTTTTATATTGGCTGTACGATTTAATTAAAATAGCGTGTACTGGTTTTTTTAGTGGACAAAAGACAGAAGTATAGAAACATTAATAATATGATTTTAATCTTCTTACTTTCAATTGTATTTTATTATTTATTTAATGAGTTGATGTTAAAATGGGTAAAAATAAATATTTTTCGGACGACTTACGAGAAAAAGTAGTACCTACTGCTAAATGAAGATAGTGAGAAGCAGTGCAATATTTCAAAAATTTTAAAAATCAGTAAAAGTAGCGTAGCAAAGATTTTGAATTTTTTTTTTAATATAAAAATGTTAAAACTAATATAAAAGTCGATCATCTCAGAAAAACCATTGCTAATAAAATCATTCGGCGTCTGTCAGTAAGCGATCCTACTTTATCAAAAATTCAGGAACAATTTGATGTAGATTTGAGTGATCGAACTTTAAAACGACGGCTATGTGATGTAGGATTACTGGGTTGAGTACCCGTGAGGAAATCTCTACTATCGAAGGAAACCAGAAGGGTGCGAATTGAATTTGCTGAGAAACACTCATCATGGACGAGTGAAAAATGGAATACTGTCCTTTGGAGCGATGAAAGCAATATTTGGTTCCGACGAGAGATAATTATGACGTCCAGAGGTATGATTATAAATACCAATAACAGACTGTTAAACATGAAGGAAGTAATGTCATGGTGTTGGGATGTTTTTTTCGCTCTGGTACGAGACCATTAATTGTAAGAATAGTACAGAAAATGGACCGTTTTTATATAGGGATATACTGGAGAAGGTAATGCTGCCATTTCTGAAAAGGACATGTCTTTACGTTGGCGTTGTCAGCAGGACAATGATCCGAAGTATTCATCAAAGTTTGTTAAAGAACAGTTTTCAGAAAATAAATGGTGCTTTAACATGGCATTTTCAATCTCCGGACTTAAATCCTATAGAGCATCTTTGGGATCATTTAGATCGACAAACTAAATATGAAAAATGACAATGAATTGTTCGAGTCACTAAAGGATGAATGGCAATAGATTCCTGCAGACGTATACAGGAAGTTAGTGGATTTGATGCCTCGAAGATGTCAAGCTGTACAAACTGCAAACGATTATGCAACAAAATACTAATTATTTTTTATTTTATTTGTTTTGTTTCTATACTTTTGTCCAGGGGTTATACTTTAAATACGGGTATTGATATTAAATATTTATTAAATGTTAAATATTCTTTTAAAAATCTGTAGTATATGATATATTATTATTTTTATTATTATTACTTATCCAGTAAAATTACATGGTGAAAATAAAGAAAAAGTTTTCATACTTTTGTCCGCCACTATATATTAGCTAAACTTCTAAAATTCTAAAATTAATAATTTATAAAATAAATAATAATAGTATATTAAAGAAAGAATGTTATAATTGTCATTTTCTTTTGTGCTGATTTATTTAGTGGATTGACATTGGATATTTTTTGAGATTCAAAGCGACCAACCTTAAACAAACAAATTGTATTAATGTATTACAGCACTCGAATGAGCTATTATCGAACTCTTTTGGGTGCTGTAATAGCATTGTTACAGACGCAAAATTGAAAAAAAAAAAATTATAACATGAAACTGTATTTTGCATCTATGTATTATTTTATTTACGCAACACGACCTTCAAAATTTGCATTGCCAAGAAATTTGTAAATAGTTACATTTTTGTGGAATTGTGTTTCTTATTAATGATAAAAATAAAATACCGGCAATCACAAATCTTGTAATTTTAGATGATACATTCTGGTTTCTTTCATGTACTTCACTGAAAATCACTGAGCAACAAGTCTAGCGAAGTGGGAATCATATTTCATGAATGTGTAATACATGGTTTCAAGCACAAGTTTAGAAATAGTAAGCAATTTTCTGCTTCAAAAACTAATTTATGATGCGATATTAAAAGACTATTCAGCCACTTAAACGATATTTATGTAGCATGAGTTTTACATCAGAGAATTATTTTTATTTATTTACGATAAAATTAATGATCTTATAGAAGACAAGTTCATAAACAATAATGAAATATTTTAACGCAATCCTTTAACAACAAAGTATTAAAAACCTTAATTTATAATCCTTTAAATTTAATTAATATTGTAATAGTACTGTGCAGCTTTGTTTGAGTTTGTCTGAAGTCTGAATAAATGAACTTTCTCATCAGAAATAAACATATAACCTAAACAATATACAGGATGTCCCTTAACTTCGAGCAAAAACTTTAAGGGCATCTAGTACTGACCAAAATGAATAAAAAAGCTTCATCAACATAGGAATGATCTTCAACTGTTTCCGAGAAAAGCGAAAAATCTAAGAAAAACTGACAAAGATAACGATCGAATAAAATTTTGTCTATGTCAGTAAAAATACTATAAAAAACAATAAAATTTTATATGAAACATTTTTCTCAATTTCTTATAGTTACGTAGTTATATGAAAATTAAATATTGACCAAGGTCGCCACAACATTTCACTTTTGATTTTTATAAAATAACAAAAGGCCATCTAAGATTACCTCTCAAAGGTAAACAAAAAGTCTCAATTAATCAAAATCGTAATTCTTATAGTTTTCGAGATAGCAAAGGTAAATCTCGTAAAAACTCATTTTTCACTGCGTTATATCTGGGAAACTATTAAAGATCGGACACATTTTGACTGAGCTTTTTTTACTCATTTTGATCAGTATTATATGCCCTTAAAGTTTGTGCACCAAGTTAAGGGACATCCTGTATTTATCTTTTTAATAACGGTCATATAGTTCGAATACGATCATAGTGCACGTTCCATAAAATTATTGAACATCTCGCCAATTTATTTTGAATTTTTGTCTTTTAAAAGAATATTGCTTTGGAAAATTAAACGAAGATTAAAATTGTGACAGAATTGGTATAACCCGTTTTACTTCTTACGGCGTACGGTCAGAGTTCGAATCCGTTTGTAATCAAAATTAAAATTTCCAATTGGATGGACGTATATTTAAATACTCCTAGTTAATATAAATATATTTTATTAATTATATGTGGTCTCGTGGCCGCACGCCTGAATGTCTAGTCGCGAATTTGGGGAAGCGAGTTCGATTCCTACAGACGCCAAAAAAATATTTCAAATTTTAAAAAGCAAATTGGCACACCCAGCAATGGGTCATATGCCGTGATGATATTTTTATTTATTTCTTTGTATTTTATTAATAATATGTGATTTAAATCTTTGACATGTATTTAATTTTTGAACTACGAGTAGTCTTGTAATAGATGGCCTTGATTTGTGGAATATAATTCATCTAGTTCTTGTTTGTGAATCCAGCTCAGTAAAATGATTTGCATCAGAAGTCTAGATTAAATGTTTGGTTTATTTATCAATTAATTCTGCCATAGAAGTTCAGAGTTTGTAAAACAGACCACATAAATAGAGCAAGGAACAACAGCTAGGAAATTTGTATGCATAATTTGCTGTAGTTAGTCTCATATTGTTTGAAACATTTGTTCCGTTTGCAGTAAAGAAGATACATATATTTAGAATTTCCACGTTAACAACAGCCAATTAAAAAGTGTTAAATATGCTTCAGAATTTCGAAAAGGCAGCATAATATAAATTAAAATCAAAATTTATCCCTAATAAAAATGCGATGTCAATGTGTTTGTTTAAATCATATTTATGGAAAATGTAAGTAAATTAGCAAAGAATATTTTTTTGTAGTAAAGTATAAGCGTAGGCAGTTATAGTCGTTAAAAACCAAATTTCGAAATTTCAGAAATGCTAAGATGGTTACTTATATACAGGTTGGTGGCGCCGGTTTTGGGTGAACTAGGAAATTTAACATTAAATCTGTTTTTTTTTATTATTGTCTCTAGTTTCTACTTAATTTTAAGAAGAAATATCAAAATTTCTGTTAGTTCGTAGCAATAGCCATGACATTTCTTTTCTTTTTTGGTTTTCAGAAATTATTAATAAACGTCAATCTGACTTATGGAAAATAAATCTCGTATTCTATGATAACTATTTCCACCACAATAATAATGACACCTTCCTTATTCGAATAAAAAATAATTATTTAATTTACTTTTTAGAAGAAAAAAATTGGCAGAATAAAATTAAATAATATTGTTTTTCTTCAACCGTCATAAAAGTAGCATCTTTTGTGACTTGATTCATAAGATAGAAATATAATAAATAAATATCCATAGAAACTATACAGAATCAACGAATAAGAAGTAACTTGTATAAAAAAAACCCTGTAATATCGCGCTAAATGTCACTATAACACACGAGGTAACCTAAGAATAAAGTTACTAAATGCCATCAATAGCTGGCAAATTTAAATAAATAACCTATGAATTGAAATATAAAACTTTTGAGGAAATAAACATATTAAAGAATAGCAGACTTACAGTCTACAATTATAGGGACGGTAATGAACATAAGAATACTTATATAAACTGATAAGAAAAGTTTATATTGTTTTGCAGTGATTCCTGGACATATCTTTCAGCCACACTTTTAGATTTCCATCCATTTGAACAACTTCAGGGGGCGTACATTATAATATTCCGACATAATTATATATACGGAGGATATAAAATTACACAGTTTCACTTCAATGTTTATAACAAAAAGTGAACAAATAAGTATCCATAACTACAGGGAATTTGAAATCGCAAACGTAATTTACGTAAAATGTAACGTCAGTAGAATAAATAAATAAATAAATATTTCATCACGGCATATTACCCATTGCTGGGTGTGCTAATCTGCTTCATACACAGATATCGGTAATGATGGAATATTTGTACCGTGTGGGCGCTTACCAGGCATTACCTCACGGGCACTCAATACTGACGTGGAGAGTGCGCCACAGGGCTCAATTTTGTGCCTTTAAAATACGATGTAATTTTTGGCGTCGGTCGGGATCGAACCCGGGTCCCCAAATTCGCGACCAGACATTCAGGCACACGGCCACGTTTGAAGAAAAAATATATGTCATTCGGAGTAAAAGTGTCTTTGTGTGCCTCGCGTGCAATTGTCAAACTAGCTTCGCTCGTCGTGCAACCTTCCACAGTCGCCACACTTTTACTAATAATACAATATGCTATTTCTATATTGTCTTAAATCATGGCTATCGCTACTAATTAACGGAAGTTTTGAAATTTCTTTTTAAAATTAAGAAGAAACTAAAACCATAGTAAAAAATCTGATGTGGCCAGCACATAACCTCTCGCCGTATATTTTACCTGGCTGTATGCATAAAGCAAAGATTATTTTTATAAATACAAATAATATATTCATATAAATTTATGACGTATAAACTTCTTCATTATTCAATAATAGCATGTCTCAACATGAAGATATTTTACCATAAATTATGTTACAATAAATTACAAAGTAGAGTTTACCATATATAAACAACTTTGTTTACTTTCTCTTCATATTCTTCTAGTAAAAACATTAATTTTGGGCGGTCTAAAATGTATATATCTGGATTGTGCATCTATTCTTATATATCTTCTTTTACATTTTATCTTTTCATACTTGTTATATCTAAATAACCCTAATTCCCTTTAATAAAGTGACGGATAGATTGCATTCCGATTTTGTCAATATTTACAACTTACTTGAGAAGAATTTGATAGCTTTTTCGCAATTCAAAGTTACTCTAGTCTACAGTACTGGTGTACATTGTCCCATAATGTTTGAAACAAATTTAAGTCCTTCAACCTAGACTTGTCATCTCCATAATAGTCACAGATCAAGAACTAAGGGATTCTCCAAGTACATTTTTAATTCATTACTCATTATTTCTGACACTGACATTTATCTGTCAGTTACAAATAATTTAAATTATCAACTATTTTTCATGGCATTCTTTCGGCTGTCAAATTTATTACAACAGATTATTTTATATATTATACTTTTTTTATCTCTAAATCTATGGAATATATAATAAAATATTTAAATGTATCAGATAGAGAATTTAATTTTCTTTAATATTACCACGAAAAATTTTCAAAAAATAATATTTAGAAGATTTTTTTTCAAGAATCTTCTACTTCCGGTTGTCCAATTATTACCAAAACCTTTTCAGATCTTCCCATGAATGTCCGATTGGGAAATACGTTGTTAAACAAATTTTAAGTCTTATAGTTTTTGAGTAACCGTCCTTCCAACATCCCACACACACACATCCACACACACACACACACACACACACACACACACACACACACACACACACACACACACACACACACACACAGACATCATCGTAAAAATGTTAAAATCGGATTGTAGGGACCTTAAAACGTGCTTATTCAATAAAATCTGGATATGCGATTTTTAGCATGAATGCAATACCTCTCTTAGCGAGAGGTAAAAATGTAAAAACAATTTTAATGCAACTTTTAATTCTGAACAACTTTGCATTCTGCAGTTTTTGCCGTAAAATAAACAGGAGAGCAGGAAATTACATAAAACAAAAATCCAATTTAAATCCCTATAACCACCACCACTCTGTATACTAAAATTGTTTTGGGATAGAAAATCAAAATCTTTAAAATGGTTCATTAATAATAGTATATTATGCAACAAGTTTTATAAACGACTCCTTAGTCACGAGTTTTTTTTTTATAAAATTGGAGCATATATGTATAAAAAATTAATATCTGAAGAGTTTATAAAAAGAATCACATAAGATACTGTTTCTACGCCTATAAGAGAGCGGAAATACAGAGATTATTTATTTTTTCACAATGACAGATGTCAGCTGTTTTCCACGATGGATGTATTAGTCGAGCTATTGTTAAGTTAACTTCAGTTCGTGGTTAATGAATCAGCTGGTAGTGTTGCTACTTCAAGCTGTTTCCAATACGGTTGAAACAAGCTTGTTAAATTGTGATTAATAGGTTTAACGCAATGGAAACCAATACGTTAAGTACATTTTAACAACAGGAGTAGAAAAACGATCTATTGAAAAAATATTTTTTGACTTTAGTTTGATTCGAACCCAAATCGTCAGTATCACAGCCACAGACGAATTAGAAAACTTTAAAAAATATATTTTATCTCCACAACCATTAATTCACATTTTATATTAACCGGACTTAACCCAGCTCAAAGCTATCAACCCTTATTAAAATTTCGTAACAATATACCTGTGAAAACAATTTTTCCACTAGGGATTTCCCGAAGTTTGTTCCACTTTGGGGTTAAATTTCCTTTTCACAGCAGCTAATCCACTCTTCAGCGAGGGTTTACGAGATAGGATGTTCGCGATGTGTTTCCGGGCCAGACCCGGTATCCGCATCCGGTGTCTTCAGATATTTTAAAATGTATACTAATGCCTACTCGACCACTTACAGAAAGGTCGTAGAGTTTTCTAAATAATTTTTCCTGCCCTAATTTCGCTAGTCAAACACGTAGCTGCATGAGGTAGAAATAAATGTTAATCTATTACTTCAACGTAACCTTGAACTACTGAACTTTATACTTACTAATTGTTTCCTCGTATAATTTTTGTTGGTGAAATTTGCTGATACGGTCGGCAATATAAATAAAGTATATAGTTCGTGAATAATTTTATGGAAGAAAAAAACTCATTTGATATTCAAGGTTTACCGTTATTACTACGAATATAATACGTTAATACGCACTTTTTCAATATCTTTTTAAGATTCGAAAATGAGAGTTCATATTAACGTTCGAAGTTCCTCTTTAATTTGCATTATTATTTAAAATATGTATTTTCCGTAAGTTACATTCAAGGTTTACATTCTAGATTTTATTACCTTCTAAGATTAAAATTTTAAATATATATACCTACATTGTAAACTGCCACTATTATTATTTCTAAAATACATTTCATTATTCAGATTTTATATGACCAACACATTATTTATTGAGGATTTAATTTTTATTTATAATAATTCCTAAATTAAAATTTATAATTATATAAAAATTGGAATATGTTAAATGGGGTCCTCTACCAAAGTAGCAAATTAGAAATTTGATCATTTTTATTAAAACTAAACCTTAAAACTATATGGTTATTATGAATAAATTGCAAAAAGATCATGTCAGCCATCGATATTCAAACTCAAGACCTTTACTTTGCCGGAGTAACGCTCTTGCCAACTAAGCTATTGGCTGCTCTATCTCGATGGCTGAAATGATCTACCACTTATCGTACAACTGTTAGTATACCGCTTTATCACTCCATTCAGGATATTTTTTTTTTAAATGACAAGTTCTCACTAGGGAAATAAAGTGATTCAAGGCCATTGGCAGTGTCAACTAAGAAGAATTTTATTTTCTTAGTATACAATTCTTAATTGATATCGATTATCAAATATGTTAAATATTATCAATTATGTAGGTATATTTATTTTGGAAAAAAATTTTTTTTTGAAAACTTAAAAACTAATATTTTCTTCGTTTGTAGGGATGTTGTTTATTCTTAGTAGTTTTACATGCTGTTAGTAGTCTCTTTTCTTACCTTTGTCTGTTTGTCTATAAAATATTATATACAGGGTGTTTCTGCACGAAACTTTAACGACATATAATTTGATATACTGATTATAGAACAAAAAGATTTTTTTGTTGAAATTCGCAAAAATAAGGATAGTTTATTCCTAGCGAACATTTTTAGTGCCACTGGTTTCATAGTACATTTAATTATTTACAATTATGTTATTAATGAAATAAAAGTATAAACACTGGCTACAAATAATCATTTATTAATTAGTTATTATGTAGGTAATTAAAGAAAATTTTATTTTAGTGTATGATATCTATAAGTACTTGAAAATTACATGTTTTATTTTTTTGTATTTCGGTGTCTTTATGAGGTTATAAACGCACTGAAAACACGTCGTTAATAAGATCTATAAACGCACTGTTTTTGACGTTTTTCATTTTCCAAAACTGACAAATAGATGCCATTTATATCCTCAAATTTCTGTCAATCAACAATGAATTTTCATCTGTGAAATTAGCGAAAAGCTATATCAACATGACTGAGAAAAAAGACCAAGGCATATTTTTGACAGATCGCATTTTTTTTAAATTATAAAATTGCCTCAATAGAAAAATCTGTTGTGGCCAGCACAATACCTTCCGTCAATCCTGTGTATAATGTATAAATTCCATACATAATTTTTCTTGCAAAAGATTCTAAATTTCCAGTAAAATTATTTCATAAAAAACTATTCAAATTGCACTTGACACTGACATCATCATCTTCTTTAACTTTTCCCATTCGTTAGGCGTCGCTATTTTTGCGTGTCGTTATCATTCAGTTCCTTTTCTCTCAAGTCTTCCGCAATACAGTCCTTCCATCTTATCTTTGGTCTTCCTCTGTTTCTTCAACATCCTATTACTAAACTATTCATTCTTGTTCCAATATAATTCTTCATTTCTCCTCATGACATGTTCAAACCAATGTAATCATATTTCTTGTATCTTTCTAGAAACTTGTAATACTAGAGTTATTTTCTTACCGTATCTTTCCGTATTTTCCCCAACATCTACTTCAACATCCTCATCTCTGCCACATTAATTTACTTTTTATTGATACTGACATCTGTCAATTTGAATTATATGAATATATTAATAGTTTCCATGTTTAGCATAGCTGGCTGAATTATAAAATTTAATTTCTTTAAAATTCTTTAACTCTGTTTCTATTGAATATGAAGTATAAAATGTAATCAAATCGTATAAGAGAATAATATATTCTTTAAGTTATAATAATATTAAATGTCAATAAATCAAATTTAACTGTTAAATCTTCAAATGAGTGTACTTCCGGTTCACCAATTATAACCAAAATCTAATCACTTGTTCTTCTGGATGACTTTTGTCACACACACACACACACACAGACACACATGCATACAGACAGACATCATCGTAAAAATGGTAAAATCGTATTATAAGGACCCTAAAACATGCTTATACACTAAAAACTCATCATTGAATTTTTTGACCAAAGACAATACCTTCCTTACCTAAAGGTGACGGACGGTAAAAATAGTATAAAAAATATGTTTCATAAGGCCTGTTATCGCATTCGTTCTTTGTAAAACGTCGCGAAACAGTTCGTTTTCCAGACCTGGACTCGTGCGTTAACGGATTGCTTTATGGATTTTTTTTTATACTATTAATATGTATTTCAATTTTAGTTTAATTAATTTAACTATGTCAGTATTGCAAATATAACATTTATATTATTTTTGTGGTTTACACTAGGACTAGGATATTATGTTTCTGAAATTTGTACATTAAACTTAGAAATGAGAAAATATAAATCATATTCAAATATATATTACAGCTGCAAGTTTCTCGTTTTAAATATTACATGTCTGAAAATATGCTAATATGCATTTGAAAGGTTTTAAACTTCTTGTAACTGCAGTTGTAAGTCCTTTCCAGCTGACAAATTTCATTATAAAATCTTATAAATTCAAGAGTATAAAGAAATCTTCTGCATTTCTGCAAATTGAATGAAAACGGATATCACTGAAATATTAAACTGTTCCATTACAAACCTATTATGCTTAAACTTCTCTGCTATATTGAATTTAATCGAAATTGTGACATTGGCCTGAAATTGACATTGTTTGCCAACATGTATTGAATATTCATCAAAAACAAATACATGTCTATAAATTAAAGAGAAACAGTTATGTAAACAATATTCTGTTTAGTTAAGAATTGCTACATGCTATAATATGCAACTGCAATAAAAAATGATCCAATTTAAATATAAATTTCACTATAATTTAGGTACCGAAATTAAAGTCCAGTCAATTCTCTTCGAAACGACCATGGCGTGTCATTTAAAGCAGTAAAATAAATTTGATTTTCGCTGTTTTCAATTGTTTCACAGTTTTGTTTTTTGTGCATTATTTCTCAGTACTCTTAAGCTAATTGGAAATAATAATTAATGGAGTTTTAAAATTGTATTTCATGTTTTGTTTTTACGAGAAAATTACTAGGAGTAATAAATTTCAACGTCTTTTTTCATTCAAAACATCAGAAAAAATATATATACCAAATACGTAATGTAAATTATGTAATTTTTAATCTCAATCTCAACAATACGACATAGTACAAGTTGTTCTTGCAAGAAATTTGCATTCTTGTTTTAAATGGTCCCATAAAAGATATTATGTTATGTCAGAATCTAAATACAAAGTGGAAAATTTATTTATGGTTATAGGTGTAAACATTAAACAAGGCTGTGCACTTGTCATTCATTAGTTTAGATTGTACACAGGATTGATGAATTGTGAATTTACTTCCTTTAGCGGAATACAAAAAAAAGTATTAAATCTTTATTTTCCATGAAAAATATTTGTGTTAGTAATATTTGGCACTTGCAATTTTTACATTAATTGTTCAGCTGCCACAGCAGTATGTAAGCCACTTACATACTTATTTTAAAATCGTCAATTTATGAGAGTCATTAATACACGATTTTGGATATATTAATGACACATTGAAACTTTTAACGGAAAAATGAATTTAAATACCTACATGTATTAAATAAGTTATAAGAACAATATTACAACCGTTCTGAAATAATCTGTAGTAATTTATTATGCAACAAGGGCAGGAAAACATTTATTTCTCGCCTGGTGAACTAGTTTTGGCATGAGATGAAGTCGAGTGTACGAATGTAATACCACCTTTTTAAATGTTTAATAATGCATCCCAGACATAACGAGAAATGATGTTTTCGAATTTTTAAAACTGTTAAAAACTGTCATATTAAAAAGAATACATAGTTTAAATTGAAAAAATGGACGCCGTTAAATATTGAGAACTGCACCTTCGTACCGTATTTAAGATGTGAATGTGAACTGCTTAAAAGTAGTACACTTTATATTAGTAATTTAGGTGATATAAAAACTGAAAAGTTGTCAAATAAAACAAATAAAGAAAACACATTTCAAATTGTAATAATAGAAGTAAAATATAGAGGACTGCATTTTCGAACCTTATTTAAGTACGACCCCGATTCACATAAATATGGCAAATTTTTGTAATTTCTGGGAGATTCAAAAATTTCCAATTAAAAAAAAATGAAACTATTGTAACGTACGCCCCTGACTTAAGAGTATACGAGCGCCGCCATTGGTAGAATATTCCCGAGCGTTGACGTAATCCGCGACGGCGGAAAAACCCATACGCCGAGACGTGTTAATTACACCGGTGACCTGGATCCTTTGTATTCAATGCCATTGTGGTGTCAGAAAGTTCGAGGACATTGCGCTATATAAACCCGTCGCCAAAGCCAGTTAATGGCGAATACAGTCTGATATATAGAAGCAATGAAGTTGGTGATATAAATAAACAGTCTACGTGTTGTGAACTTAAATAAATGTAGTTATATAAATAAATATAGTGATATAAATATTGTTTAAATAAATAACCTTAGTGTTTATTATATTTAATGAGAGAATATAATGAGTTTTTGCAATATAAAATCTAACCTAACCTAACTTTTGATATACATATTCATATTGTATTAAAACATGGTACTTACGAGTTTTATTTAATATTTCGGAGTTTGAATTATTGTTATTATTTATTTTTATACTCAAAATTAACTGTCAATGTCATAAATAAAGAAAACAAATCCCGTAGTAACGACTATAAATACGGTGATAATTTGCTTGTTTTTTATCATCGCTATGATAGACATGTAGCTAGGGAGATTCTGAATGTTGATTGGCGGAAAACATGTCACGTGACTAAGGAATTATATTCTCTTTTTAATATATATCCTAATTATTTATCGTTTAGTAAACGTATTATATTAATTAATAATATTTCTTTGATTTTTACACTTCACCCCATATAAATAAACGTTACAATATAAATTAAAAATAGGAGTTAAATATAGGCAATGGCACCTCCGAATCTTATTTAAGGAGCGTATTTCATCCATTAAAAATTGTAACCTTTACTAATTTTTATGTGATTTGGTTTTACATTTCATTAATTATTATTATAATCTCATTATACTGGATTCAGTCCAGGGGTCTGATTTTCATCCAGTAAAATTGTACACTATTCTCAGTATTCTCTGCTTGTTGGATAACTTAATATGTTTCATCACTGTCCTAAAAAATTGCTGAAAATGTTTTCCAGCAGCAAGACTACCTTAGAGAACTGCATGAAATATTTAAAGGTCAAACGTAGAACAACTTAACACAATGAAAAATACTCTGAAAAAAGTACACGTTTGTATAGTTTGCAACAACAAAACTATTATATATGTGATAAATCAAAAAGTATTAAAAACAAAATTTATGACTTCGATAAAGTACAGACTCATGTAATTACATTAGAGTTTTTTTCCGTGCATAGTGCTAAAACACTCTTTTTGCTAACTTTCCCCTTGACGTGTTTACGACTGATAAAATTACAATACATTTCACTGGTAGAATTACATGGCCTCACGAAACAAAATCGATGGCTATATTTCTTCAACATATCGCCTTCGCCGTCAAATCCAACGCAAGCAAAAGTCAACAGCTGACGCCAAAATGCGATGTTCGTGTCAGGTTTCCTAAAGAGATGCTTTCTGCTCTCGCAGAAGATGCTTTTCAACTATATATATACACTGGTTTCTATGTGCTAAAAGTGTTATTGAAAAAGCGTTCGCTAGAAATATGGTCCTGTTAGAAATTTGACATACTTCTGTTTGTTCGACGGTTTCATATTGAGAAAGTTTTAATTGTTATTGAATGTTGGTTGTAATTTGTGCAATAATTGGAAAAAGTGTTTTCAAAATGATATTCTGAAGGCAATGTTTGTATTGTGTTGGTATCTGTGAAATATATAGTCATTAAAAATGACCAGCATAAACATTCATGACGAAAATCTTTGTAAATGTAACATTTTCTACATCATCACTACTCTTGAAGGTAGGCTATGGCTTTGAATGTAGAATAAGGTATAGTTCATCTTATCACGTATAAATATTTATTATTAGTCACGGTTTCTGTCTATAACTTTGTGCATTCATATGAACTTTAGAGAAATATAATCTTTTTGTAAAGCATACTAGTTTTCATCCAAGTTTATGACATCTGTTGATGCATAATATCACCAATTTTCACAATGTTTAACATAAAATTTTCAATTGTATGGAAAAAATTAACAAGACACAGGGTATTTAAAAATTAGTGCACCAATTTCTCAGTATTAAATAATTATGTACTGTTATGAACTTGCAGGCAAAATTTGTATAAAATGTACGATTTTCAAATTTTTGGTTTCACATTAGTTTCATAAACTAAATAATTACTAATAAGAACTTAGATGTATTAAAAATATCTAAATACATTTTTGACTTGTACAATACCAGTGATACTGATCATAATCATACTAATGTTTTTACCTTCCGTCACCTTGAGGTAAGGAAGGTAATGTCTTTGGTCAAAAAATTCAATGATGAGTTTTTAGTGAATAAACATATAACTTAAATAATATATTATTCTCTATACGATTTATTGACATTTAACATTATAACTTAAAGAATATATTATTCTCTATACGATTTAATTGCATTTTATACTTCATATTCAACAGATATGGAGTTAAAGAATTATAAAGATATAAAATTTCATAAATCAGCCAGCTACATATGTTAACCATGGAAACTGCTAATATATTCAGATAATTCAAATTGGTAAATGTCAGTATTAATGAAAAGTAAATTAATGTGGCAGAGTTGAGGATGTTGAAGTAGACGTTGGGGAAGACACGGAAAGATACAGTAAGAAAATAACTCTAGTGTTACAAGTTTCTAGAAAGATACAAGAGAGACGATTACATTGGTTTGAACATATCATGAGGAGAGATGAAGAATATATTGAAAGATGAATGAATAGCTGAGTAATAGAAGGTTGAAGAAACAGAGGAAGACCAAAGATGAGATGGAAGGACTGTATTACGGAAAACTTGAGAGAAAAGAAACTGAATGAGAACGATACGCAAAACAGAAATGAGTGGAAGAAAAAAAAATAGCGATCCCTAACGAATGGGAAAAGCTAGAGAAGAAGAAGATGTCAGTGTCAAGTACAATTTGCATAGTTTGTTTATGAAATAATTTTACTGGAAATTTAGAATCTTTTGCAACAAAATTTATGTATGGAATTTATACATAATACACAGGAATGACGGAAGGTATTGTGCTGGAAATTCTTTCATAAGTTAATTTGTCTCATGACAGTTTTATACTTGCGCAATTTCATAATTCTGTCCCTAATACAAGGGAGGCTTATTCTATATAAACAATAGCAATCTGATAAAAATGATTGTTATTTAATTGAAACATATTAATAATCTTAAAAAAATAAAATTATTCAAAATGTCCGCCTTCTTCTTTCGCACCTTTATGCAAACGTTCCGGACACTCATCTATTGCAGCACGCACTACTTCCAGGGGTATGGAAGCTGCTGTCTTCACCAAATCATCCTTTGATGCCTCAATATTGCGATGATGTTTGGAACAGGTCTTCTTCTCTAATACATTCCGGTAAATTCTGAGTAGTTCTACCTTTGGGATTTTCTCTGCAGCTTCCCGAGAGCTTTGAGCTTAAACTGTATCATTTTGGCGGGTACATTTTTCTTTTACAGTGGTGAAGACACTAGCTTCCATACCCCTGAAAGAGGTGCTTACTGCACTAGAAGAGTGGCTGAAAAATTGCAGAAGTGTGTGAAAGAAGAATAACTTTTTTTAAAGATCAAGTATCTAACAAAATAACATTCGTGTTTTTATCAGATTTCTTTTGTTTATGTAGACTAAGCCTTGGTTGTATTAGGGACAGTATTTATGGCACGATTACGTACGTCTTACAAACTTAAACCAATCATTTAATACGATTACTTTGGAATTGTTATTTTAAAAAATAGCTTTAGCAGTAACGTTAGCAACTTTTCACATTTACAATTTATACTGTACAGTGTACTCAATTGAAAACGTTATTAAAACCTAAAATAAAAATGTACGTAAATGCATTCATCTAGATTGCAGATAAGCAGTTAAATGAAATGACTGAAAAAAATCCATCCCGTATACAGTTGTTATTGTAAATACATCCGCGGAAAATAGAATCTGCTTTTAATTTTTTAATATTTTGCGTTTATAGTGATGTCATTTACGAAACCCTTTTTTGTTTTAGAAGGTTGGTAATAGATACCATTTACTTACATATGTCCATAAATCAGAAATGTTACCATATACAACATTACACATACAAATTGCCCTAAATCAACTCGGTGTAATATAGCAGTTTTTAAAAATATATAATAATATATAATAAGACTTTTCTCGCACTTGTCATTTAGGAAACTCGTTAGAGCTCGTTTTCTAAATTTTGACGCGTGCGAAAAAAAAACCTTTCTTTATTATACTATACACTGTAAAATCGCTATTATTTTAACATTTTTATAATTTACAAATTAGTTTGTCGTAAATTTCATTAAAACGAAATTTTGTTAAAATGATAATTATATTATTTACTTTGAATATTTTAATGACAATATGAAATCTAACTTATACAAAACAAAAATCTATATTGTAGTAACTTTGAACTTAAAATATGTACTTTTCTCGCCGTTCAGTCTCTTTGAAGTCTGAAGCCCGTTTTGTGTCTTGAATAATAGAACTACATTCTTTTATACTTTTTGAACCTGAACGGTAAATATTAATTAGTAATTCATGAAGTACAGAACATCGAACACCACTTGTTCTTCAGTATTTGTATTCCTTACAACCCTATTTCGTGTTCAAGAATTGAAAGTTCATAGAAATCTCAAGTTTCTTATTTACTATATCGGAAAAAGTATTAGTTTGAAATTTCTTCAAACCTTTTTATAAGTTTTGGGTCCGTGATATAAGGAACTTCTGTATAGACATTTTTCTGCGAATCAAATGCCTTTTTTACCCGAATAAAACCACATCACGTAACATTTTTTAACATTTATTTTAAACAACAACATTTTTGTGGTTTTGAATATACATATTTTGCAACATAATTTTTGTATGCCTAATATAGTTTTGTTTTCCTTTGTAAGTGTTACCTCATATATTTTATTTCGACATAATTTATAAGAATAAGGCCGAAGATAACTAACCAAGGCGCGAATCGCCGAGATTAGCTATAGCTCGAGACATTATGAAACTTTTCACCGAGGTTTGTATACTATTTTATTCACAATCGGAAATTAATAATGAGTAATTGATATTTAAATAATAATAACCTAACATAAATCAACGAATGGTCTGAGCTTGTTCATTTTTCACATGAACTGTCAGTTTAAATTTCGATTTCGAATTTATCTACACTTATTTATATTATTTACAATTTCATTCGTTTCTGTACATATAAAATTTAAAGAAGTTTTGTTTACATGTAAATACCTATCACAGCACTGATTACTCAGGATGGAAATGGGAAATAGCCCTAAAGTTGGGATGTAGCATGTTTCCGTCTTAGAAACTATATCGTGAATTACATAGCAGCTATACTTTCCAACTTCTTAGAAAATGAGGTTAACAATAACTAACTTCTATTCTAACTTCCCAACTTTTTAAAAGTTAGAAATGGCCATAGTACTAACCGATTGCGCATCAAATATTTTACAGCCTAATAAATTGTAAACACTATGGCCGCTAGTATGAACAGTGATTAAGGGTGATTAGCGAGCATGTGATTAGCATTGTTTTATCTCTGTCAATCGTTTATAGGTTATTTTAGAGAAAAATACTTTAAATAAGAGTTATAGAAAAATTAATTGTACGCATCTTTTATTTGAAGCATTTTTCTCTAAAACAATCCATAAACGATAGACAGAGATAAAACAATGCTAATCAAATGCTCGCTAATCACCCTTAATCAGTTGTTCATACTAGCGGTCTATGTTTCCCAAGCATAGTTCACAAATCTGACATATATAATGATTTAATATTATTGATTAGAAGTAGATTTCTTTAGGTAATTTAAAAATAACTGTTTGAAAATATAATGATAGTAAAATCGTATTCTAGCGACACTAATTTGTGGTTATTTATTAAAAACTGATTGTGAATGAATGTTCAGTTGAAGATTTCATTGCCGTATTACAATGCGCAGTGGTTGTCTTTCGTTATATGAGAATAGTGTAAGTTCTATTAAATCCGTAAATTAACGTTCATTTGTGTTTGTGAATAAGAATTCCTGCCAATTCCTCCCTGATCTATAAATATCTTTGTTCTTAATAGTTATATTCGATACAAGTACGTAAAGTTAGTCTTTAGTCTAAGATGATTTAAGTATGTATGTCGTTCAATATTTTATCTACTATAGAATCATTTAAACACCCAATAAATATAAAAAGAATATTTATGAATTAGGATTACAATATTAAGTGAGAAGTTTGCCATGATAACAAACTATTAAACATGTTTTTGCAAATTTAGCATGTTTAAAATTTTTAATCACTCGTTGCAACCCGTGAATGAAACCTTGTTACTAAACAATCGTTTTACAAACTTAAAACATCAATTTTACGCACTATCGTAATAGTTATTTATGATATGTGTTAAAAGGGATATTTTATTTTATGAAAAGGAAGTTTGGAACACGACGCGAAGTGGAGTGGTCCAAACCCTCGAACAAAATAAAAACTTTCGAAACGTATATCATGCACTATTTTTTTTTACAAACACTATTTTTTCATTTAAATTTGTATTTTTTATAATTTTTTGACATGTGCCAAAAATGTTGATTTGTTGTTTCATTCGTCATTACCAAGGCAACTAATTTACTTTTAACACTTAAAATGACATTTTTAGCGCTAAAAACAAACATTAAAAAGCCTACTTTTAATAGATTTGTAAAATATAGTACATTAAAATACAAGTTTCATAAGACATGATTTTAGCGCACGTGTTTTTGTTAGAAAAAAACGGCTTGCCGTGAGTTTTCCTAAGGACAAGGACAAGTGCGCTAAATGTCATGAAACGTATATTTTATGCTATTTTTTCTATTTTGGTTCCTTTATCAAAAAGTATTTAAAAATATTAGTTATTTAATTTTTTAATTTATGAACATTGATTAGGAATTTTTTATTTGAGTGCTGATAACAGTAATTGACATTCGTAACCTTGGCGTCATTTTTTAATGTATTTAATGAATTTAAAGTAATTTTTGAAATTTGTACTTTTTGAAATTATATAAAATTATAGATTCACTCTTCTAATGTTAAATAATGAATCTTACTTAAGATGAAACTGATTATAACAATTACAAAATTTATTTGCATCTGAAGTTCCAACTGTCATCTGTGAAATTGTTATGTTTACAAAAAAGTATAAACCAGTTTTATTTAAAATACAATATTTAGTAATTCTATTACAATATAACAAAATAATATTTAAACTATATATTTACTTATTACTTCATTTCAATAGTAAGTCTTCTATAAATAGTATTTACTTTGAAATGACAATTATCTAAAAATTTAGTTACCAAGCTAACAGAAATTAGGTTTGACTTCTTTTAAGAAGTACTTTGACATTCAAATGAGTTTCAAAAAGTCCATATTAAACAACCAAAATAGAAAAATGTATTTTAAACATTGATTTGGAGTTTTCGTATTCATTAAAGTTCTTGAAATTTTTTCACAGAAGTGATTTATGTTAAGCTACGAATGTTTTCGTTCTGGATGATTTTGTGAAATTACATTTAAAAAACTTTTTCCGAAAGCTTTCAGATCGATATTACAAATTATTTTTAAAAATAATGTTTATTATTCAAGAACTAGATGTAGTTGATATCTATCTTTTTTTGGCTAATATACAGTTCAATTATTTAAAGATATCTGATCAGGGTCATCTTCGAATTGTATAAGTTATAAGCTATCAGTTTTTTATATCCGCCAACTGCAACCGATATAACGAAAAACATCCTTGCTTTACCGACAAAAATTAACCAATTTGTTACAAATTATAACCTCTTTTAGTATAGTCTGACCACGTGAGCCACAAAGAAAACTATAACCACGGTCGTGGTTCAGTTACGAAATAGAATTACTGATTGTGCCAATTCTACTTCTATTCGCAGATTTCAGTATTGGCGATATATGTATCTGTAAATCTGTACTGTTAAGAATATTTAACAGACAAAACTGTCATGGAGATAGCACCAGATGAGTGCAGGATGTCCAACAGTCAGGGAATCATGGAAAAGTCAGTAAATTTAGTATTATCTGGAATTGTCATGGTTTTTTTTAAATTAATTATTAGGAAACATATTTTTTTTTTCATTACTTTCTGCATAAATATTTTTTACTACAAATTAATGAATTTTGATGATGCTAGTACTTTTAAACTTTTTTCATATGTTTGTTTCATTTAACAATCAAATCGAATATATTTACCTATTGAATGGTCTATAACTTAGTCTATCTACCCTTTACTTTTTTTTTAATTGTTCAAACGTTGTCAAATTTAGAAAATACATTGTAAATATTTTGGAAAAAATTAAACGAAAGGAATGAAAATGTCAATGATTGAAATTGTTGGCCGCTCTGAAGTGCTATTTGAAAATTCTAAATAATTTTCAAGTTTCAAGTTGGCATTGAGAGCGAAATTAAAGTTTATAAATATTCAGATTGTGTATAAATGTAAATACATATTTACATATTATTTTCTTTGTATTCGTTTAAAAAATAATGTATACAATTTGTTGTGCTTTAATCGCGCACTTGCACGAACGCTTTCTTTTGTATGCAGATTTAACTGAAATTCTATTTTTACTTATGTCAAATGCTGTAACTTTAGCTCAGTGAGTCAAGGAGTGTATTCAAAACTGGAAATTCTCTTGGTTCATTGGTCTATTTATATATCAGGACCTTTTAGGCTCAGAGGCCGATCTCCTTAGTGAATTACATAAAATATTTTTGCTTTTCATAAAATTTGTCGTCTTGTTTACGATTTCTTATAAAGTACAATTCAGATTCAAGGCGTCCGCTCGAAATAAAAACATCTTTGAGAGTCATTTCCTGCCGTCCAGAGTTTTATGAAGACGATCTCTACGAAATGTAAATATAAATTTTTCTCTGTTAATACAGCTCTATGTAAATATTGTGAATGAATTCCATGAAAATATTTTTTATTCATACGAGTATTTTAAATATTTTTTGTTAATATAAATATGTACAGGTCATAGGATATTACACGAAATAAAAAACACAATACGTAGTTTCAGTTAAAATCGATTTAAATTTAATCAATAATTTCATATAATTACCGGTAACCGGTAATACATTCACTGAATACTCTTTAAAATGCTAGCTGATACAGTTAATTTTATTAGAAATACTAAATTAAATTTGCGTATTTATATAATGTATGTTAAATGTGTATAACATTTTGTTATAAAAACAGAAATATTTTGTTGTGAAGTGTTTTTAAAAGACATAAAACAAATTTTTCTTCAAAATTTGTAATATTAATCCGTTATTTTGTATCAGAGTATTCAGGATGTTTTACTACAAATTTATTGGAAACAAATTGTTTACAATAAAATTAATTTTATGCAATTAAATTGAACCGTAAAATTTAGAAAACCAATTAAAATCTAAATTACTTACAATGCCAAAAAAATATTATTTTATCTTTTTTCTGTATTATATTTAAATTATGTATAATTTGTAAAAAGTATGGTTAGTCAATTAAGCAGAAAATGAGACCACTCAAATTCAAACAAATTACTAGATACTTATCGCTTTCTTTTGCTACAAAATATAATATTGTTGAAATATACACTTTCTAATAATATAAATAAATAAATATATCAATACGGCATATTACCCATTGCTGGGTGTGCCAACCTGCTTTGAACACAAATTTCGGTAATGTTAATATATATGTACCGTGCGAGCGCTTACCAGGTGTCACCTCACGGGCTCTCATTGCTGGCGTGGAAAGTGCACTACAGGGGTCAATTTTGTGTCATTAAAATTCGATATAATTTTTGTCGTCGGTCGAGATCGAACCTGGGTTACCTACCAGATTCGCCACCAGACACTCAGGCACACGGCCACGAAATTACCATTATTTATTAATGTGTTACTGGGTTTCACATTTTTTTTTCGGTTTGAATTACTTTAGTTCGAAACTAATTAACGTTAACTTTCATTCGAGCTTCGAGCCTATTGAAATTTTTTACCAATTAAAATAGTTTAAAACTGATCGAAAAGTAGAGTTTTTTACAGGAATAAACTTTTTAAATTCTGGCCGTACTGGCCGTATTTCAAGAATTACATTCGATCACAGTTATGAAGAGCATACAGGTACTGTTTGTTTGTTCGATATAAATGTTATTCGTAGAAATGTTCACGAGGTTGAAACTTAGATTGTAATGTATTACTTTTTTTTAATCACATTTTGTAATTCCTGAAATAATTCTGATTTGAAATTATCGCTTGATATTAGACATGTTTAGTTTTAGGGGAATATAAAATAAACACTTTTAATATGTACAGTAAAATTACGAAACACCAAAATAATATTAAGAAAATTTTATTAAAAAATAAAGAAGCACAATGACCCTTGACCCTTCAAGCTTCAAACCTTTCATTATCTGCAAGCGCGTGCTTTTGATGTTTTCCTTCGTTCTTACTTCCACAGGCCACAGGCTTCCCACATTTCCCGCACTTCATTCCCTGCCACATTGAAATTACCTCATAACTTCACAGTAAATATGACTGCGAATCATTCTCATGTTCGTGAATAATTTTTGGTTCATTATTTTCTTTTGTCAAAATTTTTACGAGTATCATTCCGTTTGATTACACTCATAATTTGTAAAATTTGTTGGGGTTAAAGGGTATTATAATTGAGAATATAAATCATTAGTTGAATATCCGAATAAATGATCATTTTCACTACTCTACTGCTCTTATTGAATTTAATATGATGTCTTCAGAAAATCGCAGAATTCTGGAAACTAATTAACAAAAACATTAGAGACTCTAATCTGCTATCCTTCAAAAAAATTTCCATGTTCCCCACACAAGTAATCCTAGACAGAAACTTTTTTTTCATGTTGCAATGGCAAAAGTGAATTACGAATTAAAATGCCCTGTTACAATGATATTTGTGTATAGATATTGCCATTTTATTTACAACAAAATGAGTAATAACAATAACTCAGACTCTGATATATTAAATAATACTCGTAAGTACCATATTTTAATACAATATGTATATCAGAAGTTAAGTTAGCTGCACACACAATATTACAAAAATTCATTATATTCTCTCAATAAATATAAGCTCGTGATATGATTACTAATCGAAGATATTGCTAAGATATTGCTCGTTAAACCGAAGCAGCACATTTTACTCGTGAAATCTGCAATTCGGTTTCACTCGAGAATATCATCGACGATAATCATATCATTTATTATATTACGTATGATAATAAATTAAAAAATTAACCCTAACCTTAAAATTAAGTGAAAATAAGAAGTTATACGTGTTTCGAGAACATCGTTCTAATCTTCAGTAATAATATTTTATGCGATACCGTATTAAGATGGTAAAGAGACATTAGGACTACATGCCAACCATGCCAGAGGTTCTAAAGGCCCTTTTTTACCTCCCGCTATCCTTGATAAGGGAGGTATAGGGATAGTGCTAAAAATCGCATATCGAGATTTTGGTAAATGACCACGGTTTAAGGACCCTAGAATCCATTTTTAAAATTTTCACGATGATGTCTGTGTGTATGTATGTATATGCGTGTGGATCCTGTTTACGCTCTAACTCAAATACTATTATTCAGAAAGTTTTGAAACCATGTATTTCTACCTTATTCTAATATGGAATTATCTGATTAGATTTTGGTGGCAATCGGATAACCGGAAATGGCAGTTTACTTGAAGCTCAAGATAGTTTTTCTTCAAAAAATACTTTTAAATGTAATTTTTTCTCAATTTGTTATTATAAAAATTAGATTATTCCATTTTCTACAAGTTTGCTTTAATACTTTTTCTATATATTGTATGGATAAATTTATAAAGTAATATAAAAATTATATACATAGGTAAATGGCGGGAGGTACTGTGTTGGTCACATCAGATTTTTCAGAGAGTTGTTATGATTACTCAACATGTAAACGATTCTTTGAGAAAAGGGCTGTTGGGACCTCAGGCATGATTGTTATGTTGAGTAGTCCTAATTTGTCTTTACATTCTTAATAAGGTTTCTCCTAAAAAAAATACTACTGAAATAAATGTTGCAGTAACTTGACAGAAAAACGTTGATCAAATATTCCTCGCTCTATCGGTGAATATGTTGAGTTTTAGTTTGACCGTATATGGTATTAAAATTATTGTTTAATTTATGATACATTTATATTGTAACTTAAAAGTTTATTTACATACGAGTATAATAACACTAAAAAGTAATAAATTATTCCTTTTGAAAGTAAATTTGATATATTTCATTTATCATTAATTTCTTGCAGTCATAAATAAACAATGTATGAAAGTACAATATACATATCTGTAAGTGAACAATACTTTTACTTTTTCAATCATTAACAATAATAAGAACCTTGATAACCTCGCGTATACATGAGTAAACGCTCTTGTATGACTCATCAATAGTCATTTTATAACTATTTTTTGTTGACAACGGTTTCCGTGAACTGTGGTCAAAACCTTATCGCTGCTAGCTGCTGTTGAAGGTTCTCAGTTCTCAGCTAACAGAGTTAGCACTACCAGTCACATGGCAATGGCAAATACCGCACTTCATTTGTCTCGTATACACCAACAACAGTCCGCGTTCAACTGTCAGACTGATAATTACTAGCAGAGGTTAAACTCTCAAACTCGTATGGAAATGAAATGAACATCGAGTATGGCATTAGTCAGACATTTGTTTTTGGAGTGTGATCAGAATTCAGTGAAAAGAAGAGTGACAGTAAATTTGAATTTAGAAGTTGGTTTGGTGAAAAAGTGAAACCGTTGTACTGTGTATTTATTTTTAAAATGTATATGAAAGTATCTACTGAATTTTGTGATTTAACTGTTAGAGTTTTGTATGCTGTTCTCAATTAAGTGTGGAATCCAGTGTACGTGATTCAATTTACGATTAAACTAAATCATAACATCTTGGCAGAGTACAATCTGTTCCTGACATTCAAATAAGTTTCAGCACGTGAATTGTTTGTGAATAAAAATCGGCTCATGAAACGTAACTATCGTTTGTGCCAGAAGTGTAATTCAAGGTTTTTTATTTAAGTTAAATAACGTGTTTTAAGTTATCAAATGAAATGAAATTTATAGTCCATCGATGACCCATCATTTCACTTTTCTGCGTTTAGCATGTGTTAATTCCAAACAGTATATATTTATAGACTGAAATGTGTTATCAATAATGAAGCTTTTGTTAATAAAGTGATTTTGAGCTAGAACTGACCCGGATTGAAAATGGTATTCTGGGTTACACATTGGTTTCCTGATATTGAAGTGTTAGGTAAGACTCCCTAAATATTTATTTATTATCCCCTAAGAAAAATGTATACAATTATTTAAATTACCGTAAAGTATATTAATATATATATATATATATACCGGGTGTCCCAAGAAATCCTTGACATAGGCGTTTAACTTGGGAAAACAGTTTTTTGTAAATAAAAAGTGTCCGGCAGAAAATTAAGCCATGATAATAGTACATTATCTCCTGTACGTTATTTATTATTAATTACTTTATTATTATTGCACAAATTGGGAAAAAAATATTTTTTTTAAATAAATAATTGTTGCAATATTTTATGATGTAATATAAAAAGATTTTCAAATATCTTCCGTAGCACAATGGTTAGCATAGCTGCTTTTGGAATTTAAATTTTATTGATTTGGGTTCGATTATCCAGCAAGACATTTTTTTTTTCAAAAATATTACTGAAAATAAATATATCATCACGGCATATTACCTATTGCTGGGTGTGCCAATCTGCTTTGTACACAGATATCGGCAATGATGAAATATTTGTACCGTGCGGGCGCTTACCAGGAGTCACCTCACGGGCACTCATTGCTGACGTGGAGAGTGCACCACAGTGGTCAATTTTGTGCCACTAGTTCGAAGTCATTTTGGGCATCGGTCGGGATCGCACCCGGGTCCCAAGATTCGCGACCAGACACTCATGGCATATTATTACTGAACTTTTAAAAATATGTCTTTTATTTCCAATCACAATCATTTAGAAATAATAACTTTATAATAAATAAAGGGAAAATACTTAACAAAAAATGATTAAAACAATCAAAAGAGTAATATAATAAAAATCCATTTTATTTTCTTTGATGTTAATGAAAAATAACTTTATTTCTTATAAATACAGTAAAAATGTAATACATGTACATGTTCATTATATCTATATCTCAGTTATTTTTTATTAACAAGAAAAGAAAATATAATGCATTTTTATTTTTTTCCAAATTGTACAACAATAATAAAGTCATGGCTTAATTATATATATATATATATATATATATATATATATATATATATATATGGTAAATTTTATTTTCAATTAAATATAAATATATTAATATTTTAGAGTTAAACATTTAATGATAATATGGGCATTTATGGGTCCATGAATTCAAATTCCAGACCCAGTAGTTAAATGTTTTTTTATACATTTGATAGTAGGTAATCCTATCACCTCTAGTTAAAAGTTACTGTTTAACCATTAGTTAAGAATTAAACTGAAAGTTAGATGCGATGCGTACAACAATATTAAATTCCAGTTAGCTGTAACCAAAGGCAGTAAAAACAAGCTTGCAACATAACCCTTGGTTATCACTAACTGTTGTTTTAACTAGAGATAGTAGGAGCAGGCCTAAATGCAATATCTAATATGTCACCAACCAAAAGCAGAAAGTGATTTATATTAAAAACAACTATTTTATACAGTTTATGTCCCGGTGAATTTTTCAAAAAAATCGATATAGAAAGTGATTTATAGTCACTTAAAGTAGATATGTACAGGTAACTAACTATACTTACATATAGCATTTATACAGAGTTCTATCAAATGTCGAAAATAAGGATTTAAATTCATTTTTAGCCGGTATTATTCCACCATTAATTTTAGTGTAAGATTTGAACATAAAGCATGATGTACTGCATTTTCGGAGCCAAAATTTTGAATGTAGATCTTTGGTGTAAACTGGATTCAAAAACTAGGTAAAATAAGATGTAGTATGCGATTACTTCAACGAAAGTCATTTATCTGTCAAACCAAGCAACAAGACAAAAAATAAAATTCCACAACCGAGACAGAGAGTCGGTGTCTATGATGTAATAATATCTGAAATAACACATTTTTTTCGAGGAGTAGAAGTACTGCTTTCTACCCCTTGGGAAATAACATAAAGTATTACCCATGTCTGGCGAAATGTACAAAAAACTGCCGCAAAATAATTTCTAATTGCTTCTGTGATTTACTTATAGGTACATATAATTTAGCATAGTGAAGCCTATATTTAGTACTACACACAAATTAATGCAGTATGCATATTATTTTGACATTTGTCAAAAAACAAGAAAAGTTTTATTCACAAGATCTTACTCCATGACAAAAAGTAATCACGTATTTCTCCCTTGTGGTGTATAATAATTCTGTTATCTACAAACACTATTAAAAGTGGGCTATTAGCGTTTGGTGTAAAATATTCTGTTATCTATTAAATTAGGCTTTTAGCGTTTGCTTTTAGAGTTAAAAAATGCTATCTTATGACAACAGTGTTAAAAGTGTATTCCTGTGTTAAAAGTGAATTAATTATATTGGTAGTCAAGTGACCAATGATGTACCTATGAAACAGTAAATCTTTATTTTAATATGTTAATTTTTTGTTAAAAATATGGACAAATGAAAAATTAATGTACAATCTTTTATTATATAAAAGTACGTACGTGTACTTGTCGAAAGTGAAAAATAGTTATTAACACTGTTTTTGCCCTTCCGCTACCCTTGGTAAGGGAGGTATAGGGATCGTGCTAAAAATCGCATATCGAGATTTTGGTAAATGGCCACGTTTTAAGGTCCCTATAATCCAATTTGCACATTTTCAAGATGATGTCTGTGGGTGTGTATGTATGTATGTATGTATGTATGTGTGTGTGTGTGTGTGTGTGTGTGTGGATCTTCTGGGCGCTCTAACGCAAAGACTATCATTCAGAAACTTTTGAAACCATGTATTTCTACCTTATTCTAATATGAAAAGAAGATTTTGTTGTCAATCGGATAACCGGAAATGGCATAGTTTACTTGAAGCTCAAAATAGTTTTTCTTCAAAAAATACCTTTAAATGTTATTTTTTCGCAATATGTTATTATAAAAATTAAAGATTATTCCATTTTCTTCAGGTTGGTGTTAATACTTTTTCTATATATTTTATAAATTTATAAAGTAATATAAAAATTATATCTCGGAACTTTTGCTTTAAACACAATGCCATGGTTACACAGTTTATCGCAAATGTATGTAACTGACAGATAAATGTCAGTGTCAAAAAAATAATGATTTCAAATTAATAACAGTAATGTTTTAAAAAGAAAATTGTAAATAGAACAATAGTTATATGGAAACTTAATATACATAATATCAAATTAATAATGTTTTAAAACGAAAATTGTAAAGAGAACAATAGTTATATGGAAAGGAATTTAATATACATAATTTTTAGCATTAGTAAATATGCAGGTATGTATTTAAATAAAAAAATAAATAAATATATTATTACGGCATATTATTCATTGCTGGGTGTGCTAATCTGCTTTATACATATATTTCGGTAATGATGATGACATATTTATATCGTGTGGGCGTTTACCAAGCGTCATCTCATTGCTGGCGTGGAGAGTGCAACACAGGGCACAATTTTGTGCCATTTAAAATTCGAAATATTTAGCGTTTATCGGGATCGAATCGGGTTCCCCACATTCGCAACCAGACATCAGGCACGCGGCAACGAGACCCCATATATATGTATTTAAATTAATAAAAAATTAAATGGCGGGAGGTATTGTGTTGGGTCACATCAGATTTTTTTTTTTTGTTTAGATTACTGTATCGTTCTTATACATACTATTTGTTTATTCTTACATAGTGATTCGAGTGACTTGATTTGTACTATAAACTGTAGACGTAGAGGCAGAGCCATAAGCTATAGTTGACTTACTCATATTCCTTGCAAAGTTGTGGAGGCTATAGGCTGACAATTTGCAAGGTGCGTGAACTTGGCACATAAAAATTTGTGTTGAAAATGTACATAATTCCCTCATCTTTCTGACTTGCATTGTATGAAAATAAATGTCGTCAGCTTGTTTCATTTAATGGCTTTTATAAGCACATTTATCAAAAAAGTTCATGAAACTTTTATAATGGTTTATGAAGTTAGACAGATTTAATTGTTATGAATTTTTCAGAAAACTTTTCTCTGGTCATTTTTATTTGTCATATTTACCGATTCATACATTAACACAAAATGAAAATGTATATGTGCAGTGATTTAAAACTATTTTTAACAAAAGAATACTTATCATAATTATGTGATTAGTATTCATTCTGGAATTTACAATTTCTATTTGAATTTTTCATTGTTATAAATTATTTAAAATAAAGTTCCAAAAGTATTTATAATTTTATATTTTACGTTTATTACTAGACCTCTCTTTTATACAGGCTATTAAAAAAAAGGGGAAAAAATTTAAACGGCATATAGTACTGACCAAATAAAAAGCTTAATAAACATAGGTCCGATCTTCAATAGTTCCCGACATATTAGGCAGTGCAAATGAGTTTTTACGGTGTTTACCTCTGCTATCTCGAAAACTATAAGAGTTACTCTTCGATTAAATGAGACTTTTTGTTTGCCTTTCATACGTCATCTTAGATGTGCGTTTTTTATTTAAATACATATAAATAAATACTAAAGCACAACAAATGAGATAGTAAATAAAAAATATTCTATTCTTTTCATTTCAAGATAAGTACATAAAGTTTTCCATTATAATAAATATTTTTTATTTAATTTAAGGAACATCAAATTCATGATTATATATTTAACATTTAGTTATAAATTATAATGAATGCGTAAATATTTAACAATGTATATTTCAATTTATCAATATTTTTAATAAAATTTTAAAACGGCTCGAGTTTTGTGCCGTAGGTTAAATTAGGTTAAGGTAAAAAAAAAAATGCACGCAGTAAAAATTCAAAAATATGTTAAAAATAAATGTTCTACTTCTATCCTCCTCTGTGAATAATGTATAGCTACTTATTGGAAGTCAAAGGCGTCAGGAATAAGTTGATCAATTGAGACAAAAATTGGCTGTTGGATCAGTTGAAACGGATCAGTTAGGACTGCGCCCAGTCTCAAAAGACTCCATAAGTGCATTTTTTATTCAAATGTTTATAATTAAATAAATTTTTAAAGTAACTTTAGCAATCGCTATTGTAATTATAATTCTACATTTATCATATCTGATAGGTGTGATGATTTATTTACCTAAATAAACCAAAAAATAAAGAAATAATTTAGAATAAGATGTATGTGTGTATATTACTATTGAATTTACTTTTAAACAAATAGTATTTGTGTACTGCGCATAATTTTTAATAAATTAGATTATTCATTATATATTAATATAGACAGAAAACTGATGACATTATTATTTCAGTGTTATCATTTCTATGAAATGTTTTTATTTCATATTGTGGTTTTGATATACAATTCGTAGAAACTAGTCTATACATCTCAGCGAAATTTTTTCTTTGTTTTGGGTTCATCCAGTTTTAATTGAATTATTTTGTAAATTTACCCATTGAGTTAGCTTACAAAAAGAAAAAAAAAACTTTGTTTTTATCACGTTAATTGAAATGTATATATTTGTATGCAAAAATAAAAACAATAGCATACAAAAGGGTATTATTCCAATTCGAGGAACTTTGGAACAATATGGAATTTATATCTGTGAAGGTATGGACTTTTAATTTTAATGTAATATCAAGGCTTGCATAAAAAGAAATAAATCTGAAACGCTTTTTCATTTCATTAGGGAAATTTACCATTAATGTCAGTTAAAAATATAATTTTCATTTATAATTATATACATATAACGGTATACGGTATTTCACAATTACAATGGCATACACTTTTTGCACCTACTTTTTATAATATTTATGCATGTCATAGCGTATTGTAAGCTTTTTTTGGTACATTGAACTTTTACGAATGCTTTCTATACTTCTTATTATTCGAGGATAGAAACTATAAATTATTTCCTTAGAAACATTTTTCTTTTGAAACTTTTGCTAAAAATATTTTATGCTTTTTTTATTATAATATTAGGTTAATACGCGCTGAAAGCAGTTGTCACGCTACCATTAAATGTCCGTAAAAATAAAACAATGAAATATGGACAAAAATAGGAAAAGTTTCTGTTGTAGTTCACAAATTTAAATAGAATTTAATTATATCATCACACCATTTTCTCATTAGTGAATGTAGCGAATTTTGCTACAATATTAAATACTTAATCAAATGAAAGTAAAATAGATAATAACTAATAGTAATCCTTTCTAAATGTTTAAATCATAGAAATGGGCTTAATAGATCAAGGAGTTATTAAATAAACGAAGAAAGAAATTGTGAAAAATTCATGGAGCTCGCTGCGATTTAAACCTAGGGCCTTCTTATAACTGATAGTAAGTAAAATACTCGAGAAAGCTGTGTCTGATTATTTCGAACAATTCGAACTGTCTGAGATTTTAAAACGAGTAAAATCAAATTTAAATACAAATATTGTTTTTCTTTTCTTTGCCAGTTAAAATTAATTAAAAATTTATGATACATCAGGTAAACATCAAAATATGTATATCCACAAACAAAATAGATACAACTGTTGCGGCAAGTTGATAAATCATCCATCATTTTAAAAATTAAATTTTTGGATGAATATGCAATTATTTAGCATCAATATAAAGCTAATTTAAATTCTATTCAGAAACTATAAAAATTCATACATATACCAATTATTCAACCGGAAGAAGAATTCAGGAACATTTCCACACCAGAAAGTGGAATTTAAGTTTACTCCCAACTTTGTAATTGTAATTATACGTCTGAAATTAATAACAAAGATAATAGCCTTTTGTGCCTCTTTTCTCAATCACCCTGTATATTTTATCTTGTAATAATGTCCAAAAATATTACGTACATAGTATTCTTTTAAAAATTGTTTCGACTAAGTTAGGACATTCCACTTTAAAACGATGCTCGTTGTTGATAATACTTTCGCTATAACGTAAGTTTATTTACTAATTCAGATACATTACCTTGATAGCCGTACGAAGAACGTTATTTTCTGTCAGAGTCACTGACACTGACATTGTGTCATCTTATTTTTCACATATTTGGTTTTACATTTGCCAATAAACTTACCAGTTTACTTATTTTTTAATTTTGAATGCTTTTATTGTAACATATATTTTTATAATAATAAAATAACAGTAGTATCTTATGTACCCTCATAAAAACTAAGCAAACGACACTGCTGAATTTGTCATAATGGGCGGAGCAAAAATCTGAATTCATACAATTCATAGATGACCTTGATCGGACAACTTTTAATTTTTTTACTGTAAATTATTTATTTTTTCCATACTAGTCAAAAACAATGAAACATAGTTGGCTAAACTGTTTTCATGTATCAGCTGATAAGTTAAATCGGCGGCACATTAATATTGCTGCTTTCTGGTAAAAATAGGGTTCTAAAAACTAATATAGAATTTATCCAAAAAAGGTACAATGTTAAACAGATTTTTTCTATTTCGGTGTTCTTATGTTTCTATAAACGCACTGTTTTGTACTGCAAACACGACGTTTAGAAGATCTATAAGCGTACTATTTTTGGCGCCTTTCATGTTCTCGAGTTGGTAGTCATGCTTTCACAACTGACAGATGACAGGTAACCTCAAAATGGTAAGTTGTTGATAATATTTCAACATATTACTTTTAATTATGGATTTTTATACTTTCTTTAGGTGATAGGACTAGAAAAAAATATAATATTAATTTCACAACCAGAATCAGACCTTGAATCATAAATACAATACACCTTGCAATACACTAATTAATCAATAGTTGACAAAATATGAAATTTCAATTGTTAGCGAGAAGCGTTACCAACATAAACATAACTAACAAAAAAATACCTAGTCATAATTTGACGTCGCAATTTAAATAAATTTAATCGTAAAAATACCTCAATAGAAAAAATAGTATAAAAAACACGTATCATAAGGCCTGTTGACGCACTCGTCCTTTGTAAAACTCGCCTAGCGGCTCGTTTTCCAAACTTGGACTCGTACGTTAACAGATTGCCTTATGATACTTGTGTTTTAATGTACTATTACATATAACCTATAGGTAATAATGAAGGTTCAAATGTCAAGGGAAGCTGATAATGAATTAATGTTTCAATATTTTGAATAATTAATGACAATATAGGTTAATTTTTGATGAAAATGTAACTATTTCACATCACTGCAGAAAATATAAAAATAAATACATATATACATAATTCCTTTTAAAAATCAACGATTATATCGCTTTTAGTGGAACAAGATATATGATCCAGTTCTTTTCACACCGAAAAATGATCTAAAATTAATAATAAAGACAATAGCTATTTGTCTCTATTTTTTCAATCACCCTATTGTCGAAATGAGACGAAATAGCGTGCGTACCACTTCAGAAACTTTCTAGATTCATCTACTCCAAAAAATATCTCTTTCCTCATTCAATAAAATGCTATTTCCGGTCCTGATACGTAATATACTATTACTAGACATGAAAGCGGTTTTTGGGAATTTTTCGATAAAGGTTATCTACCTTTGATGTATGCTATTATACAATGGCTATGCTTTATGTATACTCACTCGGTCAAGCACCCCAAATAAATAACATAAAGTTTGGTTTCTACATGCAAATATTATTGGCGCCATTGGACTGGCGCCATCTTATTTGCATATCGAAACATGTTATTTCAACTGTACTAGTTATAACTAGCACCACTAATCATTGAGGCTGTTAAAGTACAAAGAAATTGGAAGACAATGGCGTCCATTGTTTGCGCACCAAAAATAAAATAATAAGAATAGGATATAATCATATACCTACTCGTTTTTTTTACTGGCCATACCCTTTTGTTACCACTTGGACTCAAATTTTTTAGGCAGTGACTCCCCACAACCGGCGTCGGCTGCCGTTTTGGCGACCGGCAGCGGTTACTGTTATCTTACTTAGCATGTATATTTCTCTAAAATAATAACCTCACCTAACGTACAAAACTGACGCTTGGAAAACTCGGTTCAAGTATGAGAACGTCAGTTTACTAGCTTGTATATTTTTCTAAAAATAACAATAACCTCCCCTAACGCATAAATGTCACTCTTGGAAAACTCAGGCCATGTATGGGAACTGTCAGTTAACTGGCTTGTATATTTTTCTAAATATAACAACAATAATCTAATCTGACGCACAAAAGTTACTATTGGAAAACTCGGGGCAAGTATGAGAACTGTCACTTGATGTCGGCTGCCATTTAGATTGTATCGTATCACCGTAGCCGGCGCGCCGGCTTCCGTCATTTTTACCTTTTATTGGATTCATGTTAAAAGTCGTATATCCGGATTTTATTGAATAAGCACGATTTAAGGTCCATAGAATCCGATTTTAACATTTTTACGATGATGTCTTTGTGTGTCTGTCTGTGCCTGTGTGTGTGTGTGGGGGGGGGGGTTGTTGGAGCTATGATTTCTCAAATTCTATAAGACTAAAGACCTATGTAACTACAGATTCCTCAATCTAACAGTAATGGGAAGAGTTGAATAGGTTCTGGTAACAATTGGATAACCGGAAGTAGTAGTATTTTAACAAAAATCTTCTAAATATTATTTTTTGAAAATTTATGTTATTACAAATATTAAAGAACAAAATTCTCTATCCGGCATATTTAAATTTTTTATTATATCTTCTATAGATTTAAAGATATAGATATATAATCATACCTAATATAACAAGTGATATGATTATCATCGATGATATTCTCGAGTGAAACCGAGCTGCAGATTTCACGAGTCCGAAGGACGAGTTGAAATGTGCTGTTTCGGTTTCACGAGCAATATCTTCGATTATTAATCATATCACGAGCTTATATTTAATGAGAGAATATAATGAATTTTTGTAATACATTATGTTAACCTAACTTTTGATATACATATTCATATTGTATTAAAACATGGTATTTACGAGTTTTATTTAATATTTCGGAGTTTGAATTATTGTTATTATTTATTTTTATACTCAAAATTAACTGTCAATGTCATAAATAAAGAAAACAAATCCCTTAGTATCGACTATAAATACGGTGTTTATTTCCTTGTTTTTTATCATCGCTGTGATAAAACGCGTAGCTAGGGAGATTCTGAATGTTGATTGGCGGAAAACATGTCACGTGACTAAGGAATTATATTCTCTATAAAATAATCTGTTGTTATAAATCACAGCCCAAACATCTCCATGGTAACTACTTTTTAAATTTAAATGTCTGTAATTGACAGATAAATGTCATTAATCACTAATGTCAGTGTCAAAAATTCAGAGATAGTACTGCGGCGTTTTCTGGGAACGATATTTAATATTTCTTATTGTATTATTAATTATATATTTAATATTATAGGTATATTACATGAACCCTTCAGAAATACCACCAATCCCGTTAATGAATTGGAAAAACCGCGAACATTTAGAAGAAATGGAGAAAACTTGCTCATAGAATGAATTTCAAATTATAGAAAATACGTAAATAAAATATTATAGGTGTAATTAGAATTTTTTGTGTGTACAAGAAATGTTAAATACAATACTTATATATACCACAATGGAAAGGGCGAGAGGTATTGTAATGGCCACAACAGATTTTTTTGGGAACCGACGCCGATTGCGGGGACACTTCCAACTTTTTTTCATTGTAGATAAATAATTTTCTAAATACTTATTTAGAGTAGCGGTCGCGTTTCAGTGGTTTATTCTTTTGCCGTTGTTTTGACTATTATTACTGCTAAAGTTGGAGTAACGATAATCGACTGGAAGTTGGATGAGGGAAGAAAAAATAGTCGGAATGTAGTCTAAAGATGTTTAATTTTGATTTTAAACCAACGTTTCGATCATACAATGATCATCTTCAGGGTTAAATCAACTCAGAAATTAAAAAGTTTTAGTAATAAAACGTTAACAAACATGGATAAATATTTTATGTGAAAAACACAACGTTAAAAATTAATAATTATAACGGAACAGAAGTGAAATACAATTTTAGAAAACAATTTTATGAAAATTGTTTTCCGACTATTTTTTCTTCCTTCATTACTGCTAAAGTATGATTATTTTCAAACTCTCCAATCTTCAACTAGTCAATCATCGCTTCAAGAATAATTATTTATTTAATTGAAACACTCAGCAATGGATAGTAGGCTGTGATAATATTTATTTATTATCATTTATTTGTTATAAATTGAAAAAAGAAAAAATATATTAAATAGCTTTAGCTATAATCTACCACGCTAATATAAATACAGTACATTTTATAAAACAATAGAGAGTGATGCCCTGACGCCCTTGCATTTAGACTTTGGTTCAGCAGGCTAAAAAAAAAAAATCGAAAATTAAGAATGGAAAATTTTCTGATTGTTCTCCGTTATCAAGTTATTGATAAAAAGCAATTATTTACCAGACGTTTTGAATATAAATAACTACATTATAAATCCAATTTGTCCAATATTGAACCATTCTAAAAAATTTAACTTGAATTTTGTAAATAAAGTAAGTTTAAATAAATAAAAAATTCAGCAGTTTATTTACCAAAAATCGTAGGTTCTAAGTTCCAATCTCGCTAAAATACTTTAGGATGTTTGTGTTTGTTCTTGTCATTACATCAATTGCATAAGCCCTGAAATAACAAAATATATTTTCGTACTTACATCATTTTGGAAAATTATTTCAATTTCATTTGAATAAGCAACTGCTTCTGACAGCAAATCAGTACGCCTCATTAATTTTATATTTTTTCCGGTTGAAAAATTATAGAGAACTTTAGAATCATAGCCCCAATTGACATTCGGGCGTCATACAGTGGCGGACAAAAGTATGGAAACTTTTTTATTTTCACGATGTATTTTAGTTAATATTTCTCGGGATAACTAATAATAATAACAAATCGAATCCAGTAATTTCCTGCATATGTCTGCAGGAATCTTTTGCCGTTCATCCTTTAGTGATTCCAAGAATTCATTGGCGTTTTTGATCTTTTTTTTTCGAAATTGTCGTTCTAAATGATCCCAAAGATGCTTTATAGGATTTAAGTCCGAAGATTGAGAAGGCCATTTTAAAACATTTTTTTCTAAATACCATTCTTTAACAAACTTTGATGAATGTTTCGAATCTTTGTTCTTTTGAAAACGCCAACGTAAAGGCATTTCCTCTTCAACAAATGATAATATTACCTTTTCCAGTATATCCCTATACATATAAAAAGGTCCATTTTCTGTACTATTCCATTTGGTTCCGTAACAGAGCGAGAAAAACATCCCAACACCATAACATTACCTCCTCCATGTTTAACAGTCGGTTTTTGGTATTTATAATCATACCTATTACCCACTAGACGTCTAAACTTGCTTTCATCGCTCCAAAGGACAGTATTCCATTTTTTACTCGTCCACCATGAGTATTCCTCAGTAAATCCAATTCGGCCCCTTCTGTTTTTCTTTGATAGTAGAGGTTTCTTCATGGCTACTCTGCTTAATAAATTCTATATCACTTAGCCGTCGTTTCACAGTGCGATCACTCAAATCTACATCAAATTGTTTCCGAAGTTTTGAACGAAGTTCACTTGATGATAAAGTAGGATCACTTACTGACAGACGCCGAATGGTTTTGTTAATTCTAGCAGTGGTTTTTCTTGAACAACTTATATTAGTTTTAACACTGCCGTATGGAGTAATTTTTTTCAAAATCTATGATATGACACTTTTACTGATTTTTAAAGTTTTTGAAATATTACATTGCTTCACACTATCTTTATGGAGCTGTAGGTATTACTTTTTCTCGTATGTCGTCCGAAAAATATTTATTTTTACCCATCTTAACAACTTGACAAAATGCATCTGTGTAAGTAAGACGTTTAAAATCATATTACTAATATGTTTCCATACTTTTGTCCACTAAGAAAACAAGTAAATAGTATTTTAATTAAATCGCACAGCCAAATCAAAAGATTTCTTGTGAATTTATTCTTCAATATACTGCTTTTAGAAAAAACAGACTCAAATTTACGAGAACTATAAACATTATATTATATATATATATAAACGTTTAAACGTGTTCATACTTTTGTTCGCCAATATACTTTGCATCTATTAAATATAATAGTAATAATAAAATATTACCGAAATAGTCTTTTCCAGTTAGTTGTAAATAATTTATTTTCATTATACGCGTATTTTTTTGTTCCATTATCTTATATAATTGGAATTTTTATGTTTGGGAGACATTATTGGGACTGGATTTGAATCAGTGACTTCTTGCCTGTAAACAAGAGTGCAATTATTGTGAAAATTGTTGTACCACTGTTACCGACATACTTATACTTCCTTTGTTTAAATATAGGTAATCTTAGTTCCTTTTTCTCCTATTTAGAGCATGAAACCGGAATTTCACTTGTTCCATTGACAATTTTCTTCATCCGAATATTGCGGTAGCCTAATCAGATCCATTATTTAAACTTCCAACTTTTTATTAACTAATTAAACCACCATCGCGCAAATTGTTTATCACGGTGAATAGACTTTGCTCTCATTATGATCTCATAAAATTAGTGTGAAACGAGAGAACATTGTTTGCTGCAAACCGCCAAAGTTACCGCATAATGATTAGATTTCCGTAACGTGGTTAGATTTGAAAACAAAGGATATAAATTCTGTGTAATCTGTCCTAAAAACTGTTTCCGTTTTATCTTTAAAGCTACGCTAGGTTGAATTATTTTCTGTTGCTAATGCAATATCATTGGAGAGGATATGGAATTTTACAGAGAAAGAGAAATCTTTTTACTTTCTTTATAAAAATGTTTATAATGCTGTTATGTTGATAATCATTCTCAAACGACTTTTTCTAGATCCTTTTAATGGAAATAATAAATAACAAGTAGGTTTACTTAGATGTAAAATTTTCTTATTTTGTTATAAAAAATACAAATAATATGGAATGAAAAATAAAATTTGTCATTTTTAATAGTTGTTTATGAAAGTCCAAAGACTTATATTTACGGCTTTAAGTGTGCACTGTGCAAGTTGTGACACGAGATGTCATCAGTGTTGCATGGACAAGTATACTAAATGTAAATCGTGTAGAAAATGTTTATTTAACGTGGAACAACACACTTTTAGACACAACTGTATCAATATTGTTTGTTTACATCTTAGGTACCATGGCGAAAAGTTGAACATTACGCCCGCCGTGTAAGACTAGGCGCAAATTAATACACTAAAGCGGCGTTCACAACCAAGTAATTTCAATTTCCAATTTGGATTTCTACTTTGCCTCAAAGCTTAGAACATGTATGTGCTTGAATATACGCGTGTACAACAACATATTTTCACTTTCCAATTCCAACTTTGTAAGGTCCAAACTTTTCAACTTCAGTTTAAGGTAGCGCATGCGCATAGTGTTGCTGAACGTCAAATGTCAAGCTCTCTGACATTATATAGTTATGTGAAACAGAAATAAATCGCAAAAAAAAACTCTTCAGCTTCAGTTATCTTCTATCAGAAGTGTGCAGAAATGTGACAAGAAACACATTGTACGCATGCGGAATCTGATTGTTTGCGCATGTGTCAAATTAAAATTACATGCTGTTGTGAATGCGACAAATTCAAAGTAAAAAATACAAAGTAGAAATTCAAATTGGAAATTGAAATTATTTGGGTCTAAACGCAGTTTTATAGCGCGTATGAGGTGGCATGACTCGAGCGGCACGACGCTCACGTGCCATACGCGTAGCGTGGAGATCCGTATATTGAGACGCAGTTTCCAAGTGACTCACATACGACCCGCAACAAAAATGTGAGAATAGCGAAGAAAACATTCGTTATTAAACTTGAGTTTCGAATCAGAATCAGATATTGATGCTGAAGTCGATATTTTTGGCTTTATTCCTTCATGAATAAGAAATTTAAATCACCAAATATGTATATTCTGTCGGAAAGGAAAAGCTGTGGATAATTGAAATAAGCTCTCTGTGCTCCCTTACCGCTTTTATCAAGTTTTCTTGTGCCATAAGAATTAATAAAGGCACAAACTAGACAAAATAAAAAAATAGAAAAACTGAATAACAAGACAACGCCACGCGACTGAGTAAACGCGAGTCTTGCCACGTAGCGCCATGTTCCCAATTTGCGCCGTTATATTTAATCCTATAGGATTACAAAAACACGTGCTTCACTGCGCCACCTCACATGCGCTTGCGCCTAGTCTAACATCATAGCTGGCGACGCATCCCATGATTCATTTAAATTTCTATAAAACCGACAACCTACCCTAGACGTGTTCAAAAAACAATAATTTTATGAATTCTACTAAGTTCATTTTGTCTTGGATGTGCGTAAATGTACCTCAGGCCGAAAGAAAATTACACCCTTAATAAAGGATAACATTTTTTTCGACATGCAACTATTACAACTATGCAATAAAACTTTCTTTTTATTCTCATAATAGGTTTTGTTTACTTTTGCACGATGATAGCAAAAATTTGTACATTTTTATAAATTTATTATCATAGTTTAATCTTATTTGCCCATCGTCACGCTCTTTACATCATTTGTTGTTCTTTCATTTGGCGAATGGATGATATTAAATTGTTGAATTTTATATAAATTATTTTATTTTAAATTTTTTGATGGTAAAAATATCTTTATATATATATATCCGGATTCATACAGCTACTGCCATCTCTCCGCTCCCAAACGCCAGCCTTCTCTATCCTCAGCATCTTCTATTTCAAGTTCTCTGGTTGACATAGCTTCTCTCATTCTTTCATTCCACGATAATCTCGGTCTTCCTACCTTTCTTCTACCAGGTGGTTTCCAGTTAAATAATCTATTTGGCCATCTATTCTCGTCCATGCGCAACAAGTGTCCGAACCATTTTAAACTTCGTATTTCAATTCTATGCAAAATGGTCTGTTCCGCCTGCATCCTGGTTCGAATTGTGTCGTTTCTGACTCTTTCTAATCTGGAAACTCTGGCCGATCTTCTTAAGTAGTCCATTTCTAAAGCCTGTAGTTTATTTTGGTAGTCTTTATGAATTACCCAGATATCACTGCCGTAGCATGTTATAGATTCTACTATGGTTTTGCCTATTCTTTTCTTGTTATGTTGGCTTATGTCCTTGTTCCACCATATAGAGTTCAAACATCCTATTGCTCGTTTTCCTTTACTTATTTTTTCTCTTATTTCTTCAGAATCTATGCCATTTTTAGTGATAATTACTCCTAAATATTTAAATCTGTCCACTTGTTTAATTTGAATATTATCTTCTATTAAGATTTCAAAATTTAGTTCGGTATTAGTTGCGAGGTATTCTGTTTTATTGAAATTTATTTTCATTCCCCAGTTATTATATGCGTCATGGAGTTTTCTCAGCATAAATTCTAGATCATATGAGTCTTGGGCTATAATAGCCTGGTCGTCCGCAAAATTTAAAGAGAAAAGTATATTGTTATCTATTGGGATACCCATTCCACTACAGCTTTTTTTCCATTTCATTAAAGCTCTTTCTAGATATATGTTAAATAACACTGGTGATAAACTACAACCCTGGCGGAGTCCTTTTGTTACTGGAAACGGATCAGATAATCGTCCATGATATTTTATTTGGGCCTCATTATTATTATAGTATTCTTTTAGGATTTTAATTAAGTTGTTATCTATTTTCAAGTCATATAGTGCTGTCCATAATTTTACTCTTGGAATTGAGTCATAAGCTTTTTCTAAATCTATGAAAGCTAAATGTGTTTCTTGACTATGTGCAGATCTCTTCTCTATTAATTGTTGCAATATAAATAGATTATCTGTACATGATCTGCCAGGGGTAAAGCCACTCTGTTCTTCTCCTATTTTACCTTTTACTTCTTCATTTAGTTTCCGTTGCAAGATTTTTCCAAAGACTCTGCTCAATGTACAGTTTACACTAATTCCTCTATAATTTGATGGATCTCGTCTATCGCCTTTTTTATATATGGAAGATATATGTGAAATTTTCCATTCGTGTGGGATTTTGTTTTGTTTTATAATATTATTAATAAGGGACAAAATCTTTTCTATCATTATTTGACCACAGTTTTTTAATAATTCTATGGGCACATTACCCGGTCCTGGAGATCTTCCACTTTTCATCGAGACTATCGCTTCATTTAATTCCTCTATGCTGATTTCTTCATTTCTATCCTCATTATTATCTGGATGTTCAGTTAATTTTTGATCGCTATTTGAATTGAACTCTGGTCTGTTTTCTGTAAGTAGCTCTTTATAATGTTCTTCCAGATTTTTCATTTTCATTGACACATTTATTTTAGAGCAGTCATTTTTTTTCAGGTTTTTTAGTGTCCTCCAGGCTTCTGATGATTGTGATCCTCCTATTAAACTTTCTATTTTTTGACATCTTTGCTCCCACATTTGATTTTTATTATGACTTATTTTTCTTTTTAGATCTCGATTCTTTTCCTTGTATTGTTCCCTATGTTCTACTCTTCTGCTAGATAGCCATTTCTTGTATAATTCATCTTTCTCTAGAACTAACTGTTTCAAATCTTCCGACCACCATTCCTGATCAAATCTTCTTATTCTATCTCTCGTTCCTAAGGCTTCGAATGCGGCTTTATGCATTATTCTTTTAACTGCATTGTATTCTTCTTCAATATCATTTCTTTGATTTTCTTTTTCTAATTCTCTATTAATACGAGTTTGATACAGATACTTTATACTGTCTTGCTGGAGCAAATGTAAGTTATACCGTGGTATTTTTTCTAATTCGCCCTTTGATTCTATACCTAACTTCGCTTTTCTTTGTTGGTCTTGATAAGGAAATAATATTTCTGCCTTTACTAAATAGTGGTCACTACCACAATTTGGGCCTCTCTTTACCCTTGTATCTTGTATTTTCATACCTGCTTTTTGTTTGACAATTATATAATCTAAAATTGATTTCTGGCCTAAAGACGGTCTTTCCCAGGTATATTTGTGGATGTTCTTGTGTTCAAAATGGCTATTACATATCTTTAATTCGTATATTTCACACAAATTAATGAGTCTTTCTCCACTATCATTTACCTCTACTTCTCCAAATGGCCCTACTACAGCGTCGTCCTTTTTTGAACCTACTTTGCCATTTAGGTCACCAGCTAAAATTAACTTTTGATGTTTCTTTATATTATCCAAATGCACTGTGAGCAAGTCGTAGTATTTGTCTTTCTCATAGTCTTTGGCGTCATTTGTGGGAGCATAAGTTCCAAATGTAACGATATTCCTTCCAAATAATTTAATATTTAATTTAATTAATCTTTCTGATATGCATTCATAATTCGTTACATATTTTATCAAATTTTTCTTAATCATAATAGATACGCCGGCTTGTGCTCTACTTGATTTGTTTACACCCGACCAGAAATGTACGTAATTTCCTACGGTTTCATTTCCTTGACCTTTTCTTTTCGTTTCTGTCAGATAAGCTATGTCTATGTTCTGTTGTTCTAATGCAGATGTTATTTGTGTCATTTTTTTAGAGATACCTTGTACATTCCAAGTTCCAATGTATATTGTCCTTTTCCGTTGCTTTTGACGTCTTAAGTTTCTTCTGTCCGAATTCCGAGGCTTCTGTTTGGAGTTTTTAGCGTTTAAAGGGATTTTTACAAATGATGGGTTGCTAGCCCGTCGCTTTAACCCCCAACCTGGAGGACCGGGATTTTCTGTCAGGGTTTACTCCCTTAGCCAAGAGGTTCCAGTTTTAAGGCGCCGGAGTTTCGCCTTTCACCCCCTCCCGTTAGTTCCCTCACGACCACCCATTGGTCGCTCGGTATCCAGAGGTTACGCGGCAGGCTTGCCTTCGTGGACGTGGGAGTAGGATTTTCTGGCAGAGCTGACTCAGATGTTCCGAGCTTGTCTCATGACAGATTCAGTAGGCCTATATTGGGTTTTACTTGGAAAAAACTACTTGGCTTAGTTTTATCCCCCAATGCCATTGCCAGACTTAACCTCCAAAAATATCTTTATGATATCACAAATAATGAAGCATCCTTTAAAAATGTAAATGGTTTCTTAATTTTTTAAGAGCATCTATAAAGTAGATATAGTTATAAACGAAAACAATATATTTCACTGTCCAGTGTAACCTTTCATAACATTTTTAGTGTTTATAAATCTTTCTGGGAAATAATGTGTAATGTATGAGTTCATATGTGCTTACTTTCACTATTATCTTTTTCCGCTGAGGTTTTTCCATATGGTTACTTATCTAATTATCACTAAATTATTACTTAATTTACGAGTTACGGACAATGAAATAAGTATTTGCTTATTTTCTTTGTTATTATTAATTACATGTAGTGGTAGAATGTTCTAGCATGCAAAATACAATAAAAACTAAAAACCACTATAAACTATCGGTATCATGCAAAATATTTAAAATACCATTGTGCACCATTATAATACATATTAAAATTGGTGAAATTCTTGTCCTATTCTTCGTAAAAGAGAAAATGAAATTTATATTACCCTACTTACATTCATTCTTCACGATAAAATTGCTAAAATTATGATGTGTAAGCAATAGTAAAAACGGTATACTTGTTTATAATAATAACGCAATGCAAAAGATGAAACAGGCATTTACTGGTTTTGTTTATAAATTAAGCAACTCCAAATGTAAACGGAATAAACACAGAAAATGGCCAAGCTTTTTATTTCTGCTTTGCTGCGTCCAATTAGTATTGCTGCCATAGAGGTTATTGTTCGCAACAAAAATTGTTTGTTGACATACATTTTTTTTGTGGTTTTTATTTTCTCTTGATTTTTTGACATTTAAATATAAGATAATCGGGCCTATTCTGTAACTCAGTGGTTAATTTTTAACATCCAATTAAAAAAATTAACCAATCAAGTCTGTAGATATAAAGAGTGTTTATTTTGAAGTGACCACCATTGCGATCTTAACAACTACAAGAGAAACGAAGTTAGTTAAATTAGCAAAGAATCTCTATTTTACATTGGCATTTTAATGAAAACATCAAAAAAATCCAACCAGTGGTTCTTAAAGTATGTATACCAACTTTTTTATTTTAAATAGAAACATATACTTTTTATTATTTATTTGCTCATTCAATGGAGCTCTTTATTCTGAATCCAACGATATACTATTTTCATAGCCTTACATAATAAAATTTTCGAAAAAAAAAATTAATAAAGTTTTGAATTAATTCCCCCAGAATACGATATTACTTAGAGTGCCATGACTTAAAAAAGTGAATATATTTAAAAAAGACCTTTATTTTCAATTAAATGATTTATTATTTATAAAAACTACTCAAAATTATCTTTATTTATGTAGTTGGGAATGTTCCTGTTAGGGTATTGTTCTCTGTACATATTAACTGCAGCACGAGAATTCTTATGACACAAAATGTAAATTTCGAACATATCTACCTTTTCGTCGTGTGTGAATTGATCCATTTTTATTAAAAATTATATGAAAAGGATAATTTCTCAATTTAACAAAAGGAGCAATAAACAAATTATTCATTTTATCAGTCATCGCACTCTTAAGTTATATCATATTTTGGGGGAATTAATTCAAAACTTTATTATTTTTCTTTTCGAAAATTTCGTTATGTAAGGGTATGGAAATTGTATATCGTTGGATTCAGAATAAAGAGCTCTATTGAATGAGCAAATAAAAAGTATACATATGTTTCTATTTAAAATAAAAAAAATGGTATCCATATTTTGAGAACCACTAGTTGAAATATTTTTTTCAGTTTATCATTGAAATATTCATGTAAAATAGAGATTCTTTGCTAATTTAACCAACTTCGTATCTCTTATAGTTCTCGCGATCGCAATGGAAGCCACTTAAAAATGGACCCTTTTTATAACAACAAAAATTAGTTTAGTTGTTAAATCAATATCTATTGGATAATTTTTTTAACCAGTAACTTTGTTGCATAATAGGCTCCAATATTCTTTTTTTTTAATTTAAAGGATCGGTACAAAACAATTAAACAGTCCTGAGCAATAAAACTACAAAGAAATTTCTTAGCATCCTTACCACGAATTCCTTTGTCAGTAAAATTTGTATACAAAGACCGTGGGTTATTGCACTCTATTATATTAATTGTTCTTTTTTTGACGATATATTCCAGCTTTAATTATACTTATTATTTACATACAAATATTACATATTACACGCTATCAGTGCTTTTATATAATATACATTACCATTAGCTACGACTAAAATTAAATAGGTATTCTCAATTGTACATCATTTTAGCCAATGGGGCATCTACTACTTTTTACCTCTCGCTAAGAGAGGTATTGGATTCATGCTAAAAATCGCATACCCAGATTTTATTGAATAAGCACGATTTAAGGTCCATAGAATCCGATTTTAACATTTTTACAATGATGTCTGTGTGTGTGTGTATGTGTGTGTGTGTGTGTGTGTATGTGTGTGTGTGTATGTGTGTGTGTGTGTGTGGATGTGTGTGTGTGTGTGTGTGAGGTTGTTGGAGACACGATTTCTCAAATTCTATAAGACTAGAGACCTGTTTGACTACGGATTCCTCAATCTAACAGTAATGGGAAGAGTTGAATAGGTTCTGGTAACAATTGGACAATCGGAAGTGGTAGTTTCTAAAAAAAAAAATTCTAAATATTATTTTTTGAAAATTTGTTACTACAAATATTAAAGATAATTAAATTCTCAATCTAACACACTTAATTTTTTTATTATATCTCGTATAGGTTTGGAGATATTGTATATAATAATATAGAATAATCTGTTGTAATAAATCTCGTTGCCCGAAAAACATTTGCGATATTTAAATTTTTGTAATTGACATGTATATGCAAAATGTCACTGTCAGATTTTTCTGGGAGGTAAGAGTAGGTACATTTAATATATATTATTGTATTATTAATTAATTATATATTTAAATTACAGATATGTTAATATTACATATATCCTTAAGAAATACCGTTAATACCGTCAATGAATTTGAAGAATTTTGAACATAATAGAATAGTAGGATAAAATTTCTTATAGAACGAAATAAAAGAAACAATTTCAATTATTTGTGTGTACTTACAGGGCGCGAGCAGACATGTGACTTTGTTGGCCTTGGCAAGCAGATGAGGATCCGTGTCAGAATGACGGCTAGTAGTTTTTATACAGATGTCACAATTGTCATATGTCATAATTTTTCATTCAAAATTTCAAAATGTTCTGATGTTTATTTGTCATCCATTAGTATGGAATATACTTGTCGAGGAAAATAATCCACATGGATTTGGAAAACCATAATGTTTCGAATTAAAACTTATGATACTTGACACCTATGTATATTACTAGCTCTCATTCTGACAGGGGCCCCCACATCTGCTTGCCAAGACCAACAAAGTCACAACTGCTCTCGCCCTATACTACATAAAATGAAAATGGCGAGAGGTATTGTGCTGGCCACAACAGATTTTTTTTGAATGTATTCCTATTTGCAATGCAAATTTTAATGTGTCTTTCATTAAATTCGAAGGAGATATTATGATTTTTTAATTTTTTTTTTTAAATTTTCTGGTTTAATGTAGATTTTCCCGATGACAGCACTGCCTACTACTGAAATGTGAAAACATTATCCTTTGTGATTATTGTTTGGTAGGCGGTGTTAGGAGGAGTTTGTTTACAAATCGTAAATGCCTCATTAATTTTTATTTTATTGATGTTCGATCATATTACTTATTTACAAGGTTTATTTTTTTTATCTATCACCGTGGGATAAGTTATACCATATCGCACTCATTTTAGATATGTAATAGCCTTGTTATCCCATTGAGTGCGATAATGAAATTCCAGTGTGGTAATAATTTGAATATCACACTCAATGGGATAACAAAGCTGTTACATATCTAAAATGAGTGCGATATTGTATACGGTGAATAAAATTTTGTACGATATTTGTGGAATACTACATTATTAATGCACTATATGATTACTATATCCCACTTATATCGTAAGTAACTATTATTTCACGTGTATGAAAAATAAAACAATCAACGGGCCAAATGAACCAAAATCATACACAAGAATCAGGTAAAATAGATAATTAATGGCGTGCATGAAGCTTCCGTTTTCCAATACATACTTGTTAATAAATTAGGTCGGGAAAATTTACGTCACATGCTGTACCTGCAAAATAAATTATATTTAGCAAAAATATTATGAGTTTTTTTTCATATTTTTTGTGTAGAATGAATAATCTAAATCATTAAAATACGGTTGAATTATAAATTTTACTTAGTAAAATACACACCAGTTTTTCAGTAATTTTTTAAAACGAAAATATACTTATTGGACCCAATGTAACATACACATACCTATAAGGTGGTGACCGGCACTCCCAACCATAGGACCTCGAAAAGGCCTTTTTGTACTAATGCATTGAAATGTGTTATTTCGCGTTGCCTAAGCAACGTCCGAAACCGCAATTTCCCAGGGCACCACTAGATAAGTGACCAGGAAATTTTTGAAAAAACACTCCTACTTCTACAGCATTTCTTAAAGAATTATATTTATAATAAAAAAGTATAATTACTCAAACACTCTTTCGCTTAATAATAATAATAATAATAATAATAATAATAAGAGAAAATGGTGAAATATTGATTGAAATTTAATTTTAAAATAATGAATTTAGTGCATTCTGCTCGGCGGGGGTCGGAAAAACAGAGCACTCGGGAAGTCGGTAATACATAACCAACAAACGTAATGTAAATTGTAACAAAATAATTGGAATTTAAATTTGACACATGTCTTTGAAATTAGCTACAAAACAGGGTATATGTGTAATATATAATAAAGTTTCAATAAATAAAATTATTCGTGCAAAAATTACTAATTATTAGTTTTGTACATTTCATACAAAAAATATTGTACAAACCGCGTGCGTGAACTTGGTTCCTGGAATCTTCTATGGCAGCGCTCGCATGCTCGTTCCCGCACTTGGTATGTAAATGGAAAATCATACTTCCGTAATTTTTTGTTTTATTTTAGATAAAAAAAGCTTGAAATAAAAGCTGTAGGACATAAATATCTGCATAATTCTAAGCAAACAATACAAGTAATTTATGCTTTTTGAAAAAATGCAGATTTTAACCTAAACTTTTACTTAATTTTTTTTTTATATTAAATAATTATGGAAGTAGGAAAATTACGAAAGTACGAGTATTATTTTACATGTTAAAGTCTTATGTTCTGTAGTGTCGGTCACCACCCTTTCATTCGGTAATACATATTGCGCTTTCTTTACAATAGATTTTTTTAATAGGACCGAAATAATACTTTATCTTGTCATGATCGTCAAAATCTCATTATAGTGAGAACGTAGATCAAAGGTGTATAATGATAGTATCACGTAATGTAATAACAAGTAATTGACAAGGTATATTATATTATTTACTATATATGAATGAATAAACACATATATTTACTCATGTGAAAAATAAACAAACCATGAATTTGCAAACAGTTTATTATTGTAATTAACTTTGGCATTGTAATAGATCATTACAATAACGAATGTAAAACATTTTCTCACGCAAATGACCTTGATGCATCCAGAATAATACCTCGTACATCTCGGCCAAATTTGTAACATTGGCACCGTGCAATTCATCCACATTACACACAACACATTACACTCGAGCAGTTGAGTATATCTTGCCAAGACAAATTTGATTTGAACTCATTTTTCACGATGTCAAGAACATGTTTACAAATAAAAAAGTACTAGAAGAAATTTGTACGAGATTCTAAAATTTATAGTAATAATTCATGATAAAAGTAATCATGAAAAATGAGGAACATTTATCGATTGTAATATTTCTTACACGACAATAACAATACCTTACACGCTAAGATGAAATTTGAGATTATTCTAAAATTGTATTACTACTTTTGTTACAAGCACGTTACTGCTAATAGGACGCCGAATATTTTAAGATTTAAATCTAAATTATTGATCTAAAATACAGAGTTAGAGGCTAGCGTAAGCCAGTGAGATCTTACACGATAATAAAACATTACAACAAGGGTCATTTATATTAAAACTAGATTTTAAAACTGTATACTAGAGACAAAGACTATCAAAGTTAGAAACAGATTAGATTTTAGATATTCTAATTTTGAATGCAGTTACCTCGCCGTAACATTTACGTCACACATCTTACTATATACTATATACCTACCTATTTTCAAGCATTTTGCTATTCCTTTTAAAACCCGTTTTCAAACAAATGAATGCAGAAAATAAGAAAACAATCATAGTAGACCAAATAAACTTGTTTGAATTTTTAATTTGTGATGCCATGTGAATAAAAAAAAAACATGTTGAATGACATAGCCTGCCAGTGGCAATCAAAACTTAGAATATAATTTGTATTGGTTTTTATTTGTAAAATTGCTTAATATCCATGTATATTTCCAGTTTATGATCTAAAAAATTATTTGAAACATATGTATTATATATTTTTATAGATATCGAAGTAGATCAATTAATTGTGTGAATTATTAGCGAACTCCATTGTTTGAGAACTATAAAGGGCTAAAATCTACGTCAAGAATATTAATACAATTATTACGGCTTAACGAATAAAGGCTGGTGTATGTAATTTTTCATAAGGAATAAAATATAAATGTGCACTCATTTCGCACCGTTTACGCAGTTTTGAGATAAAATATAAACAAAAGATAAAATAATCATAATAAATGACCAAATTTTATTTCTAATGTCATCCATATGTGTTATTTCAAAATGTCACTAGTTCTGAGATAGAAATAGGTTAGTGTGACATTGTTTTCGACTAATGTAGTTACAGAATGTATGCCTCGCTAGATAAATTGAAATGCACTGCAGTGCAATATATTTTTTTAAAGAGTTGGTATTTGTGATTATATTTTACCCGTCAAATAAATATGTCTTTTCTATGATTGGTTGAAACTTATGCTTTATGTAAATTGCATAAACTGGCTTTATCGCTGTTTTATGAAAAGTTGCATAAACGTTTACAATAAGTGGCTTTTTAGAACTACAAATCGCATTTCTTTTAGATGAAATTTCATAAAAAAAATTAAAAGAAATAGTGGAGAACTCCATTGTTAAATTTTATTTATATACAATTTATTGTTATCTAGTTACAGCCAGGGCAATGAAAAAACATTTCCCTGTGATCGTAATTTGTTTATAAAAAATTATATGCGTGTTTTATCGCCTTGGATAAATGTACGTGGCCAGTTCTGCAAAAGATAATAATGGTGTTACGAAACAAATGAAACGAGTGTTGTTTATATAGACTTCAGAAAAACTGCATATACATATTATTACTTTCTAATTTTGCAACTTTGAAAAGTACTAGTGTCAATGTATCTTAAGAACATAAATAAGTAATTACTCAATATTTGATGAAACTGAAAATGAATGTAAGTAGGTGTTTAGCATATGTGTAATGTTTTAATTACTAACAATATATTTAAACACATTGTTATCACATATTGCAAATAACAAAACATCTTGATTCTCGGATTTGAAAATTTTATAATTTTCAAAGGTTATAGGTTAATAGGTCACGTCTATAAAATGCGGCTATAAAATGATAGGGAAATGAGTTCTACTTTTTTCACTTCCAACTGAATATATTTTATCAGTGTAATAAATTTGGTCTGTGTATTTTATCGATATTGATTTAAGAAAAATATAATTTGAGAATTGCTGATATCTAACACGTAAGAGACTGTTTGTAAACAATCATGCTATTTATAATTTTATAGTCTCGTAAGTATATAATATACTTGTATAACGTAACTCCTCGTACATGTAATATTCTTCATATGCCAATAAATGCAATAAGTACACTGAAAAAATAAGTTCCATCTAGTAGCGAAAAAGGTACTCTAATATCGTGACAGCTAAGATATTTCCTACGAAAATGACATATTATTTCTATTGATTTTTAACTAATTCAGAAACAAGCGTTTCTAATTAATTACCTAGTAAATTATTTACTAACGTTACTGAAATAATATCTGAGAAATCGCGATTTCAGTGATTTTTTTTACTGAAATACCTACGTATCATAAATTCTAATTCAGGTAAACTTTATTCTTAAAATAACAAATCATTTACTATTTTAGTGAATTAAATTCAAATTATTTGGTTTTAATTTATTACTAACGGCGAAATTATTTATTTAATTTCAATAATGAATTTATATCTACGGAATAAGAAATAAATAAATGCATAAATAATATATGTATTCATAAAAAAAATCTACATCCTTTTTAATGTTACAAATCTTTAACATTCCTTTTTCATAAAATTTTCTTATTGTCAGATAACGATAACCGTTACAAATTTTATCAATTTTCAGTATAAGTATTGCATCGAATCGGTTGACATACGAGTACCTTCTTTATATGGGAAGTATTTTATATCTACAAAATTTCATTAAAATCGGTTTGTTCGACTTTCCTGTCCTCCCCGTTAGTGAAATCTGTTCTATAATGTATATAATTATTGTTTTTTTTTTTCAACACAAATGAACATAAACTCTTTTAAGTAGTTTACAAACGAGTAACAAGTTACTATATGTGCTTTAAGCTTGGATGCAATATTTACTCTTACAGAAAATGTATTCGCTGTCATAAAAAAAATATTAGTAAATGTAATATTAATTTTTAACCAAATAAATACATATTGTAATATAAATAAAATATTTTGTCAAATTTATATTCTAAAATAGAGAATTTAATTTTTAATATAGTAATAAATATTTGTAATTCAATAATGTGCATAATATTTTCTTCTAACTTAGAAAATTATTCGTTAGAATTAAAAAAAAAATTCAAACAAATCTACAACTGAGGTAAAGAAAAAATCCTATTTGCGTAATTTTATTACCTGATTTCAATAAAAAAAGTATTAGGGAATAATTTTTAACTATAAACGTGAACCTATTTTTTTCAGTGTATAATCATCACAATTTTTACACATTAATTAATAGATATGGGGAACCGAGTTCGATCCCCACCGACGCCAAAAGAAATATGCTGAATTTTAAATAATAAATAAAACAAAAGTTACACCCGTGGTGCGCGCCCCACTCCAGCAATGAGTGCTTGTAAGGTGATGCCTGGTATACGCCAATACGGTAAAAATATGTCATCATCATTACCGAACTCTGTGTACAGAGCAGATTGGCACACCCAGCAATGGGTAATACGCCCTAATGATTTATTTATTTTCTTAGATGTGGTATTTTGTTACGCGAATTTAAGCAAATGACTGACTAGTATAAATGTATAAATCTTGGTTAGTGAAATCGGTCATAGACCAAGGTTCTACTAGTAAGTGAACAATATTTCTGGTAACATTTATGAATTATATTTAAAGTAGTTGCCGTAAACAAAAAAAAAATCATTCCATTTACGAAATAAACTTCTGATTATGACTTTAAACTACGGAAATGCACTTTAAAACTATAACAATTTTCCTGACATATAAATTATCAGCCCTGACCAAGCAATTTTTACATTATCTTGGTCCTTGACCGGTCAGTGAACAATGTTCAGTCTTCAGCGACAGTGAATGTCTGCTGAATGTTCCCATTTCAAAAACACCTACAGGAGAAGCTGTCAATGTGCACATTTATTTATTATTCTATGGCACTACAAATTTAATTAATGTGAACAGGTAGATTTCTTCGATTTTTTTCTATTGCGGATAATACAAACTTATGAATTATGGTTAGGATATTATTACGTACATAATTTTTCTCTCTGCGAAAAAATATTTAATAGGCATAGGCTATTACATTGTAATCAAAAATTGTACAAGTTTAGTGAAAATACGAAAGATAACAGTTAAAGTATGCGTATAATTCTATTCTTTTCATTATAAATGACTACCTCTAAATACACGGAGTGTTTTGTTTTTGTTTAAACAAATAGCACCCAAGTATGAACTACTTTGTGAAGCCCCGCCTTACTTTTGTGCCATTTAAAATTCGAAATACTTCTTTTGGCGGCCATATGACCCCATTAAATATACATTATTTTGTAATTTGATCAACATTTATTCATAAGCATGTGAACTACCGTTTGTTTACTTCTGGTATACCCACATTACCTACGCCACAGTCACAGTTTATGGTTACGATAAAGATTATGTATATATAATATATCTGCGTGAGATACCGCATGGTTGACTTCATACTTACATGTTGCTCCTGGTACTTAGAAAACTTTTCTTAAATATTTCAGATATAATACTAACAATACTGCCAGTACTGATACATATTTAAATATGCGAATATTATTTTATATATATCTTCAATCCATCACTTCATTTTAATACGAATAATTTACGACAGTATTTTTTTTACCTCTCGCTAAGAGGTAAATATTATTTTTTGAAACTTTGTTATTACAAATATTAAAAATCAAAATTATCTATCCGGCACATTTAATTTTTTTATTATATCTTCTATAGATTTAAAGATATAGATATATAATCTATAAAATAATCTGTTGTAATAAATCTCACAGCCTGCTCATAGCACAAATATCTCCATGGTAACTACTTGAGAAATTTAAATGTCTGTAATTGACAGATAAATGTCTCTAAGGCAGTGGTCACATTGAGTAGAATGCAATCGATCAACCAAGATCAACTGTCGTAGATCAATAACGACCGACCGAAATTTTAGGAGATATGTCACACTGCATGAATTGACGTAAATATTTCCACAAAAATTATACCAACTTAAATTGAAAGAAAATTATTTTTTTCTTGCACTGAAACGCCGCAAATATGTTTTCAGGAATATTTAAATAAATGACAAACCTTATGAGCTTTTGTTTTTAAAATTAGAGAAATTTTCATCCATAATTTTTCCATTGTCTTACAATTATTACTGTATCCTGGTGTGCTTTGATCATAAAATTGTACATTATTTCTTACACAGTTTTTCAACTATGGTCTATTTCATTAACTCTCCACATTTCCATCATGCTACTAGTAATATGGCTGTAATATTCTAACAATATTCTTTTTAACCTGTACACAAATGTCAAAACAGTTAAGTTGGTATGAAAAATATGACAACACTGAGCATGCGTAAACACATCAATCGCTGTCGACCGACTAGAAAATCAAACATGTTTGATATATCAAACCGCTCGTCGACGTTCGATATCGTTCGACCATAGTGGATGCATGCAGTGTGACCATTCCCATAAGCTAGTGTTAGTTTAATTTTTAATCGATCACAATCAATCGGCGTTAGTCGATCCCACTTGTCCAGTTGACTACTGCCTAATGTCAGTGTCAAAAATTCAGAGATAGTACTGAAGGCTTTTTCTGGGAACGATATTCAATATTTGTTATTGTATTATTAACTATATATTTAAAATTATAGGTATATGACATGAACCCTTAAGAAATACCGCCAATCCCGTTAATGAATTGGAGAAACCTCAAACATTTAGAAGAAATGGAGAAAACTTGCTCATATAATGAATTTCAAATTATAGAAAATACGTAAATAGAAAGATTAGGTATAATTAGAATTTTTTGTGTGTACAAGAAATGTTAAATACAATACTTATATATATATATATATATATATATATATATATATATATATATATATATATATATATATATATATATATATATATATATATATATATATATATATACACCACAATGGAAAGGGCGAGAGGTACTGTGATGGCCACAACAGATTTTTTAATATTGTCAGTACTACTGATCGTGTAGGCATATAGGGTTTGGCTAATGAAAACCCTTCACACTTATTGCTTCTTCCCCCCAAGACAAGACAAACATCCGTTAGCTATCACGTTCTCATCAACTAATATTTATTTTCTTTTGTAGATGGCATGGACAGCCTGCACGTGTGCGGCACCCCGCAGGCCAGCAGCAAGACGTCGAGCCGGAGCGCTAGCCCTTGCCGGCCGCGCCACCACACGCCCTCTGCTGCCGACCAGCAACAACACCACCCTGCTAGCAACCCAGATCCACCCAAGGTGAGACCTGCCGTACCACTGCACAAAGCATTCACGTGTCCAAAGCTATATGTATGTATTATTCTATGTCAAATGGTGTTGAACAAGCAAAGTACTAACCATGCTAACTCTTGCTTGGTGTTGGCGGTGAAGGCTATTGGTATTGTATGTAAACTATAGGTAACTAATTATTCGTTGCATATTGTAAAGCGGTCTCTATGCGTTGGACGATATTATTGATAACAAATACTCGAAATCTCAGTCATAGAGCATTTATTCTTACAAAACCGACGTTTCGGTATATATTTATACCTTCTTCAGGCTGTACAGTCAATAAAAAAAACAGAACGATAAACGAAGAAGGTATAAGTATATACCGAAATAACGGTTTTGTAAGAATAAATGCTGCAAGACTGGTATTTCGAGTATTTGATGACACCTAATCTACACCATTATATATATTTTATTTTTTATTAATTTGATAACTTCGATTTGACTACTGTACAACGATGAGATAGAAGAAAAAATATATTTGTGATTATTTGAAATTGATTTTTTTTTTTGAAAAATTATTGACAATTAAATATTTGGTCAACACTGTGTAACTAATTTAGAAATGACTAATACAAGGGTAGATGACTTTGAAATATGTTTTTCATTATCAAACGAATGTTTTGTGAATGATATTGATAGTACGTTGTAAAATTTATATCTTTTTAAAATTTGTTAATTTTGTCCGAACGTATTATTTTAAAATGGCTCGAGATGTATCAACTCTACCGGAAGTGAAAGAGATAATAGTACAAAAAAATCTGTTGTGGCCAGCACAATACCTCTCGCCACTTCCTTTTTTTGGTTACATAAGTATAGGGCGCGAACGGTAATGTTACATTTTTGGGCTTGACAAGCAAATGTGTGGGCCCGTTTCAGAATGATAATTAGTAATTATGTACATAGATGTCAAATGTTAGAATTTTTCATTAAAAATTTCAAGATTTTCTAAATTTACGTAGTTAATTTATCACCAGGAGTTTAAAGTTTACTTGTATGCATTAGATATTTAACATTTAATTCTGCTCCACATGGAATTGGAAAATCACTAAATTTAGAATGAGAAATTATGATATTTGACATCTATATACATAATTACTAGCTATCATTCTGACATGGGCCCCCATATCTGCTTGTCAAGGCCAACAAAATCATATGACTGCTCGCTCCCTATTGTATTTAACATTTCTTGTATACCTACACTCTACACCAAAAATTCTACTTACGCATATATCTATTCCATATATATTTAGATTGTTTAATTTTAAATTCATTTTTGATGAAGAAATTTTGTCCTCTTCTAATTTTTCGAAATGTTTCCAATTCTATTAATACATTAAGAAATAATATAATGTATGTACTTCCCAGAAAAAGTCTTCAGTAATGTCTTCGGATTTCTGACACTGACATTATCTGTCAGTTACAAACAAATTAAATTTTCAACTATTTTCCATGGCCATTCTTTCGGCTGTAAAATTTATTATAACAGATTATTTTACATACTATATTTCTTCTATCTCTAAATCTATAGAATATATTGTAAAATATTTAAATGTATCAGAAAGAGAATTTATTTTTCTTTAATATTATCAAGAAAAAATTTCAAAAAATATTATTTAAAAGATTTTTTTTCAAGAATCTTCTACTTCCGGTTGTCCAATTGTTACCAAAACCTTTTCAGATCTTCCCATGAATGTCCGATTGGGAAATACGTAGTTAAAAAAATTTAAAGTCTTATAGTTTTTGAGTAACCGTCCTTCCAACATCCCACACACACACACACATACACACACACATCCACACACACACACACACACACACACACACACACAGACATCATCGTAAAAATGATAAAATCGGATTGTAGGGACCTTAAAACGTGCTTATTCAATAAAATCTGGATATGCGATTTTTAGCATGAATGCAATACCTCTCTTAGCGAGAGGTAAAAATTGTGATGAAAAAAAATGAGAAAAATTGCCATCGACTTAGAAATGTTGAAATCAACAGTGACTTTAATTACAAAATCTTATGATGAAAACCGTAACACTCATATAAAGGGACAAAGTCTAGGACGTTTGATTTTTTTATCAAATCGCCAAAAAAGAGAACCGGTAAAAATGGTAAAAAGAACAGACGGGATACGGTAAAGGAAATAACGACAGAATGGAATAAGGGTGTAAAATCTATATTTGTAGACAGTAGATTCATAAAAGGGGTCTTACTTTTTATGCAGTAATCTATTAATATAAACTTTTGGAGCAAAATAGTAGGATAGTAATTAAACATTATAGGCCAAAGAAAAACCGTTCCTGACTGTATGGCAAAAAACCCGTTAATAAGTAGTAATGTATGGCATAGCGAAAGACCGACGAGTCTAAATTTGAGGTAGTAATAGAAAAATTGATTCATAGCAAAAATGAAACTTTTCAAAGAAACTGTTTAAAACGCACCGTTGAGTTTCCTGCAGGAGTTATCATATACTAATATTTTTTATTTAATTCTACTGTATCGGTATGTGGTAGTCTCATTATGGGTAAATCTAAAATCGAAGTTATGATATTAATAAAAAATATAATTAGCGAGCCATGAAGGAAAACATTTGAATGTAAATATTTTATTTAGTTGTTTCTGACATCCCCACTTCATTTGCAATTACTAAAACATTCATCTTTCATTTATTAAAATCAAATGTCTTCCGAATTTTGGATCGTCCTCAAACGACATCCGGCCCATCGAAATTGTTTACAGTAAAATCTCACTTGTCACGAATTGACAACTATAAGGTTGTTTCGCTTCACTCATTGTCTCGCATGCACTGAAATCTATGCGAGAAACTACAAAAATCTTTCAATTTGAACAGAACTTGGTATAGCGATAGCCTCTGTCAACTTATAATGAATTTATTTGACATTGATGCGGTGAATTCTCTTTCTGCTATTGATTTTCTATTCGACTGATCAGGGTAGGATTCGCAAAAATAAAGAAATTGAATGATTAGTATTTTGGTAAATTTAACTATAAACGTGAATTTATTTATTTTTACTTCTAATTTGTATGTCATTGATTTTGCCCAAAATTAATTTCAAATATTTTGAAACCAAGTATAACACCTGCATAAAATGAAATATTAGAAAATTCTAATACAGATCTCCATAAGTTAGCAACAAAAATTACAATCACTTGCCTCTTGTTTGATGGCTAAGTAGAATACATTTTAAATCATTCTCATTGAAGGTTTGTCATTGTGTCATGAAAACCTTTTTCAAAATATTTTGCATCAATATTACTGAACAATATAACCGCACAATTATTATAGAACGTCTAGGGGCCGCTTTATAATCAGTATCTAACAAACATTGCATGCTTTTTATACTTAATAAAAATGAACTTTTATTTTATTGAGCTCGTTTAATCATTTCTAATATTTCGTATGTCACGTAAAATGCAAAATTTAAATTTAGAAAATGCCTATTATTTATTTCACCAAAGAAATTTCGAAGAATGTTATGAGATATTAATAAAGTTATAGCCTACGACTAAGACGCTATCATATTGCATTATCGTTATATGTGTATTATTTACAATACAGAAACTAAAATGATTTGTAAAATACGTTGTTTCTAACAGCTACGTAATGTGGGTAATGAAGGATAACCAACTGGGTTCGATTGATTTTAAATATCATTGTTGTATTTGCACGTATGAATATTCTCAATGTTCCAAATACAATGTACTATTTGTCATCAGTACTGGTGGCTGTTTTAAATTAAAATAGTTAAGGGCATGAAATTAGTGATTCTGAAGCGTATGAATGTTTTAGAATCACATTTTCCGCATGTTTTGTAAATAATATTTTTTGTCCAAAAAATGAGAAAAAATATGAAATATATTAAAAAATTTGACATACCTACTATTTGGGCAGCATACTCCCGATATTTGTAAGAGATCATGGCAATTGCTTTTATGATCAAAACAAATAATTATGTTTTAATTATTTTCCGCACTTATTTTTAGTTCGAGAAACACTTATTCTCGCACGATTGAAGAAAAATGTTTCTCCAACACTATTTTGGAAACTACACATTCCACAACTAAAAATTATGTTGGAATTATTATTTTTCCAACAAACCGTGTGGAATAATTCCGTACGCCGTTTGGAATAATTCCGCACGGCTTTCGACGAATCACAATCTATTTAGCCGCATATTAGCGCGGTATATCAAATATCTTGGTTCGGTTGCTATGGTTTTGACTCTTTGTTTTATATTTATTTATTTCTGTATTCACGTTTGATGTTTTAAAGTTTTGAGGAAGTTTTACAGGTTTTTGGAATTGTCCAGAGTAATAAGTTTATCTAAATAATAATATATTACTTAGAAAATTAACTGAAGACATTATATAGAAAAACATATAAAGTGGAAATGAAGATATAGATATGGAATGTACGTCACCAGAAATAAGGAAACTTGCTAATGATACAGGGAGTCAGTTATGGCCAAATAAATCAAAAGTAAATATGAATGGAGTTATTATAAGCAGTTTATGGACTGGCGTCAAAAATAATATTTAATGATATATGATAATATATTGTTATTATACATTTTATGTATAATTTCTAAAATTTTGTTAGAGAAAGTATAGTTTACAACACGTTTGGAATGGCATAATCCACACTCGCACACCGTAATCCACGCCTTCGGCTCGGGCCACAAACTTTTTGCTCATGTGGAATATGGGCCATTCTATTACTTGTTGTAGAATATACTATTTCATGCATAATGCGTGAAATAGAAACTTCACACTTTGGATCAATAATAGGTGACGTCTGACTTTTTTAATAGCGATTTAATAATAACTTGGTTACGAGGTTATAAAATACTGTTGTACGTATTAGGAATTCTATTCATTTGCACGATATACAAGGGTTTAATAGTTGAACATTAAATACTCGACGAAGTACTATATCTACAATTATTATTATAACTTAATAATAGTTCAGTTTCGTAGCGCGGTACGAAATTCTTGCGTTTTGACTTAAAAGAAAATAGGACTTAATATTTATTATTAAGGGAAGTGTAGCTAAGTGTTTTAAAATGGCAATGTAGTTTGAACAGTCAGGGTTCAAATTATAACTAAGTGCACATTTCATTTATCGCAAAAAAGTGACCCTTATGGTGCACTTAGTACAATACGTTTCTATAGTTAGGTAAAATCTGGAACATGTGTGACGACAGTCCACATGATAAACTAGACGGTGTCACTTAACTACGATTAAAGTGGAAATCTATATGATTATTTTATATATTAGGTATTGTCTTTGGTCAAAAAATTCGGTAGTGAGTTTTCAATGAATAAGCAATACGATTTTACTATTTTTACGATGATGTCTGTATGTGTGTGTGAGAATAAACTCTCCATAAACGTCATTTTAACACAGGGTTAAGAGATATTCTCGGAATACCTGAGGTGTAAATAAGAATTTATTTATTATTACCGCTGCTAGTGTTATAATGTTATAAACATTGATAAAATTGTTTTTGATCACAAAAGTCGTGTTAGGAAGATCTAGTATGTGTCATTTCTCATTTCATAAAGTGAATATCAGGATAACTATATAACTGTTATATGCTATACAGCATTTTTTTAAAGGTCCGATCAAGCTCATCTACGAATTGTATTTAGCTCCGTCCGTTCTATCAAATTCAATAGTGTTGTTTACTTAGTTTTTATGTGGGTACATAAGATACTACTATTATTTTATTATTATAAACATATATTTGTCAGTAAAAATATTCAAAATTCAAAAATAAGTCAACTGGTAAGTTTATTAACAAATGTAAAATCAAATATGTGATAAGATACTGACACAATGTCAGTGTTAGTGCCACTGACAGAAAATAACGTTATCCGTAGGGCTATAAATCAAGGTAATAATCTGAATTAATAAATAAACTTACGTTGCAGCAAAAGTATTGTCAACAACGCGCATCGTTTTAAAATGGAATATCCTAACTTAGCCGAAACAATATGATTTTTTGAAAGACAAACGTGTTCTACTTATCCATTCTTATCGCACATGCTTGTAGTCTTTGCAATTGAGAGAGATAAATGTATGAAATATGTTAATTCATTCATGGTACAGATGACCTTAATCGGACATCTTTAAAAAAAAAAATGAATGATTCCATCCTTGCCTCATGCTTTATATAGAAGAAAATGCAACTATTGTAATTTTCAGGAAATCTAGTCGAGAATTAGTTCAGAAATATTGACAAATAACCTGAAATGTATCTAGTTCGAGAAAAAATTCTCATAAATTTTGTTTATTGTGCAAATTTTTATTTCTAGTTCAAGGTTTGCGTGTCCACCGTAAAATTTATATAACAGAATTATTTTTAGGTCGGAAGTTCCAAACCCTCGCAAAGTACGAATAGTAAAATTTTATTGTTGGAATTTTATGTCAAATTGTCAATAGAAAAGACGGAAAATTCCAGAACAGGCAAACGGGAATATTTGGAAAACATGTGTCAGGAATGTGCCGTTACCTACCGACAATTACTTATCTTTGGACTTAAAATAACATCTTGCAAGGATAAGTTATTTCCCAATAAATTTTCGAACGGTACTACCTCGAACATATGTTCTGTGAAATTCTTTAGATAGCCACTGCATGTCGACGCCCAGACAGTAATAAAACAGACCAAGGGTAGTCTTTTCAACGAAAAGGTAATTACAGATATCCGTAAGCATTTTAATTTAGTATTATTATTATTATTTTTTGAAACCGTCTAAATTGAAAGTGATATCTAGTTCTAATTTTTTAAAATATTCTCTGATATAGATGTGAACTGTGTAGTTCGATAATAATTTGAATCACATAAATTAATCGATTTTAACACATAAAAATGCGCGTATACAGGTGGCCGGATTTCAAAGACCATCATTGGGATGTCGGAAACCATAAGAGATATGACTTCGCTTAAATAAGACATGTGATGCGCCTTTGTGGGGTCATCTTAAATGTGCTTTTGTTTTGCCAAAATTTCTCATAGGTTACTAGATAATGGCGGAAACTGAATTTGGTCGATTTTTTTCATTTGAAATTACTTCTAAACTGTCAGTAATTGCGAAAAATATTTTAAATAAAAAAATAGATATTTTTATTGTCCATCCATTGGCGAATAAAAATAAATATCGGTAAATTTTTGAAATATAATACAAACTTATAATTTTTTTAATGGAACCCATATTTGAAATTGCTTTAAAAAATACTTATTACTTCCTCGCTCGATTGGTGTAAGGATTGTTATGTTTTAAATATTTTTTTAGATCATGCCTGGTATACCTACTTACACAAATTTTAAAATATAGAGTTCAAATTAAATTATGAAACAGGGTAGGTATGAAATAAGTTATTTAAGTAAAATAAAATACTATTTTAAAAAAAAATTGAAATTGCCGACAAAAAAAAAAAATCATGTAAGATAATGAATAATCTAAGATTTTAAGGGTAAAAATCAACACAACCCTTTAATACCAATCGAAAGAGAAAAAGATAAGTATTTTTTTTCAAGAAAAAATCAAATATGGATTGCCATTAGAAAAATATTTTCGTACGCCGCTAGATGCACAATAAAAATATCTAACTTTTTTATTGGAACATGAAAATTTCAACTAAAATGGTTTTACGCCATTATCTAGTAACGTCTGAGAATTTTGGAAAAACAAAAGTACATCTAAGATGCCCCTCCCCCTTCAGGCGCACCACATATCCCATTAACCGAAATCGTATTTCTTATAGTTTCGGAGATCCTAATGGTAGCCTTCGAAATCCGGACATTCTGTATAAATGTGTATAAAATAATTTTTGTGGTCAATAATTGGAAAAAATATGCCTAGATAATAAACAATTAAACAAAATATTTCATTGATTTGATTAACATTGTCAGTCTTTTTAAATTTTTAGATAAACGCACGTGGTTTCTATCTGCCGTGGGCCGTGGTATCATAAATTGAAACTAGTGATTCGATTTACTTTTATTGTATCATTATTTTCTGTATTCATTTACTTGAAAATAAATTCCGGATTTCAAAAAGGCGATACAGAAGACAGAAAGCTTGAAAATAGTAAAATTTGGAATAAAATGTTAAAAGGGATTAAAAACTTGGATGTTTTAAAAACTAATACTTTTTTTTAGCTCCCTATTAGAGTTTAAGGTCTAGTTTTAATATAAATTATACATTTTTTACTATGCTGGAAAACCCCATTTATCTAAATGTTAGTTTAACTTTTTAGAACTGTTGGAATTTGTTAAAGTTTCTTGAAATTCTAAAGCAATTTAATGGAATTTTAATCAAATATATTTGACTCACAAATACGTAATTTCAAAGCAGAGAAATAAATTATTGGTCTACGCTTTAATTTGTTTCGCAGATTTTTGATCTTCTGAATGTGAAATGTATTTTTAACATTTTCATTTATAAAAGCAGGAAACGAAAAGCTGTATTAATTTTAAATTGATTTCCATATTTTTAGACCAATTTTAACTTTATTCAGTACGCGAAATTATGAATTATTACATTTGTTTTCAAAGCATATTTTTCAAAAGGGATATAATTTAATTAGCTTGAAAAATAATTTTGTAGTAAATTTTAACAAATCAAAAATTATATTTTACAGATCAAACAAGATTTAATTGTTTTGAAATATATTTTTTTTAAATTCGTTTTATTTTATATGAACACATACTTCATTATTTTTCTTTAGAACTGTTTGGCATTATAATCTGGATTCTAATGCAAATTATTCTAACCACTGTTGTCATTATTATCCGAATATTATGCATGAATATAGGAAAATAAAATGAATGTGAGTCTCATTTAGAGCTGCCACCATTGGGATCTCGAAAAATATACCTTAAAAGATATAATGTTGGTTAAATGGAACTTTTTGTGCTCCCATAGGGGGCCATCTCAGATGTGCTTTTGTTTTTCCAAAAATACTCATAGGGCACTGAAAATTGTTGATTTTTACCTTCCGTCACCTGTAGGTAAGGAAGGGTCAAAAACTTCGGTGGTGAGTTTTCATTGAATAAGCACGTTTTAGGGTCTTTACAATACGATTTTACTATTTTTATGATGATGTCAGTATGTGTGTGTGTGTGTGTGTGTGTGTGTGTGTGTGTGTGTGTGTGTGTGTTAGTGTGTGCGTGTGTGTGTATGTGTGTGTGTATGTGACCGCGGTTTCGTCAACGATATCTCCAATACTAGAATTCCAAAAATTACAATTCTTGCGTATCCGTCTTCCTTACAACCATATGCAGACATGTTTAGATTTTGGTTATAATTGGTCAACCGGAAGTACCCTCATTTGAAGATTTTAACAATTTTTCTTGAAAACTCAGTTAAATGTTATTATAACTTAGAGAATATATTATTCTCCATATGATTTGATTGCATTTTATATTTCATATTCAACAGATATGGAGTTAAAGAATTATAAAGATTATAAAAATTATAAAATTTCATAAATCAGCCAGCTGTGCTAACTTAACCATGGAAACTGCTAATATATTCAGGTAATTCAAATTGACAGATGTCAATATCAATAAAAAGTAAATGATGAAAGAATAAAGGAAATAACTCTAGTGTTGGGCGTTTCTAGAAAGATATAAGAGAGACGATTACATTGGTTTGAATATGTCATGAGGAGAGATGAGTATATTGGAAGAATGAATAGCTTATAACAGAAGTTGGAAGAAACATAGGAAGACCAAATATAATATGAAAGGAGCGAAAAGGAACTGAATGAGGACGACATACAAAACAAAAATTAATGGAAGAAGAAAATAAAAAATAGCGACCCCCTAACGAATGGGAAAAAATAAAGAAGATGGTAGTGTCAAGTGCAATTTGAATAGTTTGTTTATGAAATAATTTAACTGGAAATATAGGATATTTTGCAAAAAAAAATATGTGTAGGGCGAGTGCAGTGACGTGACTTTGCTGACTTTAGGCGATTTCGGGCGACATACCCGTTCACTTGCTTGGATTAGTTACGGTCAGTTACGGTATGATATGGTCAGTCATAGCGCCAAAAATCGTCTGGTTCACTTGTTGACACTGCTTGGAGGTTATGTATATACTGCGACATTTAAAACTGTCAAAAATAGTGTCTGACAGTTAAAATGCATATCAATAAGAAAATGAAATTGTGTTTATATTTAGCACTGGAGGACGAATTAAATACTTCAGTGTTAAATAATAGTGGATTATTTATATTTAATAAGAATGATACTGTTGTTCTGTAATGTATCTAATATACTAAAGAATAAACATAATAGAATACGGGACTTTTACGAAAAGTGGATATCTAAATATTTAAATTATGATTTTTTTACATACAAGCAAAGCATTGCTAAAAGAACTACGAACATTAATTAATACACAATAAAAAAAATCTAGTGGAGGTTATATTTCGGTTCCTTTAGAAAAAGCAATGTTATTTGGCTAAAGGTGACACTTTAATATCAACAAGCGATGGATTTAAATTGCCGAATCTTCAACATGCTTCATTATTCCTAGAGGTTTTCCATAATACATTTTATAGCATAAGTATCGTCTACAAACAAATCATTATTATTTTAAATCATTTTTAAAACTTTAGTCTGTACTTACATTTTCATAATAAATTCGTTACTTCCAGAGTATCGCATATTTCTACAATATCTCTACAGAGAAAGATAGTTTATCCATATTTGAAATGTCTCAAAAAAAAAATCCTTTTTTGACATAAAGACCACGACACCGACTGTTCTGACTTTTGACATTTCAAAAGAAAATGACATAATAAAAAGAGATAGAAATAGTGAACCGGAGCTGACCCGGCTCGCAAACCCGTTCAGCTGTGAACACTGATCCAAGCATACCGGGTAAGCTGTTCCTAGCGCCCGAATGTGTGAACGTACCTGAACGCAACATACCGCAGGTGAACGGTTGTCGCCCGAAATCGCCTTTTAGCAAACAGATATGTGGACCCGTGTCAAAATCACAGCTATTAATTACGTCTATAACTGACAAATGTCATAATTTTTCATTCAAAATTTCATGATTTTCTTATTTCATGTGGTTTATTTATTACCAGGGGTGTGAAATTCAGTTGCCGAGAAAAGGAATCATAAAATACCAAAAAAAAGAAATTTTGAATGAAAAATTTTGACATGAGGATGACCCGCAAAATAGAAATGAATGGAAGAAAAAATAGAAAATAGCGACCCCTAACGAATGGGAATAGCTAAAGAAGAAGAAAATGTTAGTGTCAAGTGCCATTTGCATGATATAATATTACTGGAAATTTATAATCTTTTGCAAGAAAATTTATGTATGGAATTTGTACATAATACACAGAATTGACGGAAGGTATTGTGCTGGCCACATCAGATTTTTTCTTTTTCAAATAAATTCTAAAGTATTGGTAATTGTGAAATTTTTTTCAAATAAAGAAGTTAGATATTTTTATAGCCTAACCATTGGCGTACGAAATAATTTTTTATATCCGTAAATTTCCTCGCTAAATTTTTCTATGCATAAAAAAAATAATTTAGTGCATCGCATAAAAATGATCGTGCGTCGCCAAAGGTGTTCAATTCCAATAACTGTCTTTTCAAAACAACAATATTTTTTTCGTTCTGTTTTTATTTTGTTGAACTGACAAGAGATGAAATTTAAAAAAAAATTATATGAAAATATCACGGCCTACTAGTTAGGCTCAACATTTAAGAGAACAGTCCTCGTATATCTCTCGTAACAAATACAAGAATCTACCTACTTACATTTATTTTTCAATACATTATTAAATTGTGTACTGAGTTACTAGCTAATAGTAGAAACTAATTTGAAATGTCAAATGTTAATATTCAATGAACTTCCTCATGTAAATAAATAATTTATCTTGATATGCATTTGTATAATTATTACTGAATCGATTTTAAATTACGTTTTGCATAAATAAATATATGATATGATGACATGTGTATTTTATTGAACTTTAATTAAAATCATTTCAATTATTTTATTTATACATACATACTGCGTGGGACACAAAATAGTAATATGATTAATGGAATTCTGATGCAAAAATTCATTATTGTACTTAATTGAAACAAAATTTCATTAAAATACAATACATACATGTTATTATTCATATTTTTAACTGGTAATCATAACTGTTGGTTTCAAATTTGTATTGTATTGTTCAATCAGTTAAAGTGGTAAAATTCGAATTTGGGAATTTTCAATTGTTCAATACTATACCGTGTTCCAGATAAGAATGGCGCTGCGGAGCCAGCCTGTTTTACACACATAAAACTTTTGAATTCGTTTTGTTTTGTGCATGACATACTTGACAGCTCGAAACGTCAAAATTTGATCATTTTTAATTCTTTAGTAAATAAACAGTTACTTAAAGTTATTAATTAAATTATATTGTCAAAATGGAATAAGTAATTATACCTGCTTACAAATCGTATATTTGCTATTGTAAACTTGGTTTAGACTAATCAGAAAGCTGGAATCGTACTCCTAACTCCATTCGTATATCGAATACAGTATAGTTCTGAGCATTTTTTTCAGACAGTGTCCGAATTCGAGATAGAGGGTAACATTCATTACACAAGGTGTGTTGACCGCGACAACGGAATATAGGACTTTCTACATTTAAAATTATACTTTCGTAATTTCCTGCTTCCCTAATTATTTAGGTAAAAAAGCTTCAAATAAAAGTTGCAGAGCTTAAAATTCTGCATCTAAACCAATCACCAAAATTAATTTTGCATGTTTTATAACGGCAGAAATTAGGTATGAAAATGTCGAAAATCACCCTAAAAATAATGATAGCCATGGATTGAAACTAATGTGACCCACCATTTATTTATTATTATTTATATATACCTATGGGGTCTCGTGTCCGCGTCCCTGAATGTCTGGTCGCGAATCTGGGAATCCGGATTCGATCCCGATCAACGCCAAATATTTCGATTAAATGACACAAAATTGACCGTGGGTGACGCTTGATAAACGCTATGTCATCATCTTTACCGAAATCTATGTACAAAGCAGATTAGCACACCCAGCAATGGGTAATATGCTGTGATGATATATTTATTTATTTTGCTACTAATGCTAAAAATTATGTAGGTATACATATTTAGTTCCCTTCCATATAACTATTGTTCTGTTTTTCTGTTTACAATTTTCTTTTTAAAACGTTACTTTGAAATGATTATTTTTTTGACAGTGACATTTATCTGTCAGTTACATACATTTGAGCTGAACCACAGTATAAAAATACTTAAACCAGTAGCGACACTTCGCATATTTCATGATACCAAAATTTGAGTAGGCGTGGCCAGTTCTGCTTATGAGAAGATGGCCGCTCGCCCACAGCCACTTGTCTGATTGTTGTTGTTATTGTCATTTTCACGTATAAAATGAGTAGAAAAAGAGAGGTAAAGTTATGTGTGCTATGAAAGACTGTAAAAACTTTTATAGTGTCGGTGGAATGAGTTTTTTTGGATTTCCTACAGACCCAGAAAGGTAATATTTAAGTTTTACATTAATAAACCAAGCTTACATTATTTGTATTTCCTCATAAATATTTGATAAAATTGTATTGCCGTATGCGATTATTTTATGCACTAATTTTTATAAATAGAAATTTAAAATCATCCAAAGGGAAACGGAAGCAAATTATAGTAAAACATTTGTAATATTATACAAAATATAGTTTTATTATATTTAATGTAATTATACTTATTTGTAACCAATAAAATAATAAATACCGTACTAATATATCATTCGCAAATGACAGTTGTTCAAATTCCCGCCACGTACAGCTTATACCAAGATGGCCGCTTACTCCATTCGATGCGACATGAAGATCAAAGGTGCCGACAACAAGTGTCGCTACTGGTTAAGTATTTTTATACTGTGGCTGAACTATGTAACCATGGAGTTGTGTTTAAAGCATAAGCTACGGGATATATATTTTTTTTATTTCATTTTTTTAATTTATCCATAAAATATATATAAAAAAACTATTAATGCAAACCTGTAGAAAATTGAATAATCTTTAATTTTTGTAAAAACATATTGCGAAAAATTAACACTTAAAGCTATTTTTTGAAGAAAACCTATTTTGAGCTTCAAGTAAAATGCCATTTCCGGTTATCCGATTGACACCAAAATCTAATGGCTTCTATTCATATTAGAATAATGTAGAAATCCATGGTTTCAAAATATTCCGAATGATAGTATTTGAATTAGAGTGTTCAGAAGATCCACACACACACACACACACACATATACACACACATGTATATATATATATATATATATATATATATATATATATATATATATATATATGTGGCGGATCAAGTATTCAATATATTTAGTAAGTTATCCGCCACGTTACCCTCGCCCATTGTTGATCAGCTGTTCCGAGGTTACCTGGGAACAGCTGACAACCAAAACATCATTAATTTTGTATTCATTGTCCAAGACAGTCAAAATTATTTAATAAAATTATATTTACTATATTTGTTTATACAATTTAATTTCAAAAAGTTTATTTTACACATTGTAACGATTGGGATTATCAATCAAAGATAATCCGTTTCGCTACAAATTGGTGACCCCGACGTGATATGAACACGCAACATCATCGTGAAAATGTTAAAATCGTTTTGTAGGGACCTTAAAACGTGGTCATTTATCAAAATTAACAAATATTAGAGATTTATTTGTCATTTTAGGTTAATTTATTTTTATTATTATTTGTAATTTCTGTTAAAGTGAAAAATTATGTATTTAAATTAATAAATAATTGTTCACTTGAACATATATTACAAAAAATATATTAACGTAATTTGACAGGTAAAACATCAAACATTTGTTAATTTATCTGTTTCAATTCCAGGGCTATCGCTATTTTTGGGGTCCTTTTCGACATTTATTAATTAATTCAGATGCAGAATAAATTAAATTCTACAACTTTTATTTGAAGCATTTTTACCTAAAATATTTAGAGAAGCAGGAAGTTATGAAAATAAGATTTTACATGTTAAAATCCTTTGTACTATTGTCGCGATTACCGCCCTATACCACTATACAAAAAAGTATAGTTGAAACGTTAAAATTGTGTTGATTAGGAAAGAAGGAAACTGATTGTATAATTTTTATCTTAAAAACCATGTTTGTTTACCGTTACATAATTTTTCCTGTTTTCAATAAATAATAAAATGTCGCAAAACCGCAGTAATTATAATCTTGCCTTATAAATATCAAATAATGCGCATTTCCGTTATAGTAGATGTAGTGAACTTCTGGAAAATCAAATAAGGTAAACAATTTCATGAGAAAATATTTTCTAGTGCATATTTGAATCTTTGCCAGTTGGTTATGCAACCAATGAAATCCTATTTCTTGTAATAAAAATGTTCTAAAAATATGTAGTTCTCTATCATATATATTAATGTATGACTATCAAGGATTTTTCTCTTCATTTCTTATTTATAAATCTATTACTTATTTGTTCTCGATATAAAAATCAATACAATGCCATTAGTATGAATTAGTGAATTATGCAAGTTCCTCCTTTAACGACCATATTAAAAAACAATCATAATATTTTAGTGCCACAGCTCATTAACAAATAGCGGACAAAGTTTATGTGCACATGTTCACATGTTGAATAATTAGTTGATAACAGAAGCATATTAAAGTAGCCAAGAGATAAGAAAAGAATTCATTTCCAAATGGAAAATAATCGTTTCCATTGATTTGAAAGTAAAATTAGAATAATTATAGAGTGTGTAAAAATAGATGAAAGATGTTTGCATTCAGTCATGAAAGAATCGTCTATAATTATATCTCTGCATTTCTTTTCAAATTGAAGCACTTTTAGCTAATTTACGTTTCCAGGTCGTTTGATTATGTACTCTGATACTCTCATTACACAATGACGTAGGAATATTCGATTAATAAATAAATAACTTCAAAATTTATTTTAGAATTCCAAGTTTAAGTTCATGTTTGAAAGTTATTCATCGTCCATTCCATTAAATATTATTTACTTTCTACTCATAAAGCGTATTACATTAATAATTGTATTAAATTAATTTACACGCATGTTTATGAATGATATCATTGAAGTATTCAGTTTAAATTTTTGTTGTAGTTTGTTGAGAAAATACATAATTTATGAAAATGAAATATTAAATTTGAAATTTAAATTCAAAATACCGAATATTGTTCTTTATATTTGTATGTTATTACATATTGTAAATGCTAAAAATATAATGCTTATTATTATTATCATTACTTTAATTATTTTAGTTAATAATTATTTTTGATCTTTCGTAAATGTTTAATTTGTAGAAATGGACTTAATAGATCAAGGAGATATTAACCCGCCATCACTCACGGTATGTGTTGGAACGGCATTACTCGCGTGTCATATTTTATTTAACAACACGTGAATGTGAATAAAACTATGAAACCAATATTTGAAAAATACTTTACGCAATAACGCAAAATAATACAATAATAGGGTAAACCAAGGTAAAATATAGATACGTCAAAATATTTTAAAAGAAAAAAATTCGGAAAAAATTTTTTTTTTTTGAAAATGTTGCAATTTTGTCATCTGAAACTTCGTTTCTAGAGATTCCTCTTGTTGTAAATACACACGCTGTAAAAATTAGAGAATCACCAAAAAAAGCTATGTAGATATTTTAAAAAAATTGAACCCTCTGTTTTTCATATTTGTGTTGGTAATTATACATCTACAACTACAACAAATAACAAATGACGATATAACATCTAAATATATCCACCTACTAAAGATTGATTATCATTTATCGAGGTGTTAAATATTGCTCGGTCTTTAAATCTGGGAGTTTAATTAGTAGATCAAGGGTTAACAATCATTTCTGATTTTTCTTTTATTTCAATTTTAAGCATTTAGAGTAGAAAAATTATTTCTAAAAAATTGGAAAATTATTATTTTTAAGTAATAATTAATAATTTATAAACATTGGAAAACTTAGATTAATTAAAAAACTAACATAGGCTAATTTTACGTCCCCTACTGAGGCATTGCTAGAGCAACAATAACTAATTTTGAAAAATTGTAAAAAGACTTGTGAAAAATTCATCGGAACTCGTAGCTCAGATGATTAGGCCGTCCTACTAGATATAGGAAGGCTCTGAGGGCCCTGGGATCAAATCTCAGTGAGGTCCATGAATTTTTCACAAATTCTTCGTTTATTTAAAATCTCCTTGATCTATTACGCCCATTTATACGAATTAAATATAATTATTTTAGTAATCACTATGATTAAATATGACATTCACAACAGCAGTTGTGACTCCCGGTTAAGATCAAAATTTTATAATAATCGCGCTATTATGAAGTGCGTTTGTACATTATATTCTTTTTTAACAAAAATGCCCTATAAAAGTGGGTTTGTAACACGACCCATAATGTTTTTCTAGTAAAAAAGACATCATGAGCGGTTTAAGTTCAAATTCCACACGCAAGAAGTAACAAAAGCTGTAGGAATCTACATACGCTTTTTATTTTTATATGTAACCAGGGATAATGAACCAAACTGATGCTGATCTGAATTGAACGTTATAATTTTATGTGATTACAAACACAAATTGATTGCTTGTAATGAAATAAAAACCAAATTTTGCAAAGTGGAAAGGATGCGGTGACAAATGCAGTAACGGATTTTATCCTAGTTTAATGGAATAGCTAAAATAGTAAAGAGGAAGTTAGGATTCAAAGAGATAAATGGAAAATGTCTTATGCTGACATTTTACCTATTGGTAGTGGGCTACAATAAAATTTATCACTGTAACATAATATGCTCGAAGAATAGCCTTTAGCTGTCTTGTCTGAAAACTATTTAAGGTCGCCGTCGAATACAGTCCAATCTTAATTCAGTTTGTTTGATTGAAGGAATTCATTAAAACAAATGCAGTTTTGTTTATTGATTTTGAGAAATGTAAATCTAATGGTTGAACTTATATTCATTTTTTTATTAACAATAATAATATTGTTTATAACATTAAATCACGTAATAAAATAAAAAAATGGGTCCAAAGTATGTTCGTCATATGCAGATATTTTTTTTATAATGAATAATGAAAAAAAAAACTTAATGCAATAAGTAATTATTATAAACCAATTGAATTACGATATTGCCCTATACTGTAATGTAAATTTAGTGCAGCGTTTTGTCGGAGCGCACTACTGGAGCTCTGCCGTCGCTCTCTCTACACCGCGCTCGCCACCACCCCTCCTCAGGTCATACCCACAAGCTAGAGAGAGGAGAGACAACGATTTCGCATGAAATCTTGTTGGCTCGGTCCGAATAGAGGCTAGCTGGCTAGCATCAGTTTTGAAATTTTATGCGCCAAGTTTATATACTCTTATTATAAAATGGTTAAAACTAAAAATTCAAATCAAAACAGGCCTTCAAAATCAAAGAAACGAACGGCTACTGTTTTAAGGGGGCGAAAAAATGCTCTTCTTCAACAAAAGAACTTGCAAACAAATATAAATTTGGCCAAAAAAGCAACTAGAAGAATTTTGTTGGATTCGTATGACGTTCCCAATCAAATACCATAAAATTCTGAAGTACTAATTAGTTTGGAAGATGGCACACATATTTCAGATGATTTAATTAATTTCGAAGATGTTTGGTGCCAAAAAAATGTATATGAAAGGTTTGTTAATACTCCTTTTGTAAATGTTTATGTATATAGTTTATATAGTGTAGGGTTGGCAGATATGTACCAATAAAATGTTCTAAATGTTGATCAATTATAACCAAAATCTAATCAGCTCTTCATATGGATATAAATAAAAGGAAGACGAAATAATTACCACAAGCTAGAGAGAGGAGAGACAACGATTTCGCATGAAATCTTGTTGGCTCGGTCCGAATAGAGGCTAGCTGGCTAGCATCAGTTTTGAAATTTTATGCGCCAAGTTTATATACTCTTATTATAAAATGGTTAAAACTAAAAATTCAAATCAAAACAGGCCTTCAAAATCAAAGAAACGAACGGCTACTGTTTTAAGGGGGCGAAAAAATGCTCTTCTTCAACAAAAGAACTTGCAAACAAATATAAATTTGGCCAAAAAAGCAACTAGAAGAATTTTGTTGGATTCGTATGACGTTCCCAATCAAATACCATAAAATTCTGAAGTACTAATTAGTTTGGAAGATGGCACACATATTTCAGATGATTTAATTAATTTCGAAGATGTTTGGTGCCAAAAAAATGTATATGAAAGGTTTGTTAATACTCCTTTTGTAAATGTTTATGTATATAGTTTATATAGTGTAGGGTTGGCAGATATGTACCAATAAAATGTTCTAAATGTTGATCAATTATAACCAAAATCTAATCAGCTCTTCATATGGATATAAATAAAAGGAAGACGAAATAATTATAATTTTTAGAATTGTAGTGTTCGTGTTATCATCACACACACATACGCACGCACGCACTCACATACACACACGCACACATCATCGTAAAAAAATGCTAAAATCGTACTCTACGGACCCTAAAACGTGATGGAAGGTGAAAACTACTCTGATATTTACGGTTCTAATAAATAATTTATTTTTAATATAAAAAATTATAAATTATGTATTGAAAGTGATCCTAATCCTACGAGTGAATTTGATTTTGAGAAAACCATAACAGGTAATAGAAATGAGCAATTAGGATATGTTCTAAAATGGGCCAAGAAATTACAACTGGATCATTCCAAAATTTGCACTATGGGTCACTTATATCCGAAACCTGCAGAGGATTAGGTCTAGTAAGCCTAACATGCTTCAAATTTTCAATGTATGATATTGAAATTTCTAAATACACCGAAGAATCAAATAAAGAAAAATCACAAATAAATATTGGTTGCGTATGGGGCAATATAGCAACTGGTAGTATAAATTCGCACAAATAAGAATTGCTTTCTATCATGAACATTAAATTTCTGAATAAGGATACATTTTACAAAATTGAAAATGAAAAGGTATATCCACCTCCTAATAAATTCACTAAGAAATTTATTTAGCCGATTAATAAAAAATATCTCGGAAACATACACTTCTGTCACATATATCATAACATTGCTTTCATAAACGATATTTTATAAGCTGTGCCTAGCCTCCCACGTCGGTATCGGTATTAATCCCGGTTTTCTAATTATGTCTTAGTCAGATTGTAAAATTAGCCAAATTATAAAACACCTATGCATTTCACAATATGGATAGACGTTTTAATAAACGAAGAATAGCTTTCATACAAGCTAAGTGCACACGACTAGCCAGATTGTAAATCATTGTAGTCAACGAATATTTGACAATGTGGCGGTACGTTACAATCTCGCCACTTTTTATTTAGAATGCATGTTACCGGAAATCATGAACAGGAAAATTTCAAATGGGTTATTCTACAAAAGAGAAACAAGTCACTTGAGGGAATTAGATTTAGAATAAATTCAGAATAAAATTATCTATCGTTCTATGTAAAAGTATATGTTTTCATTTTAAAAAAAAATACGTATACCAATTTGAAGAACTATTTTCTTTTATAAGTAGCTGTCACTTTTGGCTCCTACAAATTTATTATTTACATATATGCTCTTAAAAAACTTGCACAAAATACCATAGTAAATACAGCAAAAAAAATCTGTTGTGGCCAGCACAATACCTCTCGCCACTTCCTTTTTTGGTTACATAAGTATAGGGCGCGAACAGTCATGTTACATTGTTGGCCTTGACAAGCAGATGTGGGGGCCCGTTTCAGAATGATAATTAGTCATTATGTTTCATTTAGAATTTCAAGATTTTCTTAATACACGTAGTTAATTTGTCACCAGGAGTGTGGAATTTACTTGTCGAGGAAAATAAACCATATGGAATTGGAAAATCACTAAATTTCGAATGAGAAATTATGATATTTACATCTATATACATAATTACTAGCTATCATTCTGACATGAGTCTCCATATCTGCTTGTCAAGGCGCCCTATTGTATTTAACATTTCTTGTATACCTACATTCTACAACAAAAATTCTACTTACATATATCTATTCCTTATATTTAGATTGTTTAATTTTAAATTTATTTTATGAAGAAATTTTGTCCTCTTCTATTTTTTCGAAATGTTTCCAATTCATTGTCAGGATTGACAGTATTTTTGAAGGATATATGTAATAGACCTATAATTTTAAATATTTAACTATTAATACATTAAGAAATAATATAATGTATGTACTTCCCAGAAAAACTCTTTAGTAATATCTACGAATTTCTGACACTGACATTTATCTGTCAGTTATAAACAATTTAAACTATTTTCCATGGCATTCTTTCGGCTGTAAAATTTATTGCAACAGATTATTTTATATATTATATTTCTTTTATCTCTAAATCTATAGAATATATAATAAAATATTTAAATGTATCAGATAGAGAATTTAATTTTCTTTAATATTATCACGAGAAATTTTCAAAAAATAATATTTGGAAGATTTTTTTTCAAGAATCTTCTACTTCCGGTTTTCCAATTGTTACCAAAACCTTTTCAGATCTTCCCATGAATGTCCGATTGGAAAATACGTAGTTAAACAATTTTTAAGTCTTATAGTTTTTGAGTAATCGTCCTTCCAACATCCTACATACATACACACACACATACATCCACACACACACACACACAGACATCATCGTAAAAATGTTAAAATCGGATTGTAGGGACCTTAAAACGTGCTTATTCAATAAAATCTGGATATGCGATTTTTAGCATGAATGCAATACCTCTCTTAGCGAGAGGTAAAAAATATGTTGCAAAATTTTATAGTCAGTCAGTCATATGGCATAATTTTCTGGGGCTGCTCTCCCAATGCCGTTCGCATTTTTATAATACAGAAACGAGCTACATATTAGAAATATTTATAACCTTAGCTACAGAAATACCTGTAAACATAGTTTTATAAAAGAAAAGTTTCTTACTCTGCCATGTTTGTATATTTTAAATGTCATTTTATTTATTAGAAAAAATTAAAAATAAAATTTTAAAATATAAGAATTGTCATAGTTATAATACTAGATATAAAGAGAATTTAGTGCTTCCAAAACAAGTGACATTTAACTCTAAATAATTCGTTTGTAATAGGAATCAAATTATATAACCATTACCCAAACATATAAAGAACATTGATTCGTTTAATTTATTTAAAAGGAAACTAAAATATTTATTAATTGATAAATGTTACTACATTTAATGAATATTATACGGATAATTTTAAGTAGGTACTTTGTTTATTGAAATATCATGAACACTATATTTGTGACATGTATGTATTTTTGACATTCCATATACCGATGCAATTTTGGTCTTACTTGAAGAATAAATTATTATTATTGTTATTAGTATTATTATTTTTAACTTGAATAATAGAGAAATTATAGGGAGCCGCGTTTTTTTCTAGATATGTTCTTTATGTACTCGTAGTATAAATTCAAACCCTAATTATATTTATAAAAATACAATTTTTCTTCAAACCAAAATTAAATACTTTTCGTTCTTGAAGTATGAAAGAATGAAAATACTGCAGTGTAGAGATATTTCCCGTCCAGTACGTACTAGACTAGCCTCCAAGCGAGGTATCGCTCGCGCTGGCCGTAATTTTTAAATCTTGCTCTTTGAGATTTTGGCGCCTCTCCCTGCGATTGTAGCGTTAGAGATTCGCAGCGGATTAGTTTGTCAAGCCCAATTCGACGGCGACCTTAAGACCGATTAATGGATATTATATCATATATGTTACAAATTACAAATATAATAAATTAGTACTGCTATTAAGAGACCGATAATAGGTATGTGTTTTGGGTGAGAGAAAAACAAAAACTAACAGCCACAAGGTGTTGTGGAGTTATTTTAACTTAAAAAATAACGTATTTTATTTATTAGTTTTCTGAATATATAACATAACCTAATCTCCTAAAAGTAGGATTTCCTAGACGCGAAAAACCGCGCGACACTACTGCTGATGTAAATTATACACGGTAAGCTATACGCGACGACAGTTTTTGACTGTAGTAGTCAAAAACTGTCACTGTAGCAGTGAGCAGTGCATCGCACGGCTCAATGAATAAAAAAAAAAAAGTCGATGTTTTAATAGAAGAAATACGAGAATATTATTTTGTCTTTCTCTTCATTTATGTTAATTAAATGTCTGTTTATTAAAATATTTTTAAAAAAACTTCATTTTTTCAAATATTAAATATTGTATGAGTTCATTTTTGGTTTCTTTTAAAAATTTACCCGAATTTTCATCTTTCTAGCCCTCTTTCATCAATAAGATTTATAAAATTAAATTGTTGTCGCGTCTAAAAATCTTACCTTAACGCACAAAACTTCCGCCGCAGTCTGTATTCATGTCTTAGTTTCCTAAACGTACTTTAACATAATCTAACTTAAAAATTACAAAGTTACGTCTAGTTTCACTAGGTTTACAACTTCTGAGTCAGCTTCCATGAAGCCATCGTCAGAAGTCGGCCAGCACAACAAGTTTCGCACTTATTGGTGCTCTTCAGTAATAAGTGCGAAACGCGTACAAGAGTTATGCACATAGTTTAAATTTGACATATAGTTGATATAGTCTTTTCATAATAATGAACATACACATGTTACGTTATGTGAACTAAGATAAAAGTACATGGACTAAAAATTGAAAAAATAAAGCTCCGCGTTTTGATGCTTATTGTTTAGTGCACGTATCGTACATATTCTGCATCACATCGTGTTTTTGATCAACATGAAATATAAAAATCTGATGTGGCCAGCACAATACCTTCCGTCAATCCTGTGTATTATGTACAAATTCCATACATAAATTTTCTTGCAAAAGATTATAAATTTCCAGTAATATTATTTCATGCAAATGGCACTTGACACTGACATCTTCTTCTTCTTTAGCTTTTCCCATTCGTTAGGGGTCGCTATTTTTTATTTTCTTCTTCCATTCATTTGTTTTGCGGGTCATCCTCACGTCAAAATTTTTCATTCAAAATTTCATTTTTTGGTATTTCATGATTCCTTTTCTCGGCAACTGAATTCCACACCCCTGATAATAAATAAACCACATGAAATAAGAAAATAATGAAATTTTGAATGAAAAATTATGACATTTGTCAGTTATGGACGTAATTATTAGCTGTCATTTTGACACGAGTCCACATTCGTATCTGCTTGCCAAAGTCAGCAAAGTCACGTCACTGCACGCGCCCTACACATAAAATATCCTATATTTCCAGTTAAATTATTTAATAAAACTATGCGAATTGCACTTGACACTAACATCTTCTTCTTCTTTAGTTTTTCCCATTTGTTAGGGGATCGCTATTTTTTATTTTCTTTTTCTACTAATTTTTGTTTTGCGTGTCGTCCTCATTCAGTTCCTTTTCTCTTCTTTCATCTTATATTTGGTCTTTCTATGTTTCTTCCACCTTCTGCTATAACCTATTCATTCTTCCAATATACTCATCTCTCCTCACGACATTGTTCAAACCAATGTAATCTTCTCTCTTATATCTTTCTAGAAACGTTCAACACTACAGTTATTTCCCTTACTCTTTCATACATTTACTATTTATTGATACTGACATCTGTCAATTTGAATTACCTGAATATATTAGCAGTTTCCATGGTTAAGTTAGCATAGCTGGCTGAATTATAAAATTTATTATCTTTATAATTCTTTAACTCTATATCTGTTGAATATGAAATATAAAATGCAATCAAATCGTATAGAGAATAATATAATCTTTAAGTTTTAATAACATTTAACTGAGTTTTTCAAGAAAAACTGTTAAAATCTTCAAATGAGGGTACTTCCGGTTGACCAATTATAACCAAAATCTAATCAAGTCTGCATATGGTTGTAAGGAAGAGGAATACGCAAGAATTGTAATTTTTGAAATTCTAGTATTGGAGATATCGTGCACGAAAGGCGGTCCTCACACACACACACACACACACACACACACACACATACACACACACCACACACACACACACACACACACACGCACGCACACACGAACACACACACACACATACAGACATCATCGTAAAAATAGTAAAATCGTATTGTAAAGACCCTAAAACGTGCTTATTCAATGAAAACTCACCACCGAATTTTTTGACCAGACAATACCTTCCTTACCTATAGGTGACGGAAGGTAAAAAGTAAAGAGTATACTGTTCAAGACAAAATATGTATTGTATACGAATACTTTGAAAACGGATAATACATCAGAGTTGCAGACTAATAATAGTTAACGCGCTTTCTCATATACTGTTAGGTCGAAGATCAAATCCCGCACCCAACATTTAGAATAAAAAAAATACCGTTATGTTCGACTGGTTGTTACCTTTTATAACCTAGGTTATTTTTAAAGATTGTTAATTGAGAACATATTGCTGTTAAAATACTATAGTACATACAGGGTGTTGAAAGTCTAGGTTCTACGTTTGTCCATGACAATAACCGGCAAACAATATCTGGACTCAAGACCAAAATCTAAAGTGTTATTAATGAAATTAAGTATCTCTGCCAAAAGGTCATTAAAAATTTCATGAAAAATGTAGGCGAATAGAGTCGTGAGTGTCATTTGAATGATATTATTTCCATAATTGAGGAAGTCTATTCCAAAAGTCGTCTTATCCACTTAACCATAATTTGGGTAAATTATACCCCATGGGGTCTCGTGGCCGCGTGCCTGACTGTCAGGTCGAGAATCTGAGGAACGGGGTTCGATCCCAACAGACGTCAGAAGAAATATTTCGAATTTTAAATGGCACAAAAATTGACCCTTGCGTGTTGCACTCTCTATGCTAGCGACTGCCCGTGAAGTCATACCTGGTGAACACCCGCATCATCCGCACCGAAATCGGTGTACAATATAACAATATTCCCACCAATGGGAACTCGTGGCTCAGTTGGTTAGAGCGTCCTACTAGATATAGGAAGGCCCTGGGTTCAAATTCCAGCGAGGTCCATGAATTTTTCACAATTTCTTTCTTCGTTTATTTAAATTCTCCTTGATCCTATTAGCCCATTTCTACGATTTAAACATTAGGATGGATCACAAATATTTATAATCTATACTGCATTTGCTTGGAGTACTCTCTGCATATCTCTTTCATGTCGTAAATATATCAACATAGATCTGATCTTCAGCTGTTTCCGAGAAAAGCGAAAAATCAAGAAAAAACTGACAATGATAGTGACCGAACAAAATATTGTCTATATCAGTTCTCAATTTCTAATAGTTACGAAGTTATTTGAAAATTAAATATTGGCCAAGGTCGACACAATATTTAACTTAGTACAAATATTTGTTTTTTTATTAAAAAAGCACATCTAAGATAACTTTTGAAAGATAAACAAAAAGTCTCATTTAATTCAAGTCGTAATTGGTATAGTTTTCATGATAGCAAAGGTAAACCCTGTAAAAACTTATTTTCACTGCCTAATATCTCGGAAACTATTGAAGATCGGGGCCATGTGGTTTAATTTTTTTTACTCATTTTGATTAGTACTATATACCACTAAAAAATGACCTTTTTTTAACACTTGTATAATAAAAATATGTATTTAATATACAATATAAATATTGGGACATCCGTGATAAGACAATATTTTAATGCAGCATACCCAATTCACAATCCACTTATGTATGCTGCCCCATTTGTTAGAATTTGCAATGTAAAAACCGTAATTGCATTCTTTAAAATTCATTAGCTATTTGCTAAAGTCCATGTCATTGAGTATATACATATAAACAGCCCAATTCTTGCATGCAAATAAGTGTCTTGTTCCCTGGAATGAATTATTAATTAAAGAATACGCTTATTGTATGAGTATCAAAGTACGTCAAGAGGAAGTTTTACATACATTATTAACCACTCACTTTGCTCGGTATATATATTTAGTATGAAAAGTTGGTCAGTTTTAACCGCGCCGAGTTTATGTGCTCACGAATTGTTGAGTAGAGCTTATCTTGAAAAAGATAATGCTTTTACTAAACGGTATACTTATTCTTTTGTGTCTATGAGGTTCTCTTTTTTTGTGATATTTGTGTCAGATGTTTAATAATAAAGTCGTGCATTGGATAAATTAAAATTTTATTGTGTATTGACAAATTAGTATCTGGTGAATATTCAGTGAGAAGAGAACATGTTTTACATTCTTAATTTTATCTGCTTAAAAGAAGTGAGTATTGACTGCGTTTTATTTTTTATCTATAAATGAAAGATAGCCTTGTATAATTTTTCTGCATGTTATTTGTTAGTAAATGTTGATTTATGAATCGCCAAATTCAATTTTATTTTTACGATTCAGTTTAAATTCTTTGCGAATTAAATCAGATTTGTTTTAGTGTACTGTATTTATACAATAAATAAATTACAATTATTGGTTGGTTTCCGACAAATGTCAGCATACTTATCATTGTTACTCTGATCATAATGATTTATCTTAAATCATACGCAAATAATAACTTTTATGTATCAATTCAAAACTCTGCAAATGATAAAGAATTTGCATCTCCATTCGAAAGGTAACAAAAAATAAGAAAGTGTCCTAAAGGCATACAGGAGTGTTTTTACCTTTACCTGGACGTTATTTGTCAAACTAAAAGCTGATTTTTGTCAATATCTACTAACCTATACCAGATTTAGAATTGAAATATTTTTATTTCATCCTGTCCACTATGTATTTTACGTTGCAAATTTGAGTCCGGGAAATGACACATTACAGTACCGGAGCCAGGAAGTGTTACCTGGAAACATTTCCCGGACTATTTATTTTTTAACAAAAAGAAACTTCCAACTCAATTCTTGATATTTATTTTCAACAATTCAGTTTGAAACTTATGAACGATTAACATAGTACAATTGAAATTATCACCAATTATAAAAGTTCACATGCCCTATCAATAGTTACTATGGTAATGGAAACTCTTTGTCAGTCACAAAATAACCGGTATTCTTTTAAAAAAAAATGGTGGGAACAAGCTTCACCGTAGCCTCGCCACATTTGGAATGAAATTTCACTCGACAAACCTCAAATATCATCAAAAGAATATGCAGCTGTCATTTTCGAGACAATTAAGACAAATAAAACAAATACACACAAATGTCACAAATTCGAAGAGATGTGACCAAGTTAAATAGACATTCAGACATGTTTTGAATTAATATAAATTTTTAAAATACATAAACAGTATGAAATACTGCTCCTTCGTCGCCTCGTCCGTGAACTTCTCATTCGTACCGTAATAACTCACTTCCCAGCCGTATAACGTAAATAACTAATACAGGATACAGGGAATACAATGTTATTTTTTTATTTTACAATGGGGTCTTAACCCATTTTTTTTTGGAAGAACAGGATGAACTAAAAATTTTAGTGCAAACGCGACTTAAAAATTTTACGTAATAAGCGAAATATGAATTTTTTAATTTCAGAATTTAGTGCGTGACGTAGCAGGTCTTCACCAGTAGTCGATAAACTGTTAGCTAGAGACTACAAATGTTTCATGTTCGCATAGCTGAAATATTTTTATATATAAACATACGTTATATTCATGAAGAAATTATTATTAAGCATAAATAAAATACATTTTTTCGTAATAAATTATAGAACATTGAAACAGTTTGATCATTGTTTAATAATATTGTCATACAAACTATGGCAGCGGATGGCGTTAGTGTTTTTCCATTGGGGATTTGAAGTAGGCGGCCAAAATAGGCGCGCGAGTCTTGCTAAAATCAGGCAACCAATCAAATTGCAAAGATCCGATACGTCATCCTAATTATGAATCGACTTAAATCACTTGTAGTTTGCGAACTAATTAATATTTAAACAAAATTATTTCACTAATGCCCATTTATTTACGTATATTTTCTAACTTGAAATTTGTATTGTTGTGTCCCTATAGTTAAATTACCTAGACCAAAAGGGTAAATATAGAAATTGTCTAAAATTAAAAACTGCATACGAGTAATAATTTTTTCATCATTTTTTTATCCACGAGCAAGAAGTTAAAAATGGTTTGTGCTGTGACTGGAAAAATAATAATTAACAGAAGAAAAACAAATTCACTGATTAAACAAATAAACAAAATTGCTTCCTCTTAATTATTAATCAACAATTCTTATACGTGTTTTTGTGTATATTGTCACATTTGATACAATTATAAGAATTACGTTAATGTAGCAGCAACAAGGATTTATTTTATTTTATTGTTTTCCATGGCATTCTCAATCTGCAATTTCATGATAATTATATTACATTTCATACTTAGGGCCAGTTACACTAACGAACCTTAAATTTTAAGCACTCGTTAAATTAACAATGTTTCATCGAAATGAAATATCAAATGAATTATTAATTATTATTACAGTAACCTAACCTAAACGCACAAAACTCGGCTCGACCTTTCCAGGCGTGTCTTAGCGTGACGGGTTTTCAATTTAGCTACGACATTATATAAAAACTGCATCCCGTCCATTTCTGTTTTCACAAAATAAGATGTCGTAACTGAAACCGGGACGATTGTGGTCAGTGCGGTCCCATTGTCGGGACGCTAGGCACAGCGTTTTTTATATTTACATTTTTAGTTTAATTTAATTAGAGCACCAATCGCTAAATTTAATATTCAAAATTGAATGCCACGTCCTGGAAAAATACGAATGCACGTACTCATATTTCAATAAAAGGCCAGTGGTTGTTCATTATTGGATACGTGACCAACTGCATCAAATACTCGGTTTCAGCAGATCGACAAACCTGCAATTGAAATAAGACCAAAACAAATATTATTTATAGTACAAAAATGGCGCTCATAAAACAGAGTGTGTTACGAGTGCAATTTTTGTAAATTAAGTATTTATTTTTTAAATTTTTGTTAATTTTACTCTACTAATAGTGAAGTCAAGTCCATTTAACCCTTAATCGACGTTGTATACATTTATTTCTTGTATTTTTTCACCAACTGCACAGCGCCTTTCAGTACGTTCCTAGATTGGGGCTATCTACAAGGAAGGAAATCCTGGGACTCCACGACCTAATTTATGTGAAATTTTTGGAAAATGGCTTTTCGAAAGAACAAACCAAAAATATTTTTTTGCGATCCCAATTTTGATGAGACAATAATTACATGAGCATCTTCTCAAAGAAAGAGCAGCAAATCTCCGGCTTCCTAGAGAATTACGACAGAATATTCAACAAGTCGTAGAAATTACTGTCCGTGAAGAGAACGAAGGACAAGACACCGTATCTAGGAATGCAAGAAAATATTGCTTCATCTGTGACCCTGAATTGAAGAGGAAAACGTCATGCTTTTGTATGAAGTACGAGACCTATTTGCCTACAATGCAGCAAAAAATTGCAACTGTTGCCTGACGGGTGACGAATAATTTATGTCAAAACTTTGGTATCTCAGTTTTTTCACTAATGATTTTTAGTTCTTGGTAACTATGATTTTGTATTCCAGGTATCTTAACAAATAGGTCGAAATCAGTAGATGGTCCAGATCGTGTGCCATAGGAAAGATTTTTTTTATGAATCTTTTCAAGTATTGTGTTATTACAATATTTTTTACCTCTCGCTAAGAGAGGTATTAAATTCATGCTAAAAATCGCATATGCAGATTTTAATGAATAAGCACGTTTTAAGATCCCTACAATCCGATGTTAATATTTTTACGATGTATGTGTGTGTGTGTGTGTGTGTGTGTGTGTGTGTGTGTGTGTGTGTGTGTGTGTGTGTGTGTGTGTGTGTATGTGTGGGTATATGTGTGTGGATGTTGGAGTGATGATTTCTCAAAAACTATAAGACTTAATATCTGTTTAACCACATATTTCTCACTCGGACATAAATGGGAAGAGTTGAAAAGGTTTTGGAAGCAATTGGATAACCGGAAGTAGTAGATCTTTTAAAAAATCTTCTAAAAATGTTTTGAAAAATTTTGTTCTAGCATATATTAAAGAAGATTAAATTATCTAGCTAATACATTTAAATATTTTATTACATATTTTATTGATTTAGACATAAAATAATGTAATATATAAAATAATATGTTGTAATAAATCTCATAGCCTAATTAATGCCATGGAAATAAAAATGTTAGTAACTGACAGATAAATGTTAGTGTCAGAAATCCGGAGACATTACTGAAAACTTTTTCTGGGAAGTACGAGGGTGGTCTGAAAAGTTTCCGACCTCAACGTGAAGATGGCAGCACTCGTCAATAAAAGTTAGGGAACACAGATAATATAATACCTACCTACCTGTTAGGGAATATAGTTGTGCATCTTTTGACAGGTATTCACCAAAGTTTCAGCTATTTCGGACGCGCAGTTTTTATTTGACAGTCGTTTGAGTGACTCGATGTGAGTGTTTTTGTGAAAATGGAAAAAATCGAGTATCGAGCTGTCATAAAATATTTGTTTCTGAAAGGTAATACGCCTATGCAAATCAAAGATGAGTTGGACTCTGTGTACGGGGACTCTGCACCATCATTTACCACAGTGAAATTTTGGGCAGCCGAATTTAAACGTGGCCGTAAGAGCTTGGGAGACGATGAACGTTCGGAACGTCCAAAAACTGTAACTACTGACGATAACATCGCTAAAGTTCACCAAATGGTTTAGACGACCGTCGAATTAAAGTGAGAGAGATAGCAGAGTCTATGAAAATGTCCAAAGAACGTGTTTATCACATATTAAACCAACATTTAGGCATGAGAAAGTTGTCCGCGCGTTGGGTGCCGCGTTTGCTGACGTTAGACCAAAAACGTGTTCGAATGAACATTTCCAACGCCCTGTTGGCGCAGTTTAGGCGCAATAAATCTGAGTTTTGGCACCGACTAATTATTGTAGATGAAACTTGGATACACCATTATACGCCTGAAACAAAAATACAGTCAAAACAGTGGACTGCAAAGAGGGAACCGGCTCCAAAAAAAGCAAAAACTGTTTTTTCGGCTGGGAAAGTGATGGCGACTGTTTTTTGGGATAGTCATGGAGTTATCTTAATCGATTATCTTCAAAAAGGGAAAACCATTACAGGAGCATACTACGCATCATTACTTGACAAGCTGAAGGCAGAAATTGCGGAAAAACGGCCACATTTGCAGAAGAAGAAAATCTTGTTTCACCAAGACAATGCGCCGTCTCACACCTCAGCGGTTGCCATGGCGAAAATCCACGAATTACGGTTTGAATTGCTTGACCATCCACCTTACTCACAGATCTAGCCCCAAGCGACTTCTTCCTGTTCCCTCAGCTAAAAATTGCGTTCGGAGGACAGAAATTTTCGTCAAATGAGGAGGCAATCACCTTCGTGAACAATTATTTTGCAGAGAAGAACGCCGAGTACTATTTGGACGGGTTAAAGAGATGGGAGCATCATCGCTGGGAGAAATGTGTACAGTTACAAGGAGACTATGTAGAAAAATAAAAATAAATTTTAAGAAAAAATGTCTTGTATCTTTGTTAGGTCGGAAACTTTTCAGACCTCCCTCGTACATACATATATTATTTCTTATTGTTTTAATAGTTAAATATTTAAAATTGTAGGTATATTACATATACCCTTCAGAAATTCTGCCAATCCCGACAACGAATTGGAAACATTTTCCTCGGCAAGTAAATTCCACATTCCTGGTGACAAATTAACTACGTGAATTTAGAAAATCTTGAAATTTTGAATGAAAAAATCAGACATTTGCACCTATGTACATAATTACCAGTTGTCATTCAGACACGGGCCCCCAATTCTGCTTGTCAAGGCCAGCAAAGTCAAATGACTACTCGCGCTCCATACTTATGTAACTAAAAACGGAAGTGGCGAGAAGTATTTTGCTGCCCACAACAGATTTTTTTGTTCACCCAATTCATAAAAAGTATACGTAGACCTTAAAATGTTTTAAAATTACTAATTAAACAGTATCACAAAATGAGTACGTATTTTTCCATTAAAAGATCATTGAAATATGGAGTCCCATGGACTCCACCACGCGGTTTATGTGCAAGAAATCTACCACGTTGGTTAAGGGTTAACATGAGTTACATACTAAATTATGCTATAACGCTTGATTAACATTTGCGGTACAACTACGTTACAATAACAGTACATAAAAATACGGATTCGTATCGTAAACATCATTTAATTTAAATGCCTCGTATTGTTATTGTTTCGTTAATATATCCTTATCGTATTGTTATTGTACCATGGTTGTATCGCTAATATCAAGGATAAGTATGTAAGCTGACGAAAATATCAATAATTTATAATTTCATAACCCTTGTACATATATTCTATTTTGATGATTAATTGGTATTACATTTGGGTTGTAAACAAAAGATCATATGAATTTACATAAATCCAGAACCCAATATCTGTTAATAAGAAAACTTCTGCGTCTAGAAATTTGGTAAAACCTTAGTTATTATAAAGAAATTACCTCTGATAAAATTTCTTGGGAGACTAAATTAATGATCATTCAAAACAGCAAAACGTTTTTATAATCAAATTGGTGATGTACGATGTACCTATCAAAATTTCTGTTTACCATCATAAATCCGTCTTAACAACTTATTAACTTCGTTGAAAGTTTATAAATTTATGAGATGCTGATGAAATTTATCAGAAGGTTAGGTTATTTATTTAACGAAGTAAATTTTGTTAATGTTTCCTAAACAACGATGTCATCAATGTTCTTTTTGATATGTGTCATATTTTATATGTCATATAAATTCCAAAAAAATGGTTCGGAAAAAAATAGAAAATTTTTAGTAACAAGTCTTGTAAGTACAATTTTTATTTTCTTATATACTTTGAGATATATATGGAACAATTTTTATATAGAATAAATATGCACCATGAACAAATAATGCTACGAGTATGACGTTGAGCGCTTTGCATATTAATAGAAATTTATAAATCATGATTTACGAATATTTGAGAATAAATTGCTTATGAATAATTTTGAAAATTATTTTATAGCAACAGCGGGAGATAGAATTTAGTGATTAATGTTTTTATAAATATTTTATTAAAATGTAATGAGTATCATAAGGTAATTACATTTAAAATATGTGTTTTAATTAAGTATTAGTACTATATTAATCAGTTAATTTGCGTCATCGAATAAATTAAACATTAGCGAACATTTTATATCAGTGAAACATCTTCGAGTTTTATAAATTTATTTTGTTACACATTTATGAATAAAATAGTGGGTTCAATATTAGTAAAGTAATTTTTGAACAGTAATTGATTTAGAATAAAGAAAGGAAATAAAAATTACGATAATTTTTACATTAATGGTAATGTATTCCATCATAAATAAATATATAAAATCTAATTTATTTACTTTGTATAACTTTATTAATTTCATTATACACTAATATTTGTAATAATGTAGCACTCTGCATATTAAATGTAAATGTATAACAAAAGTTATTAAATACAAAGCTGTGTAGCATAAATTACTATAGGCACAAAAAGTACAATAAATTTAGTAATATTAATAACCCAAAGGAAATAATAAAAATAAATAATATAAATCCCTGGAGCATACATTAGCTAGTGTGCTCTTCATAAAGTAATTAAAATTTTTTTTCTTAAACAACCTACACATTCGGCTTTCGACTAGGATAACGCCACAACTTCAAAGTATGAAAAGAATATATACATATAACTACTGGCATCAAGTTGACACGTTGGATGACAGTGCTGATTGTTGTAAACTAACTTTAGTTTTACATATTAAAGGTCTGACGCCCATAATTTAAAATTAAGGAAAATTTAAAATTTATTTATTATTTGTTTATTTAAAAAAAAAATAAGGGAAATATGAGTACCTACCTGCCGGATATAATAATTTGAAATTTAAGAAATACTGTGAAATTTACTTTTCTTATCAACAAAAAAGGAAAATTGTTCATAACACGAAGTGCCTAATATTAACGTTTCGCTATATGTACTTGTATTTTAGTCATTTTTATATTTAATTACAAATCTACAAATAATTATTGAAGTTATCTGATTTAAAAGCAAGTGGACGTATCACGTCTAATTTAAAACATGTTTTACGTATTTCCATATATGACTATAAAAATATATTTTATAACAATAACCGGTATAATACAATCAAATCTTATCAGAAAAACAAATATAGGAAACGTTTGATAAGTTATTTGATATTTGATTATTAGTTCTCTGATGAATTAGTCGTGTTTTTATTACCAAAACAGTAAAAGAGTCCCTGAGTTCCGCTGTATAATTTTCATTTAAAAGTATTTTCTACAAAAAGTTTCTGTGTTTGTAGTTATTGTGCTAGTGCTAGTGGCCGTATATTTTAAAATATTTTTCTTTCATAATTGTATGTAATTATTTCAGTCTGGATATAATTTTTCTTTTTAAGGGCGCGTGTAAAAGCGTTAGTATTCATAACATCCGCAGGATGCTTTGTGTGGGCGCCACTTGTACTTTTACATAGGTCATACAATTCGAAATCCTTTGCCAAACTTTACTTCTCAACTGGGGCAGTACACTAAGGTATTTCCGAGCTGAGAGGTTTATGTCGCTCGGCGGTATTACTTAACCACCGACAAAGAATTATAATGCTTACAACCGTGTCCTGTTGTTTTCACCATAGAGAACATTATTTTTATAAAAATTTTGTAATCATTATAACATCTTATTTCTGGTTAGCGGTATCTAAAATATCTTATAATCTGGTTAATTTTTACCTCCTATTTCTAGATAATAGTAATAATACTTTTCTTGATGATGAATATGCAATTAGTAAATAGAATTTATCTTTGGAGAATAGTGATATCTCAAAATCTTGTAATCGGATTTTTTTTTTATCTTTCATTTGTAATTATCGTATATAAACCCTACCTGTTCTGTTTTCTTATTTTTTTACGATATTATACGTACGAATGGGGAATACGAAGGAATTATAATTTTTTGAGTTGTAATATTGGAGTTATCGAACGTTAAGCTAGTTTTTAATCGAGAATGGGTCAAAATTAAAGTACGAACGAAGTGGGGGTTTTAAGACCCGCGAGTGACTAAAGATGCTTTAAAATTTAGAAATAATGTAATAAAAAATTGCTTTACTACTAGTGTAACTTAGGTAACAGACGTATGTAATACATGTGTATTGCATATCCTACTGCAATATTATAACATTATTTCTAAATTTTAATACCGTTTTTCGCGAAATAATTGTTATACAACCCTATACAATATTTATATTGTTGAAATCAGAAAAAAATCTCTATCTAATGGGCAAAAATTATATAGGGTACCATTTAAAAAAATATAATTTTGTTCTACCGTTTGAGAACCACGTGTTGAATTTTCGGTTTGTTATTACTGATAAATTAGCTCCTTATTCTTGATCATTTTTTGTATATAACATTTTTCTCTAGTCATTTGTTCACAATGGTTGTTTTAAAGGAAACACTCTGTATATTGAAAAAATAAAAAAAGACAAAAAAAATTGGAAATAGAAAATGCTACCAAAATTAAGCATTTTTTATAAGCAGTATTTACTACCTGAAATAATATGTAGGCGAATTCCTCGTGGATTACCGTACAGAGAAATGTATTGCGACAATTTAATAAATAAATCATGACTTATGAACCGTAATTGCACTTATACTTTTCGCATTCATTCCTTGTGATTTTTTTATTTCAAATTATGTAAAGTAAAATGAACGAACTATTCATAGTGTTACTAAAAATTATTTGATATAAATTAATCATAAATCTTGACATTTATTTCAATGCTGCTTTTCGGGTTTCGAATAATGTAAATGTGAAAAATTGTACTGTTGTTTAAATTAATACAATCGAAAATAATTTATTTATTTTATATCTTTTTCTCTTGGCGAAATCTCATTCATCAAAAGGGAAAGATATCAGTACTTTGGTAAGGAAAACAGTTTTGATAATATAAATTGTATTGTTACTCCTAGCGACAAAATCGTGAAACTGTTAACATTGTGTATACGGCAATATTTTCGAAAGCAGTTTTCTCAAAAACTTATAAATATTTAATTTTGTTTTCAAATTTTTAAAACATACATCAAGTATTAGTGCAAGACATAATTTTCGTCTTCATAAGTTTTCCAGAGTTTAGTTATAAGTTATAAGTAAAATAATTATTGTCACACCAAACGGATATTTTTTACCATTGTTATATTGAAATAATAACTCTGAAGATATTGATTACAACAAAGAATATTTAGGGGGCGCTAAAATATAATTTTGCACAAAGGCGCCTTTTACCCACAGAACGGCACTGTCTGCGGGTCCCAATATTTAAAATAAAGGAATACATGACGTCATTGTTATTTGAAATAAAACATATTACTTGTTTCAATATCTTGTATTTATTTAATATAAGCTTGTGTATGCATGTAGATTTCCAATATTTTTCTTTTTCTTCTCGATTAAAAAAAGTATAATTTGTAATAACTTAAAGTTTCGTTTTTTAGTCCCACGATGGCATAACCCCACACCGCTCCCGCCAACGTTCTCCCACCAACCGGCACCGGTCGCCGACTCACAGACCGACGGCGCAAAGCATGGACGATCCGTCAACACCACAACGGGGCCCCATCGGATTGGACCATTCAGAAGAACTTCTCAGCAGCCTCGAAGCACCTGATGATGGCGAGGTGTGCTATTCATCCTTCCTCAGCAACGGCAGTTCCGAACATGTGCAATATGATGAAACGGATGCGAACACGGCTAAAGCACTGGCAGCTATAGAACACCTCAATAAGAAGATTATAAGGGTTCGGGAATCGATTCGGATGGAACAAACTATGAGAGATGGTGAGCAGCTCTATATAATATTTGTAATCGTACCATGTATTGTTTAATTTACTATAGGCGATGGGAAATAAGATCGTAGCGCCAAAGTGGCTTTTAAAGAAACTAATGTTAACGGGATAATTTGACATTTACTAATTGCATTTATGCATTAAGTGTGTAATATTAAGAGATATTATATTTATAAACATAATAGATAACACCTGTGTTTATACAAGCAAGAAAATGTCACGTGTATAACTTATCTCATCAACTATAGTTCCGTAAAATACCACCAGATGTCATATTGCTTATTTCCAATCGTCTATAGCAGCTCTGAACTTGAATACCACTCCTAGGCTAAACAGATAGTCGTGTACAGTACGTGATTATCATTGTATCTATGTGCGCCAATGCTTATGATGACGTGCATCAAGTTCAGAAATCGGCACTAAAGTAATTCATTATACGATATCATACAAATGCAGTGTTGCCAGCCGTATGATAATTATTGCACATTTAAGATAATTTGGAAAGGGGTACAATAGTAAAATTGTACGTAAAATAACAAAAAATATGTATAAGAAAAACGAATTAAATAATTCCGATAAAAAGTTTACGATAAAACACATAATTTTGAGTGATCTTTACAATAACTTCAATGTCCGAGTTATATAGCAACATTGAGTGATGTAAATTTAACCTATAAAAATAAATATTCATTTTATTTTCACAATTTTTCGATTTCAAACAAAATTTTATATGCATCTCGGTACTCAAGTTCCATTTGATCATTTATATGGTTTATTTTCCACATTTTATATGTGCATAAATACGAGGTAAATTTTAATTTTGAAAAAAATCAATAGTTTTTTATTTGGAATGACTCCTTTGTAATAATGGAGTATTCTTTTTTTTCTTAACTATTTACTTCTAGTTTGAATCACAAATATTAAATTTAAGGTGGTTAATATTACTTTTAATTTTAAATTTGGAAATGGCTAAATGTAAGGTGGCGGTATTATACAGGATGTAACAGCTAAACGAGCTACTTCATATAATTTACAATCTTATAGAAGACCAAGGGGAACATCCGAATAGAGAAGAAAATATTTTTTTTAAGCCAGTGGATCTCAAGTTACTACACGAATTTATATTTTAAGTCCCATTCGACAGAGTATTTTTTGTTTTCTCATACATAACCTACTAAGAAATAATTATAGAAATAAAATTTATTTAAATTTCAATTGAATTAATCGCAATATTTTTATTAAGGAAGGATGTAAAATGATTACTTCGTTGAATTCAGAACAAGAAACGCTATCGAATTGGCCTAGAAAATATATGCCATCCCATTTAATAAAATATATATGTAATTGTAACTTGAGAACCACTAGTTTAAAAAAATATTTTCTTTTCTATTCTATAAGATTGTCTTATAGTATTTTATTGTATCTTTAATAATATAGAAAATATTTTAGGTAGCTCGTTTAAGGGTGCGTTTCAAACAAAGTATTTAAAGTTTGATAATTTTAAGCCTGTTTAAACAACAAAGAATAATGTATTATACATCAAAATTCATGATTTTTTTTGGACTATCATTTAAAACTATTTTAAATAAGTTTCAAAATTTATTACAAAATTTTAAAAACGTAATTTTCTAATTTGCTTTCGTTTTATGACGTAAATAGTTTTAGGTGATAACTACTATTTTATACTAACTAAATAAATAAATTTTTTTTCAAGTGTTGCCCTCAATTCTTGTAATTTTCTTAAATTGTTCAAAGTGAGAAATGGTAATATTTTGCACAATTTTACAGTTTAGTCACTGCGCATAGTGCAAGCTTTCTCTGTAAGATAGCATCACACTCGAGTATCGGTAATATAGAATATGAAAAATAGCGCGCTATTACTCATATCATGAATAGAGTAATTTGGTAGATAAATATAAATTTCGTGCGATATTTATATTTTCTTTAAATGAGAACAAATACGTAGTTGACATTTTGAATTTCAAAATCACATTCTTTTACACGCAATACCAAAAATGATGATTTTGTTTTTATTTATTATGTGAAATGGATCATAATATCAATCATGACGGTACATGATTGATGTTGCGATCCTTATAGTATACATATAGATGAACTCGGATATAACGTACACCCAATGTAGCGAATACTTGTTTATAACGAACAGAAATAATTTCCCAGAATATAAATCTTACCTATTATTTATACCTATTGTGCGCTTGCATATAACGAACCTATTTATAGCGAACACTCCCATATAACAACCAATTTCTCGGTTATAAGGAACAATGTACCACAACAGAAATTTTTTATGTGTGCATTGTGCATATAAAGTATACATGTGACGGTACTGAAAAACGATATCTACTGGTTATTGAATTATCTCATTTTAAATTTTGAATACATTTTGGTTTATGTTATGGTGTTTGTGTGTATTTTCAGATTATTATTATATTTTTACGTTAGTCACGAATGTTTTTTAGTTTCTAAGTAGATAGAGTTTGTATTTTGATAAAGTGTGTCATTTTTTACCTTCCGTCACCTTTAGGTAAGGAAAGTATTGTCTTTGGTTAAAAAAATCGGTGATGAGTTTTTAATGAATAAGCACGTCTTAAAGTCCCTAGAATACGATTTTACCATTTTTACGATGATGTCTGTATATATTTCTGTGCGTGTGTGTGTGTGTGTGTGTGTGTGTATGTGTGTGTGTGTGTGTGTGTTGTGTGTGTGACTATTCTTTCGGTTCCGATAACTCCAATACTACAATTCAAAGAAATTACATTTTTTTCGCATTCCTCTTTCTGCTGACGTAATTAAATTTTGGTTGGAAGATGTCAACCGGGAGTACCTTTACTTGAAGATTTTAACAGATTTTCTTGAAAAAACGCTGTTAAATATCATTTTTCACTTTTAATGTTATTATAAATATTTAAGAATATGTTATTCTATATCCGGTTTGATTGGATTTTATGCATCATATTCAATGGATTTAGAGTTAAATAAAGAAATAGCTATAGCTATTTTTTAATGTAGTACATATATGTACTACATTAAAAAAATTCTGATTTCTGATTGACAGATATCAGTGTCAAGTGCAATTGGTATACGAGCCCAAACTCATAATAATTCGGCTAGTTTACATTTTGAAGAAATTATAAAATCTACGCATATAGTTAGAAATTTCTACAAATTCTTTCGGCTTCTTTAAATGTAGACTTAAAACTTTAATAAACTGTGGACCAAATTGCTGGTGATAATAGTTTGACCGGTATTTTAATGGTCATCTTCTAGTATTTAGCTTGTAACGCAACTCTTTACTTTTGACACAATGAAAAACAACTTCGTATAAATCTAGTGGGTACAGTAAAACCTACCTTGCAAAACATAACGACAATGATCACAGGAAAATGTGCAGGGCTTAGGGATACAAATGCCTAATAGAATTAAAGCAGGTATTACTAATAAAGACGATGTAACCCAATATTAAATGGCGGAATACTTGAATAACATATTCAGTTTTGGTAAGCTTAAAATCAATATTTTAAACTAGTATAAAGAAATTTGTAGAAATTTCTCACCATACTATTTGCTATACCCACAAATTCATTCCGAGTGTTCGGCAATTTTCACTGTATATTGCCGTACCATACATAATGACATTTATAAACTTCATTTTGAGTACTCTAATGACATTCATAATAGGGCTGAGTAATATAATGGATTAATTATATTATTTATAAATAAATCAAAAACAGCATACCCATCTGACAAGCAGCTGGTAGATGATTTAAACAATTTGATTTAAATCATGATTCAAATCAAATGATTTTTTTTAAATAATCATCGTTTCCAATGAAAACAATTATTTATTAAAAATAAAGGGTCGCCATGGAAAATAAACTGAAATATTTGACATAAATCAATATTTAGAAACAAAATAAAAATTCAAAATATTATTAGTTATAAGAATAATTATAAAGAAATACTGTTTCAGCTTTTTTGTGCCAGGTCTATCTCCACTCTAGTGAAGAAGTCAGCTTCACAGACTTTTTGCATTATTTCTCTTGGTTTATCAATTTTTTTATTAAATAAAAAAGATTTATATGAAAACAAAAAAAATAATAACAAAAACGACAAAAACTAACAAGTACCTTTGTAAATATCAGAGACAATAACAATAACAAAACTACTAATAATGATAATAACAAATTGACAAAATCAATGAAATTGAAAATTCGAGCAGCATACTAATATCGAGACAGCTTCGATAATAGAATACCCTACCAACCATCCAACCCTCTATTTTGCTCTAGACATGCGTCCCCCGTCCCGCCACGGGGAAGTATTAATTTCATATTAGCTAAGATTTGAACCTGCAAACACAGAGCCATCTGTGGAATACTTTTATCATTTACAATTAGTTCTTATTTAACTCAGCATCACCTCATGGCGCTGTTTTTTCAACGCACCCTTAACTGTTATACAAACCGAGAATTCGGTCGACCATCGAATTTTTTACGATTGTAATACGAGTAGTTCAGTGGAATGTAACGATTGAAATAGTGATTTTTGCCTTTCGGCGAATTTTACCTATATAACCGAGGGTGTGGAGTCTGAATCGAAATCAGGTGTCGGAATCATGGAGTCGGGCAATTTTTAGTGGAATCGGAGTTTGAGTCGGCATTAAAACTTCCGACTCCGATTCCAATTTTTCCACATTATTGTACAATGAAACAACAAATAAATTTAAAAACAAAATCTGCGAAAGCGAAAACTATTTTTTATTTAATTCATCATAAATAAATGTACTGTAGGAGATAAGCATGATTTAAAATTTTTATAATTAGAGTCGGAGTCAAAGTTGGAGTCGCAATTTTTTCCTCGGCTCCACACACCTGTAACAGGTAAAATCCGCCAAAAATTATGTTAGATCAAAAACGCCTAGCAAGCGAAAAACAAAAACCGTCACAACACGTTACGAAGATTGAAATTTGTTTGTAACATAACCTAAAAAAAAAAAAAAAATTACATATATCTTCACGACATATTACCCATTACTAGGTGGGCCAATCTGCTTTTTACGCAGATTTCGGTAATGGCGAGTGCATCACAGTGGGTCACTGTTGCGCCAGTTTAAATTCGAAGTAATTTTGGTATCAGTCGCAGTTTTATACTCTTAACACTAGCACAAGACACGCCTACTGGAATAGGTCATCAAGAAATAATTTGGCCATCCGCGCCCTCAACACATTCAACTAAATGTACTGCATGTCAGTACATAATGGCCACATGCTTGAGTATCTGATCGCGAATCTGGGGAATCGGGTTCGATCCCGACCGACGCCAAACATTTCGAATTTTAAATGGCACAAAATTGACACCTGTGGTGCACTCTCCACGCCAGCAATGAGTGCCCGTGAGGTGACGCATTGTAAACGCCCACACGGTACAAAAATTTCATCATTATCAATATCTGTGTACAAAGCAGATTGGCACACCAGCAATGAGTAATATGCCGTGATGATATATTTATTTATTTGAATAAAATGTCAGTAATGTATTTCACTATTCAATAATGTTTTCTACTAAAGCAATTTATTGTTGCAGAAAACGTAAACGAATACCTGAAACTGGCCGCAAATGCCGACAAGCAGCAACTGCAACGAATCAAAGCAGTATTCGAGAAGAAAAATCAAAAAAGCGCTCATGTGATCTCACAACTTCAAAAGAAACTCGACAGCTACTCGAAACGGTTACGAGAATTGGAACAAGGGGGCTCCGGCGCTGCGCCCCATCGACCGCCCAGAGAAGTTCTCAGAGACATGGGCCAAGGCTTGAAGTAAGTCCCAAACTTGAACTTGCTATCTACGTATTTCATGAAAGTTGCTAGTAGCGTTGGTAATGTCAATATTTAATTATGTACTTTCGATAAACTTGTTCCTCAAAAGTTTTAAGTAAACGAAAGTTAAATATAAATTTTGGAAGAGCTAATATTACAACTTCGTAAAGTGAATAATTAAAATGTCTTAGTAATTTTTATTATCTAATTTTTGCGTGATAATGGTTGGTAAATTTTATCGTTAAACTCCGTGGGTTTGTGCAATTTATTTCTTTACTCATGAATAAGTTATTTGGAGTAAGAAAAAATAACTTTACATTTGAATATTTTTATTACATAAAATGAAAATGAGTATATCATTTATCATACTTCCCACAGGGAGTAATGTAGTGTTATAAAAAAATGATTACGTCATTTTCATGTATTTAAGATTATTATCTGTGAGTTTAAATGACAGGATAATAGCAAGATAAGTTCGTTTGAAATTTGTTGAATTGTTTAACAAAAAAGCAATATTTTCTTCTTTTAGGAATGTTGGAGGCAATATTCGGGATGGCATCACAGGGTTCAGTGGATCTGTCATGTCCAAGCCAAGAGAATTTGCGCATTTAATCAAAAATAAATTCGGCAGCGCAGACAATATTAACCATTTATCGAGTACGTATCATTTCTTTTCTTACTTACAGTATTACTCTCTTGCCAGTTTGAAACTAAAAATACTTACCTTGTACATATTATACTACCAAGTAATATATACCATTGAAAGCTTGAATCGCTTACTGGTTTTGAGTAACAGATTTTACTATTTTTTATTGGTATTGAACTTGACTTTTGTCCTGCATGGAATTTGTAAATACTTTTTCGTAGTGATGGGCACTTGCCGGTAAATTATGATTAGGATAATTACTTAACCAGAACTATGCTTTTAAGTTACAGAGGGGTTCAGCCTCTGTTGTATGTAACAGCGGTCTAAAAAATAGAAAAATTGTGCCTTAAAACACACATACATAACTAATACAAAATTATTGAAAGTAGAAAGAAGAATAAACATGAAAGAAAATGTTTTGAAGAAGTTTTTATCCTGAATTACCGGGAATACATCTTACAAACGTTGCCATTCGATCGTATTCGTTTGCTATCATTGCTGCTCGTGCGCAAATATCCTCGGAAACGATTCTGGGTAGCATAACTTGCAATATTTACATTAATTAGGATTCCCAGTATTTCAACCCATTCGAATTTGGTAAAATCTTGCCGGGACATTCTGATAAAATGTATAATGTATTATTCAAGTCAGATATTAAGTTCGTACCATAATATCTATTTTTACTTCTGTATAAATCATTCATCCAAACAGTTCTTTGTTTTCTCTTCTTTTTTTCTTTTCGTAGTTTTAAAATTCTACTGATAGATAACGATATACGCGGCACTGGCTATAACTAACTGATTTGCACTCATATGAATCCTTTCAATTTCCACAACAAAAACAAGGAACAGAATCAACCTTTCCCGGCAAATGGTAGCGAACTATTGGAAATCGTTTTCCACGCGTCCACATAGCAACCATTCCAGACATTCGTGGCTCACATTTTCTTTTGATGTTTTTTATTTTTACCGACAGCCAATGGAAAACGTTCGTTTGCAATGCTAGCCATTCGAACCACACTTAATTCATTGCAAACGATCGTCTACACTTGGCATATAAGTAAACCTGCAACGCGAACGAATGGCAACGTTTGTCAGATGTATTCCCGTCTTTATTATAATAACGCTGTTGTGAAGCGCGCATTTACATTATATTCTTATGCAGTTAAACGTCACTTTTAACAAAAATGCTCTATAAAAGTGAGTTTGTAATACTTGCCGTTATATTTATGTAATGGGGTCATTTCACATTTTCTAATTTATTGTTTTTTTTGCAAGAATAGGTCAAATTAAATATGTAGGTGTGTGTTTTACACTTTACAAGTCTTTAGAATCAGATATGATTTTTTAAAAGTTGCCTTTAATTTCAAATATTTGGACCCTCACGGCTACGTCACGACTTAGCAGATGCGGCAGTAGAGCTCTACCGGTTTTGTTTGGAACTATGATTGTTCGGGTTATCACTATGATTTTGTGTTGTTGTGACAGCAACATATTTACTTACATACATACTTTTGATTTTTATTTTAACAAATGTTTTATTTACATTCCTTTACTCTTAACTCTGCTGTCACCTGTCACAATTTGAGGTTAGTTTGTTTACAACAGCAAACGGAAACCACGTGGACCGTAAATATGTGTATGTGAGAGGAATGTCTTTCTGTTAGTAAGAAACCGTGACGTCACGAATTTTACAGCCGCGAAAATTTATTAGCAAATTTATGAATGAAAAGACACATATTTAATGTTATTTTATATTACTATATTTATTAAATGAGACAGATTTCATGATTTTATAAAAAGAACGATTTTTTTTAGAATGACCCAATTACGAATAATAATGCAACAAAGAATTCATTTTCTGTATGTAAATAAATATAAAATAAATAGTATTAAATACATAAAAAAAACATTTTTTTGAAAATATTATTTTATATTATTAGGCAGCGGTCACACTGGACAAGTGGGATCGACTAACGCCGATTGATTGCGATCGATTAAAAATTAAACTAACACTAGCTTATGGGAATGGTCACACTGCATGCATCCACTATGGTCGAACGATGTCGAACGTCGACGAGCGGTTTGATATATCAAACATGTTTGATATTCTAGTCGGTCGACAGCGATTGATGTGCTTATGCATGCTCAGTGTTGTCATATTTTTCATACCAACTTAACTGTTTTGATATTTGTGTACAGGTTAAAAAGAATATTGTTAGAATATTACAGCCATATTACTAGTATTATGAAGGAAATGTGGAGAGTTAATGAAATAGACCATAGTTTAAAAACTGTGTAAGAAATAATGTACAATTTTATGATCAAAGCACACCAGGAAACAGTAATAATTGTAAGACAATGGAAAAATTATGGATGCAAATTTCTCTAATTTTAAAAAAACTCATAAGGTTTGTCATTTATTTAAATATTCCTGAAAACATATGCGATTCAGTGCAAAAAATTTTTTTTTTCTTTAAATTTAAGTTGGTATCATTTTTGTGGAAATATTTACGTCGATTCATGCAGTGTGACATATCTCCTAAAATTTCGGTCGGTCGCTATTGATCTACCACAGTTGATCTTGCTTGATCGATTGCATTCTACTCAATGTGACCACTGCCTTATGCGTGAAACTAAAATTAACCGCATAATTATGCAAACCAAAATTTACTCAGCTAATTAACTTTAATTATGCTAATTATAATGACCGGTTATTTATCATCGCTCATCACTACTTTTTCGATTGGTTGTGGTTTTCTTAAATTTCTAGTTCGCTTCCCTTGGCTTAATTTACTTTAAGCCTTACATAGTCTGGGCATCGGTTCCAAAGTAGGCCCACGAGATTTAACCACAGCTAAACACATAACCAAAATAAACTTTAACAGAGTCTAGCACTAGGCATGTGGCACTGTAGAGCACCTAAAATTAACCTAACAACACTGGTCGCGTAATCCGTAGCCTGGTACGTAGGGGGCGGAGCGGCCGGTTCCGGCGGCGGTGGCAGTTCGGAAGGGGGCGTAGCGAGCGGCCCGGAGAGCACCAACAACGGCACGGCGGGAGCAAGTGGGACGCCTGGCAATGGGGACAAGTCTCATCACGGATCGGCTACGCTACCCGGAGGCTGCACGCTTACGTCCGGTGCATCGCAGGGCTCCGTGGGACATGCAGCACCTTCCAAGTTCCCCAGCGACGAAGGCAGCGAATGCAGTAGTGTCACATCTGAAAGTCTGCCAGGGTAGGTTAAAATATGTTTAGTTTACGTAGATTACAAGTAGACACGTTAGGTGGAAGTTTAGAAAATATAGGATTAATTAGCACGACGCTTTAGCTTCCAAGCAATTTTCTGTACATATAAATTATAAGATGGTTTCTTTCCTAAAATAAGAAGGTTCACAATGAAATAACATTAAAAATTTGTTTGTACCAAAATTTAAAAATAAAAAATACTAACACATGCACGCATTTCTATTTATAGAGCTAAAGTATCTTGTCCTGTATATATTCTCACAAATATTATACAGAATGTTCTTTTTAAATGGATCATCATCTTGAGAACTATAAATCAGAGGAATAAGTGAATATTTTGGGTTTCTAATTGATCATTTTTTTTTATTTAATTATCTTTAGTAGTTACAAATTTTGAAATTTTTATACTATCTTTTCAAAATGACAATTAAATATTTCTTAAAAGAAAAATTATAAAAAGTTTTGTTTCATTCATAATTTTTCAGTGGCGGTTCCTTCATTAGGTCATTTAGTCAATGACCTCCCAAAGGATTTGTCAGAACAGAAAAGAAAAAGCGAAAGAATAAAAGTAATAAAATATTTTGAATTTAATAAGTTTTAATACAATCAGTCCATCGTCTCGTTAGCGTTGCTTGCACACGACACCCCTGTGTTGAAAGCCAGACAACAAATGGCGCGCACTAGTGAATTTTGTGCCATTGAAAATTCAAAATAATCTAATCTGGGTTTCCGGATACGCAATCAGACAGGCACATGGCCACGAAACCCCATAATAATAATATGTAGTCATATTTAAGAAAAACTAATATAAAAATTTATACGCATTTTTCTCAGAAAAATCGTTATGAGAAGATGAAAATAGTATGTCATTGAATTCAGAATTAAATGTTCCAATAAATAAGTAAAAAATATGTTAAAAGTTATGTCCCGTATTTTATGAACCGCTGGTCGCAATATTTTTTTCTGATTATTACATTAGTCTTGTAAAATAGAAATTATTTGTCAATTTAACTTATTTTCGCACGATAGCAATAACGGTGGTCCATTGAAATGAATATCCTGTATAAGGAATACAAGTTCTGCATTACTTGTTGGGAAATACTACGAATATATTATTAATATAACAGAAATACTTGTGAAAAATTATTAGCATTAAAAAAATGCCTAAAACTCGTTTTAGACAAATATACAGTCATATTTAATAATTTTTTGAAACTTTTCATAAGCCACTACATTGAAAAATTTTCTTAATATATTTGACATAATTTATATGTCTGTATTTCTAAGCTATTATTTTCACTGTCCAATGAGTATTGTAAATAATATAAATGTAAAAATATATTAAATAAAGAGTATGACAAACGATAAACACTTGCGACTTTTCAAATTTCTCTTTTATGCGGTTGTAAATCTTTTTTAAACAAATTTATTAAATTTATGACCGTTTAAAACGGACTTGTCTCTTTATTGCACTTCATAATTTACGAAATGATGTGAATTTTGTTTGGAATCATATACAAATTAAATTTAAAAGTTAGCACAAAATATGATCACCACTAAACTTGAAACATAAAAAAATGGCAATCTGCAATTAAATCACTTTGCGTTACAGCAAGTAGTTTAGATAGTACTCACATTACACAAATAGAACCAGAGTTTGTATGTCCACCCAAGTGTGTTTTTTGGGAATAAGCTTTTTAAATTTTCCAGCTACCATGGTAGAAACCCAGAAACAGGAGGCCAAGGGGTCTACAGCCTCAAACCCATATTCGCAGAATTACAAGAACGTAGAGAAGATTATGAACGACTCAGGGAAAAATTAGACGGGTATAAAAATCTACAACAAGAAGTGCAATTTCTTAGTTCTGCCCTACAGGTAAAATAATTTTTGTATTTTGTTTTTGTAGAATATAACCGTTCCTTATTGTACATAATTATATTTCCTCTCGGTTCATTTTTTATAGTAACGCACATTTTCGAATAATATTTGTATTTTATTGTCTTAATCGTCCTGGAATTGGGATTTTTAAAATCCTGTTGGGTAGATTAGTAAATAAATTACTTAATAAATCATTTTAATTTTATTCAATATTTTTTGTCAGGAGGAGAGATTTAGACTGGAGCGATTAGAAGAACAAATCAACGACTTAACAGAGCTACATCAAAACGAAGTAGAAAATTTAAAACAAGCTCTTGCTGACATGGAAGAAAAAGTTCAGTATCAAAGTGAAGAACGGCTTCGAGATATACACGAGATGTTGGAACATTGTCAGACAAAGGTAAATAATATTTTAATTTTTTTTTGTTGAAATTTATAATGTTGTGTTTTATAGATGCAAAAAATGGAACATCAAGCAGCTCAACAGCAACAGTATGTTACTCTTGAAGGTTTAGATAATTCTAATGCAAGAGCTCTAGTCGTTAAACTCATCAATGTTTTGCTTACTGTTTTACAAGTCGTTCTATTACTTGTAGCTACAGTGGCAGGCATAACTATGCCCTTCTTACGCACTAGGTAAGCTTTGTTTAAACAGTTAAAATATTATTTATTTATTCGTGGCTAGGTCGAAATATTTTAAAAATAATAACATATCATTGTTACTTCAAACCACAGCCCACAGCCTAAAATTCGCAGTGGTACTCATAATGAGAGCCTTAGGGCAAAGTTTGACGTAGATGGCAGCACGGAGCTAGTTTCTTAAGCCCGTATTACAAGGTACATATTTTTGTTAGAATGAAGAAGTACACACATATTATTGTGTGTAATAATGAATTTTCATGGTTGTGGCCGTTGTGGTACAATATATATAAACACAAATACACAATGTGCAATAAGTGCAATAAAACAAACGTTGATATAATTTGACAAATACGAAAATTTATTATTTTTATTTTAATTAATGGTTATGTTTAATGCTCAATCGAAATTTCAAAGTCTTTTGAAGGTTAAAAGTAACTAACTCACTAACGAGCTATCAGGAGAAATATTGTGCTAAGGCTATCATTTGCCTTGAATACTTTTATATGAATTAATAAAATGATAGACGCTATTTCCCCGATCGGTTCACGTTAGAATCAATTTATAAATTTACGCCATGTACGTACGTTGATGTGCGTCGCCCATGCGTACAATATCTTACAATCATTTGGAGGTTAATTTTTTGTTTTGTTGAAAAAATAATAAATGGGAACCATTTTGAAAAGTGTCTAGCTGGACTTGTTTGTCTACAACATTGTATTTATTTCAAAATGTTAAAATAAATATAAATACTACAAAAATATGGGCTACGTTGTACAATAATAAAGAAAACAATATTATCGACGCGTATGACACAATGGCCCGTACTACGATCACGGTTTTAACTAAAACGCTGTTTTAAGAAGTGTCAGATAACAATAATAATTTAATAACAATAATAAATAATATCGAATTTATCAAAATATGTTTTAAAAAGCAGAACATAGTTTGTATTCAAACAAATATTTTTTAAAAAATCGATCTTCAAACATACGCGCAAAATTAAATGTTGAAATTTGAATTTGACATTTTTTAAAACGGCGTTTTAGTTAAAACCGTGATCGTAGTACGGGCCAATATGATTAGCTACCGTTTGGCCCTCGCACAACGCGACGACTCTTTTGCGTTAGCGTTACATAAGCTGAGCGTCAATCTATAAATTAGGCTTTAGTTCCAAATTCTCTCGCTATCGTGAATGAAGTATAGTAACAGCACATTATTTCCTGGTAGTAAGGAAATAATTGTTCAGTACAGTACTTATAAACCCGCAAACTATAATATTAATGGATCTCCCGGTAATCATTATTCGATTATTTTTTTTCTGAAAGATGGAATAAAACGATGAATTTTGGCGTTTGTAACTCTTTCTAAATATGTATAGTTATTGAAATATATACAGGTGAATACTTGAAAGCCGAACATAGCCCGTTAACACGGGAAAATCGTTTTTCGCAGAGCGTTGTTCTCCGTTTCTACGGACAAGATGGTTGTGGTAAATGCATGTTATTCAATTTCATATTAATGGCAATAGCCGTGGAATTTTCACAAATAGATGTACAAATGTTTGACATTTTATCTGCCATAATTTGTCAGCTATGATTTTTGGTGTTATTATCCTTTAATGTTTTAAAACCTATTACAAAATGTTTGGCAAAAAATAAATTAATAAAATGAGGTAGTTCAGTTTTTTTTTTAAATTTTTTTATTAGAAGTATTTTCAAATTAAAATTTTCCATATTTTTTACTTTGCACAATTTTTGTTTTTAAATGAGAAAAAAAATATTGAAAATACCGGACATATCTATTCCCGCCACTGTGACGTTACCCTTGCCGCCTCCATCGCAACTTAGTTCCGACGTGCTGCTCGAAGTATGACAAAGATATTTTGCAACGGATGTCTTGCGGGGTAAGGGGAACTTGTTTGTTAGGTTACATTGATGTCAAGTTAGCACGTGTTTTACTTATTTATTTTTGTTTGAGCAAGTTTGTAACGACGTTTTGTATTACAGTTGATAAATATTTCTAATTATTTTGTCAGGTAGGTACAGCAAAATTCACGGGTACTGACGCAGACCCGCGCATACTGGGCCACGCCTTCCTTAGGCACGATTGGTGCGAAAAATGTCAGTAGCGTGCTCCATATTTAACTTAAATAGAGTTTAAACATAAAAATGAATAATGTTGCACTTCAAAATAATAAACAAAATTGTAGTTAATAACAATAAAATAAAACATGGGCACGTAATAAATGATAGATTACAATAATAATAATAATAATAATAATAATAATAATAATAATAATAATAATAATAATAATAATTTATTAACAAAAACGCGTGCAAGTCTACAAAAGAAGAGGTACAACAAATTAACTCAATAAAAAATAAAACAATATGTACATACAATGTTGTCTTTTCTTAATATCTTTTTAAGTTTCTAAATTTTCCAGTATAATCTTTTTTGTTACACGTGCAATACTTTCAAGTTACCGTTAAACGTTAAAGTATGTTTCTGTTCTACACAATGTTACAGCATAACCAATACTAAATTTGTTATTATTTATGGACTTTTGATGTTCTTTAATTCTTTGTTTAAATTACCGGCGTGTATTAAATTGAATGTGACCCTTGTAATGGCCAAAGCGGAAAGTAATTCACACAAAGATTTAAAGAACATTATTAGTCCATACTCCAATTGTTAAAATATGTTCACCAAGTGCCAACCAGAAATTCAATCCAATATATGGATATTGAAATACTACTTAACAATGCTACGCCACTGACTCGAAACTAATTTTGTGCTTAGCCATTTGGAGTAGGGGGAAGATCGCAGTTTGATCTTATGCGCATATTTTCCTCTCGCCATCACGTTTGGCGTTTGCTGTATGTATATAGAAAATTTGTAAAAGAGTATTCAATTACTCAATGTATTTAATTATTTTTAGTATGGGAACTAAATATTGTTAAACAACGACACTAGCGGCATTTGCGGCTTTAAGTATGTAAGTGTGACGTCACAGAGAAGAGGTCGATTTGAATCATGTAATATTTTAAATAACTTTTTTGAAATATTTACATAATAAATGGCGAATTTTATTACAGTATATATCTTAATATGAGTCATATATTGTAAACAAATAAGAATTTCATTAAATTTTAACATATGGTAACTACCTCATTATAACAAAATAAAATTTGCAGAAGTTATAATAACGAATTTTGACAGATAAATTGTTAAACATGTATTTATATTTTTGGTGTCATTTGATGCAGAAATTTTGTATCTTTCTATTGATACACAACCATTGTAACAGTCTGCGAAAAACGATTTTGCCGTGTTAACGGGCTATGTTTGGCTTTAAAGTATTCACCTGTATATTTACGTTAGTCCTTTAATATGTGTGTCTCCTAGTCAGCAAAGCAAGAAATAAAATTGTTTACTTATGTATTTACCCACTTGTTAGCAATTTTATGTTTTGAATAATATAAAATTATGTTATTTTCCTTAGTATTATGTATTAGAATCACTGTAGTTGGCGTCAAATTGTTATAGCGAGTAAATAAAATAGTAAAATCATTTAAAATTAGTCATATTTTCATAATTGGGCAAAACAATATGCAACTTTTTTTTTAAGTACCAGATCCCATTTTGAATAATAGTGCAAAACTCTTTAAAAGTACATATTTCTAGTAAGAATTATAACGAATTAGGCATTTTATGACGTCTAATGCATTACATTTACAAAATCCATTATGAGTAAATGTACCATTGTAGGGTCTCAAACTTATAAGTATTTGATTAACAAGTTAATACTATAAAGTTTCAAAAGAATTTTATATTTGTCAATAAATTTAGTTAAATTAATATTTACATGAATGATTTTTTTTTTTAATTAGAACTGCTACTCTTAAAACAAAACTTATATAAATGACGTAACTTTTTTTTTGTTTAATTTCTGTTAAAATATTATTTGCAATGTTTCGGTATTATAAACCTATATTTTCATTAGGCAATTTACATTTTATAAAAAGTAACTGCTAATAAAAAAAACTCTCCTTAATTATTGGGATAGGCGAAGGATGAATATAAAATTTCATTAAAATGAAATATTGGTTTATCTAAAACTAATTGTTGATATTTTTTTAATTAAAAAATTACATTATTAATTATATATTGTGTTCATTTGTACATTATCATTTAATTTCACAACATAGCGCTTTTTGCATGAGTCATATTTGTTGTGCAGAAATTTTCTGCTTTGTCATTTTCCACAAAATAATAAAAGTTATATTATATAAAAACTTAATGAATGATAATTTTCATACAGAGTCCGCTTCCTGAGCACGATAATCCTCGTGTTTGCCATCCTGTTTGTTCTAAAACAGTGGCCGGAAGTGCGTGACATCGGCTCGCACGTTATGCACCACCTCAAGGATATGCTTGATCCAGTGAAATAGTATCTGTGGAACTAAGGGTTGATGCGTTGCGCTCGTTGGTGAATGACAAGTCCTCCAAGTGATATGGCAAAGTGTCGTGAACTGTGCACCAGCTATGCTCTTTGTGATAGCAGTATGAAACTACAATGGTTTGAATGGTACAATGCACAAAAGTTAGTAAGATTTTATAACAGCTGTTATGCAATGTGAAGAGTGCGAAGTGAAGTATATGTAAGATGCAAGGAAAGTGATTATCGTCCAATGAAACTAATGAGATTCATGGTAATATGAATTCACACGCGCTTTCTTGTATTTATATACCTGTGTTGAACTTTTTGTTTATTTAATGAATCATTTTTTTAAATCCGTAAAATGTTGTAGGGGTAGAAGCACAAAAAAGATTTTAGTTCATGTGAACAAATAATGCATTTTTATCATCGGTTCAAATAGTTTTTATTGTAATTTATTTACTTACAAAATTTTAAAATTTGTAAATAAAACGTATTTGTCTCCAAATAAATCCCCGTCATTTATATTTAATGGGAAGCCTTAACAAAATATTGTATATACATATAAAAAAATAATTTCTTTATATTTTTATTTACGTATCATATTACTCATTTTAATAAAAGTTATTATAAATTGAGTTTATTTAGTCATTTGTATATAATCGAACAAAAAAAAAATTATATATTTACCCCTGTATTTTATTTACACAAAGTATTATTTACAAAACTAGTCAAATATTTTATTTACATTAGCAGTGAGGGGTTTATTGTGAGACATTATATAATGGTAACATATTTTAGTGGTCCACCTATGATAAATGTGCTAATTAGGAAATTTTTAATGCGTCCAATCATATAAATGGTGATAGAGTAATTGAAATAATTTTAAGTATTTTTGATCCACCGTTCCTGTGAACCTTATTTTAATTACTATCTCTCTTTTAAATTATTGTAAAATATTATTTAAATGTTTTTATTTTGTATTTTATTTTTAATGGAAATGCAGTGGCACATACATATAAAAAAGACAAAATGTACCATATTGGTTTTTCATTTAGTTTATACATAAAAATTTTATTTTGGCCTGGTGTTGTGTTTTGTGTTGTCTGTTATTTTTCAATTAAAAGACTTGAATATATTATTATTGTAGTTTATTTATTTACATTTCTATAAGCTATATACACTCAGGTACAAAGAAGACGGGATTTTTTTTTTATTTGTGTTAATTATTTCGACAGCTATAAGAGCTACGAAGTCGGTTAATTAGACAAAAGTTGTCCTATATTAGGATGCCATTTTAGCAATGTATTGTTTATTCAGAAGAAATGCCTAGCTTACTACATCCCGAGAAATATGTAAGTTTTGCAGTTTTTTTTTCGCAAAACTTGTAATGGCGGTTCATGCAGCCATTTCATTTACATTTAATTTAATTTTCATTTAATTCTCATTTATGAATGAAATATGTACGCATGCGCATATTGATATATTACAATATTTGACACTAATTCTGTTTGTTAGGGTAATTTAAAAAAAAAAACGGCGCATGTGCAGTGAATTTTAATTTACATTTAAAAAGATGAAAGTTGGTTATCGTATAAATTAAATGAAAGATAAATGAGAACTTAATTAAAATGGTGCATGCATGCCAACATTGGTTTATATGCATTTAACTTTTGAATTAAATTAAATGTTAATTCAACGTAAATGGCTGCATAAATCCGCCTTAAGTAAGAAATAATTCTAAATTTTGATTTGCACTTCTTTATGACACTTTAGAATGGCGATACTTATTTTTTATCACTATTGAATTTCAAGCTACAATACCTAACCTAACCTAACCTTACAATATTTCATGTTTAATAATTATGAATACCATTAAATAGGCCGATAAGTACTATCTGTTACCTTTTGTACACTGCAATAGTTTGTCTTTCATTTTAAAATTAAAAGTTTTATTTAAAATGTTTCAAAAACAATGCTGTTAAGAAATAAATAAATATATCATCACGGCATATTATTCGTTGCTGGGTGTGCCAATTTTCTTTGTACACAGATTTCGGTAATGATGATCACATATTTGTACCTTGCGGGCGTTTACCAGATGTCACCTCACGAGCACTCATTGCTGGCGTGGAGAGTACACCATAGGGGCTAGTTTTGTGCCATTTAAAATTCGAAATATTTGGGTATTAACAAAAATGAAAATAAAAAGTGCCCCATTTTTTTGCACCTGAGTGTATTTATATATTTTGTATTTTACTGATTTACTGAGAGTATCAAATTTGGAAGTAATGCTCAAGAAAAATGATTTAGTCTAGTGGGAAGTTATTTAGATTTAATTCTATTAATTCGTATAAATTATCAAATCTACTTGTACTACCTTTTAAATTATAAACCTCTAGTTTTCATATTTAAAATTAATGTATTTACCATTTTATAAAATTTTAGGAATAAACTATGAAATTATAGCGATGTTGCTGTGTAAATAATTATAAATTATTTTGCTTCTGGAATTGAACTGTACTATTATTGACAAAGACTGTGAAACAATAATTTTCATTTTCTGATAAATTTATTGATAATTTTATAAAGGAATATTTTTTTTACAAGGCGAATTTTTAGCAGTAATTTGGTAATATACTTCTTAATAGTGTCAATTCAGAATATTTACATGTATCAAAAATAATAAATAGTCGTCCGTCTACAAGTAAGAATTTAAAATAGTAACATTACAAGAATTGATGTGCACTTATACAAATAGTAAAGGGATTTTGTTGGTAGTATGCAACCTAGACACCAGTCATGTATTTAAGTAACTTAGTGCCTATTTGCAGGGGCTTTTTTTGAATTCTTTCTGTCGGACAAATATAAATTTTATTCTAAAAGATTTCAATGTCATATGTCAATATTGTTATTATAATAGTAACAGAAATTATAGTATGTATATGGTCCTATTAAAATTATGTATATACTAAATTTTATTAAGATGGCTAAATATAAATATCTTTCCTCCTTATACTATGATAAATTTATATCTCTCGCTATTTAAAAATACCTTAATAATAAATAAAAATATTTTTAATTTAGCTATCTTTTTAAAACAACATAATAGTGATAATTACACTTAAATATTAGATCAAAATATTATAAGAATATGTAGGTGCATAGTCACTTATAATGACGCAATAAAATAGTTAATTGTTAACAATGTAATTGCTTTCACCCCCTCTAAAAACCTTCCATATTTATTAATTGAAATTGTAAAATATATTAAGTTTTATTTTTATATAAAATAGTAATTATGATTAAGTTTGTTTATACAACTAATGACTTTATCCTTAATTTTATCATAGTTCTTATTAATTTTTGTATACAAAGTAAACTTTTTAAATATTTCATACAATATAAAATATTAAACATAATGATATATCCGTATTTTTTCCAGAAATCCAAAATTACTGCAATATTGGTACAATAACTCTTCAAATTAATTATCCTGAGTGTACTCGGCGTCAGCGTCCTTTCATTCGTCCTTCTCCCTGAAGTTATTGTGTTCATGTACACTTTCAGTTGTCAAAGTTACCTATTAATAAAAGTCTGTGTTGTATTTATTTTAGGCTTGAAATATTAATTGCATAACAAATTTTGCTTAACCTGTTACTAACGTACAATAAAAATTTGCCTTTTAATGTTAATTTGAAATAAACTAACCTAACATTTGAATGCATGCAAGCAATTGTTAATAGGTAAAATAAATATTCTATTGGTTTCATGTTTTGATAGTGTTGCTTTTATTATAATTATTTACTAAATGTCAGGGGTTCTTTGCATGATACATTTATAATAATGTAGATAAGAAGCTATATTGACTTTTTATCATTTTTTGGGATTATCAGTACATTTCAACATAACATGTTAATTAAATTTTGAAGAAAATATGTCTCATATATGTTAACGTCATTTATTATCATATTTATCAACAAATAACTATTATTGTTAATTTTAATTTTTTGTTAATATAAAAATTATTACGTTCGTATTAACAAAAACAAACAGCTGCATTTTTCTCACAAGTTACTCAAAAAATTTAGATAATCTTATCAATAAATTCGGTGCGTATAAAATGTGGCCGCATCAGTAAAGTTCATTATTAGTGATTTTGAAATTGAAATACAAACATTACTTATTGTCAATAACTGTTATACTAAATCTGCTCTTCTGTCCATACTCTTATTTATCGTCTCTTGTAAATTTCGCAATCTTCAGTGTCATTTTTATCATTAAAGATAACCTTTACTTTGTAAAATATTTCTCAGTTGCGGCCGGCCCGTCTTCAGCTCTACATGCTGAGATTAGTTCATATTTGATCTTATTTGATATTTGTTATTTCTGGGGTTAAAGTACAAATCAAATATTGTTTATGTTTGTCTTTAGTGCGTGGTTGTGTGTGGATGAAAACTTTTTTGATAAGTGAATTTTTAAGACTTAAGTGAATTTCAAAATTCAAAATGTTGAAAATCGGTTTCATTGGAGGGGGCAAAATGGCGCAAGCGTTGGCTAAAGGATTCTTAGCGGCAGGTAAGAAAATTTTCCTTAAATTATTAAAAATTGATGTTACATAACTTGAGTATATTTTTTATATTTTGGTTTACATTATTTTTGTGATTAAATAATGAAGTTAAAGTTTATCGGTTATCTCCAACAAACAAACATATAAATAAATAAGTTTATTCTTGTTTTCTATAATAAATTATAATTTATTATGGCTACAAAGAATAGAATTTAAGATTATTAGTTTTCTGAATATTTATTGTAAATATGTAATTAGCAATTAACTAGTTGATTTGTTTATACTTTTTATGAAAGTTATTAACACCTATTTTCGATGATATTTCCGTATCAATGTTTTTTGAAAATTATTAATTTTGATATTTTTCTTAAATTGTGGAAATTTAAATTACGTCAACGATATATTTTTATACATTACACGTGTTTTCTACTGTTCAATTATTTTCAATAAAAATATTCACAAAATATGCGTTCCAGATCCGGTATCTTTTTTTCTACAAAAAGCACTGCCTACATATGTACATTATATTTATATTTTCCTGCCGTAATTTGGCAATTACGCATCGTAATATAGATGCATTGTATATTTAGAAAGATCTTATATGTCTGTCAGCTGATATTAAGGGCAGTTGGCCAAATTTTGAAACAATAAAAATAATTTCTTTACACGTAACTATTTTGTAAATTCTTGTTAATCACTAGTTAAATATATATGTATTTATCTTTTTACAAGTACTGCAACAAACAGATAAAGTGCAAAGTACAACTTTAAAAGATTATTAAAAAGATATATTTCAATTTTTAATACTTTTTTTATGGCTGTAATACATAAGCATTTAATTTGTTGTAATATATATATTTTATATACATATTAATTTAAGTAAATTTTTAATAAAATGTGGGGATGTAGCTCAGTGGTAGAGCGTTCGCTTTGCATGTGAAAGGCCCCGGGTTCGATCCCCGGCATCTCCAAATTTTATACTTCATTCAAAAATTATTGAGATAAAAATAACTCGACAAAAGTCGAGAAAAGTACCACAATTTGTACAGTTAATTTCGGGACTTGTTTAACATTTATTTATTAGAAGAAAAAAGAATACTATAGTTAACAACATTCTAAAATTCTTAAAACAGAATATATTTCTATTGTAGGACATTTATACCTAAGCAGTGGTGTTTTGGGAACAATTCCGGTACTTTTTTAAGAGCAGAACGGGTTCGGGAACTTTTTTTCAAATTGTGGTCTTTCGGTTGTCGTTTTTTAGAACAAATGGATTGGTGTATGTTCTTTGATTTTTTTGTACGATGTTTAATAAATTAACTGAATGTTTTGTACGAATATATTTTGTGCACATGGATTGTATCAATTTGTAAGATCTTACTACCCTGAAGAGGGTGCAAGGGTGCACCGAAACGTTGGACTAGTAAGAATAAATGCTGTTTGACTAAACTTTCGGGTAATTGTTAACACCATTATTTCAAATATATCGAAATAAAGGCTCCTATTTATTGGATCAGTATTTTAATTAGTAATTTATAATTGTACTGTAACGTAACCTATAAACTCTAAACTAAACTAACCACATAACTTTACGATTTTACCTAATCTAACTTGGACACAATTCATATTGACTGATCATTTATTTTATAAAATACTGATCATAAATAAATAAAATAAATAAATATATCATCACGGCATATTACCCATTGCTGAGTGTGCCAATATGCGTTTGTACACAGATGTCGGTAATGATGAAATATTTGTACCGTGCGGGCGCTTACCAGGCGTCATCTCACGGGCACTCAATGCTGGCGTGGTGAGTGCACCACAGGGATCAATTTAGTGCCATTAAAATTCGAAGTAATTTTTGGTGTCGATCGGGATCGAATCCGGGTCTCCATATTCGCGACCAGACACTTAGGCACACAGCCACGAGACCCCATAAATATATGTCTCATGTAAAAAATTCTGATCAAATAATATAAAATTCTGATCCAATAAATATAAACTATAAAGAAATGTTTTAATATCTAATAGTTTATATTGTAAAGATTTTTTTCTTAAATCCTGATAATCAACAGAAATTTTGTTTTATATAACATAATGACATTATTTTACATTTATGAAAAAAAAAACATGTTTTATCAGGTGATTTAAAAAATTTGAGGGTTCCACTACTTTTTTGTTTGAGATTAAACATTTCGGTATATCATCATTTAGCAAAACGTCACTGGTTTGGTTATAAGCACATTAATATTTTTAAAAACTAAAAATTGTTTCTAATTTACATTTATGTAAATGATAGAATAACTTCTATCTAGTTTTTTAAATAAGATAATAAATAAATTGTACTTAAAATTTTCTCCGTCTAAATAAAGGAATACGGTTTAAAAAAATTGATTTTTGAATAAATGCAATATAACAATTCAGGTTAGAAAGGATCAGGCTTGTTATTTCCAATTTCTATTATAAAATGTGGCTTTAAGTAACAGAGGGTTAAGGATATTGGAAAAATAAGTTATTTTCCTGAATTCTGCATATTTAGTAGTACGTAAGTATTATAAAAAATGATTTAAAATAATAATAATAAATATATACTTTATTAAGGTTTGTTCCTTTGATTTTATGAAAAAATTTAAAGGATATTTGTTGGTTTTGTTCAATTTTTAAGTGCATGGAAAGACAGTTTACTGATAGAATCATTATTGTTCAAATTTGAAAAATTATTTGTAATGCTTGTTTGTACATTGATACAAATGCTAATAATTGATAGTTATAAAACACTCATGGAAAATTTCCAAAACTGACAAAAATAAGTATCGATAGATAATATCATTTTGAAATATAATTAAAATTATTATGTGTACTTACTCATTGTTGTCTTGTTGGGCATAACAATAAAAAATGATGTTATCTTTTAAATCATAAATACTTGTTAATATTAATTTGAATTATTTAAATTATTTGACATACAATAATACAACTAATGAGAAATTATTCATTAGAATTACTATATCTATTCTAATTTCATTTTTTGAGATTTTTGAATATAATTCTAATAAATTTGGAAATACAATTTATAAATAAAAAAATAAATAAATAAATATTTCATCACGGCATATTACTCATTGCTGGGTGTGCCAATCTGCTTCATACACAGATATCGGTAATGATGGAATATTTGTACTGTGCGGGCGCTTACCAGGCGTCACCTCACGGGCACTCATTACTGGCGTGGAGAGTGCGCCACAGGGGTCATTTTTGTGCCATTAAAATGCGATGTAATTCTTGGCGTCGGTCGGGATCGAACCTGGGTCCCTAGTTTCGCGACCAGACACTCAGGCACACGGCCACGAGACCCCATGTACAATTTATATTTCGCAATATATGTCTAATGAAATTAATGATCTATATTTACGAGGGGTCATACAAATATTAATCCAACTTTTTCAAAATCTATTTATTTAGTTAAAATATTTCTAATTTATATATAGATTATTTTTCCGTTTGACAGCTTTTGATTCCCGTACAAGTATAATAAAAAGAAGTAGGACGTACCCAAAACTATTTGCACGCAAATGCTTTCACCTTCTCGTTATTTTTGAATCGTTTCACCCCCACGTCAATGAGTGGTATGCACAAATGGTAATTGCACGAGGACAAGTCTGGGTTATAAGGGACATGTGCAATGGTAGTCCAATGCAATAATAGAAGTCCTTATTTTCAAATTAATAAAAAAAAACATTAAATATAAATAAAAGGAACGAAATAAAATAACATTCTTATTATCAAAGAAAGGGTGAATTCAGGAAGCACGCAGCAAAAATATATTGATGTGATATGTTATGTTTACCCTAGTAAAGTTGAAGTACGAAGGGGAAAAAATACAGTAGTTTATAAATATAATAGATTTGAAGTATGTACACAATTCGAAGATATAATATAGTAAATATAGCAAAATTTTATCTATCGTACATATAGAGAGAATTCGGAAAAGGAAGAATTATCACTACGTGATAGAGTCCATTATATCTACAGTACACATACAGTCATACAAACAACCTCGGAAATCTTTAATATTTGAAATATGTGATAAATATTGTAATTTTAAAAGTTATCTGGTAAAAACAAGTTTGAATAGTACTTGAGATTTTTTCAGCCTTGTCGTAATTTATTTGTAATAGCTCTTCAATTATATCAAGAAATAAAATATAGGTTATCACAGGTCATTAAAAATGTACAAAAATAGATTTTGTAAATATAAACGTGAAGAAAATCATGACTGAATCGTCACTGAAAATGGCCTTAAAAGATTACCTCGAAGTTCACATTAAAGTAGCTTTATTATTCGAATAGATTTTAAAAATTGTGTAATTTTAAACAAAATCTTTTTATAAATGCCTGTTTATGGATCGATTGTGAATACGTGCTCAAAATAATGTTTTTAGCATTATTTTACTAATAATACAAAAAGTAACAAGTAAAATGTCTAATAAAATTTAAATTATATATTTGATTATTTCACCAGAAATATTAGTATCCTTAAACAAGAAACGAAAAGAAATTTGTTAATGTCAATTATTATTTTTAGGAATTATTAAGAAATTTTGTAAAATATTTACATGATTTTTTTTTATTTGATTCCAACTTATAAAAGAGTTCTATTGTACATCGAATTAACTTAAAAGTAAATGTTGTCTTTAACTTTCAAGTATTTTGAAGTATTATGTACTCACGATATAAGAAAAATATTTTTCTCTCGATAATTGTGTGCTACTGAGTGCATTATCGATCATGTTCTTATGAAAATGAATTTTAATTATTGTTGTTATCTGTTATCTTCATTTTGCTTTGCAAATTTTAATTTAATTTTTAAATTGTATATTATTTTGTCATATTAGATTCTAGTTTTCAGTTTTTTTTTTTATAATTTTAAATAAAATTAGAAGTACATTTGTTATAAATAAAATAAATAAATATATCATCACGGCATATCACCCATTGCTGGGTGTGCCAATCTGCCTTATACAGATTTCGGTAAAGATGATGACTCATTTGTTTTTGTGTATTATTTTGAAACTCTGGCAGCAACAAATCGTTTTGTCCCATTTATTGTATTAACTTGTAGCATAGACCCAAACCATTATAATAGTTTGGGTCTATGCTTGTAGGCAGTGGCGTAATAACATAATTTGCCGTCAGAAGCCATTGAATTTTTGCGCCTGGATACGTCTCGATTCTTGTTTGTTTTTGTTGCTCCTCTCGGCCCTAAATAATTGTGCATCCTGGGCTTTTGCGCCAGAAGCCGGCTTCTTAGGCTTCTGCGTTAATATGCCCTTGCTGTACATTAATTTGTGTGCATGCATGACTGTCATTCCATGGAACCAGACCCGCGAATATTTAGGAAGGAAGGAGATCATGAATGAAAAGTATAATAATTTTAAATATTTTTATGAATATATGCATTATATGGGGTTAAAATTTTGATTTATCTTAAAAAATATCAATACGTTTTTCTTTTGGGATTAGTGTTTCGGACGAGACGAGACATTCTCGAAAACTTTTTGTTCTCACGAGACGAGACGAGACTTACATGTCGAGATTCTCGACTATTATTCCGAGATTTCTCGACATTTTTTTTTATTTTTAAAAATACATATTTTAAAAATTATTATTGGAACATTTCGTAATTTTTTATCAAAAAAATGATCATATTTTTGTAATTATAAATCGAAACAGAATCGCTAAAATTTCTTAAAATACAACTTACCTACTACTTTCCTGACGTCACAGTGTTCACATTCACTTACCGACTGAGAGTTACAACCAGTAATTGGTAAAAAGCGTGATGATATATTTATTTTATTTTAATAATTTATTATTTATAGGGATTTTTTTTAATAAATAATGTTTAAATAAGCAAAAGATACAATTACAAAATTGACATCACATGAAACAGAGATGCTTGAATATTAGAAAGAGATAAAACATGGACTAAATATAATATTGCCAAGTACAATTTGTTTATTGAGCACTTTTGATTTGCACAAAGCTTATTTATTTATTTTGTATGCTCTTCTTTCATTTTCCTTATTTTGAATTTTCGCGCAACTAAAACTTCCCAGCTCAAACGCATCTATTTGTACTTTAGGTATAAAATTAATAGTGAAGAAAATAGCTGTTTATCTCAACTTTTTAATGACTGTATATTATTTGCGTGTTTCGGTAATATATTTCAAGATATATTTCAAAAAAATCGAGAAATCTCATCGAGATTCTCGGCCGAGACGAGACTCCACTGTTCGAGACTAGAAAAAATCGAGACGAGACTTAATTTCTTGTCTTCTAGACGAGACGAGACGAGACAATGTAGTTTCCCGTCTCGATCGTCTCGTCAGAAACACTATTTGGGATGACCTCATACTCATAATCTTCAATTTTGGAAAATAATGTTAATTGTAGAATTCAAATTACGAAGTTGTGATTATATTAATATTAAGGTCATTTTTTTTTAACTTTTAAAATTACGGACGTTGACAGAATAAAGCATTTCTTACGCTCTACGCCACCAATGAGTGTCCGTGAGGTGATGCCTGAAAAGCGCCCTCACGGTACGAATATGTCATTACCATTACCGATGTCTGTGTACAAATCAGATTGGCACAACCAGCAATGGGTAGTAGTATTATGCCGTGATTATATGTTTACAAGAAGCTACTCTCTGAGTACTATGATTGATAGTAATAAAGGCATAATGATATATTAAAGTTATTTATGTAGGTAAAATCTACATGTAGTATATAAATGTTTCAAAATTGACAAAATCCATGCATAATATCATTTACCGAAACCTGCAATAAACTCAATAGTGACTGTAATAGTATATTACGTAATGAGAGATGTAAGAAGCAGATTACATACGAGTAAAATGATTGACACACGAGACGCGTAGCGTCGAGTTTGTAATTTTAAGAGTGAGTAATTGCTTTACATCTCGAATTATGTACTATACTTTTTCTACGACCACTCATTATTATTTCTAAATTGAAGCAAAATTCAGATACATAGTTATAAATTAATTATTTTTTTATTGCATTACTTACAAATAATATTATCTACTAATTTTGTTTATAATAATAATTATTACCTCAGTATATGTATTTGTAATCACACAAAAACGCAGCAGTTCGAAACGTCAAAAAGTTTGATGGGTTTTATTTACAAAAATAAACCTGCGCAACGGTGTTACCATGGTTACTGCTAAGCTTAGGGATATACGATGAAAAATAGTTTCCTACTGCAAATTTGATTGAAATGAAATATGTATTGTTGACATAATATAATATTAATATAACTCAAAAAAAAAATGTATTTATATGTATGTATATGTCAGATAAATTTCATTCTATTATATTTAAATCTTAAATTTTATTTATCAATTTTTAATCATTTCTTATACAGTTTGACAATCAGTCCTGCCAACTTAAATTTGCTGTTCATTACGTAACACTATTCATAAACACGAACTTACATTGTTAGTAGTCTGTTCAGTAATGACCCTCTTACAGTAGCGGTAGTAGAAAAAAATATTAAATTATTATCATATTGTTTTTTATTTATTTCATATAAATGTTTCTTATGCAATATATGCTTCCAGGTTTAACGAAAGGAGAAAATATAATCGCCAGTTGCCATCCAGCAGATAAGCAATCCGTCACATCTTTCAAGGTAAATATTTCTCGAATGTTTATGTTGCCACGTGATTTTTGACAGTTAATTGCCCCTTTGATTATCAACAATGATAGTAAATAAAAAGAATTTAGCATTGTTATCAGTTACACGAATCTTGAAAACAAAAACACGTTTTCGAACTTTGAATTGTGATTAAGATTGAAGATTTTGATAACGCATTGTATTGAAGGTGTAGTCAGGCAATTGAACATGTTATTTATTTATTATAATTGGGAAGTGCACTTTACGCATAGAAACATGATCACACCTCATAAATGCTGCTCTTAGAGATAAAAAGATTATCAATAAAATATTGATAAGTTTCTTTAGAAATGTATTGGATAACATTTGCGTACATAAGAAATGTGCAAAAAAACAACCAAGATTAAAACAAATAAAAAAAATCTGATGTGGCCAGCACATAACCTCTCGCCGTATATTTTACCTGGCTCTATTCATAAAGCAAAGAATATTTTTAGAAATACAAATAATATATTCATATAAGTCTATAACGTATAAACTATGACTCAACATAAAACAATTTTCACATATACTTACAAAATCTATAAGATATTTTACCATAAATTATGTACAATAAATTACAAAGTAGAGTTTACTATATATACCTGCTGGTAACACGGATTTTCAATTCGAACAACGTTATTGTTTACTTTCTCTTCATATTCTTCTAGTAAAAACATTAATTTTGGGCGGCTAAAATGTATAATCTGAATTGTGCATCTATTCTTACATATCTTCTTTTACATTTTATTTTTTCATACATGCTGTATCTAAATAACACTAATTCCCATTAATAAAGTGATGGATAGATTGCACTCCGATTATTTTCTTATAACGATGTGTAATTTTGTCAATATTTACAACTTACTTGAGAATAATTTGATAGCTTTTTCGCAGTTCAATGTTACTCCAGCTACAGTGCTGGTGTGCATTGTCCCATAATGTTTAAAACAAATTTAAGTCCTTCAACTTAGACTTGTCACCTCCATAATAGTCACAGATCAAGAATTAAGAGATTCTCCAAGTACATTTTTCTTTCATTACCCATTATTTCGATGAGATACATTTTTTTCTGTATTTTACGTTGCAGAGTGGAGACCATTAATAGTATTTCTGAAGGGTATGTGTAATATACCTATAATTTTAAATATTTAACTATAAATACAATAAGAAATAATATAATGTATGTACTTCCCAAAAAAAATCTTCAGTAATGTCTCCGGATTTCTGACACTGACATTTATCTCTCAGTTACAAACAATTTAAATTTTCAACTATTTTTCATGGCATCCTTTCGGTTGTAAAATTAATTACAACAGATTATTTTATATATTATATTCTTTTTATCTCTAAATCTATAAAATATATATAAAAATATTTAAATGTATCAGAAAGAGAATTTATTTTTCTTTAATATTATCAAGAAAAATTTTCAAAAAATAATATTTAGAAGATTTTTTTTCAAGAATCTTCTACTTCCGGTTGTCCAATTATTACCAAAACCTTTTCAGATCTTCCCATGAATGTCCGATTGGGAAATACGTTGTTAAACAAATTTTAAGTCTTATAGTTTTTGAGTAACCGTCCTTCCAACATCCCACACACACACACACACACACACACACACACATCCACACACACACACACACACACACACACACACACAGACATCATCGTAAAAATGTTAAAATCGGATTGTAGGGACCTTAAAACGTGTTTATTCAATAAAATCTGGATATGCGATTTTTAGCATGAATCCAATACCTCTCTTAGCGAGAGGTAAAAAATTAAATAAATTGTCCTCTGTAATATTTTGGAATAAGCGGTAGCAACTCACAACACGCAAATGTACTCCGGATTGTCATTCCAAAATTTGGATTATTATTTTTAATTTAGTTTTGCTGGTCGGATTGTACCCACTCGAACTCGAGGAAAATTGAATTTTGAGGAATTTTGACGAATAACAATAAAGACTTTCTATAACTACAAATCGCTTTCAGTTTAGATTTAAATGAAGTTCATAAAAAAAATAGCGGAGGACCCTATTCTACAAAAGTAACAATTGACTTAGGGTAACTATAATAAGAAAATAAATTTTTACACTGTATATTCTGTATTTTTTTTTACAAAAACTGAATCAAAAGTAATAATTGGTGTATCTGTAAATTCACTATCATTATCCTTCTCTATATTTTTGTTCTTAAAAGCGTCAGCGTCGACATTCAATCCGGATTGAATTTCGCACCGTTTATAAATAGGAAGAATTATTGGCTTTTTCTTAAAGAGATATTAATTAAGTAACATTTTATAACCAAATTTAATTGAATCGTACTAAATCTGCATAGCTATAGCTATTTATTTATATATAATACTGTACGTAAAAATAATAATTTTCGTATAAATGTTATTACCGTTTATATATAAATTTGTGTATGTTAATATTACTCGTAATCAGATATTATTGGGTTATATGTAAAATAGCTTCATTGTGACTATTAAATTGGATTTCAAATACATATTTACATATGGTCTTTGTAGAGCGTATTACATTTGATAATAATATTCTGTAATGTAATAGTAGTTCTTGATAAGAAATCATTTTAAACATTTAAGTAATCATCCAACTGTAATTGTTTAAAATACAATTTATCATTCTGTTCGTATCGCAAGTTCTTATATTTGAGCTGAAGTAATCTGTTCTGAATTGTGATTTTCAGGCTTTGGGTGCGACGTCAACACATGAGAATATCCCAGTGGTGGAGCGGTCAGAAGTTGTCATCATTTCTGTCAAGCCCAGTATAATTCCCATAGCTCTTGGTGACATTCTCGCCTCCAAGATTAGAGCGGACAAATTGTTTCTCTCTATTGCTATGGGAGTCCCTATCAAAAACATAGAACAGGTATAATACAGCAAATATTATTTGCACGACTACTGACTTTATTCTTTTAATAAAATTAATTAAGGTATGAAATGAGTTGATAGGTGATATTAATTCAGTGGAATATAGTAATATACAATAAAAAAATATATTATTATTGACAGGCATTCATTTATAATACATTATAATTCAAACGTTGTTAATTCAAAAGTATTACTTTAAAAGTTTGCAAGAAAAATTCAGAATAGACGACAAAAAATTATTTATGAAAATGAAATATGAAAAAATTAGTGTAATATAATGAATATTATTTATTTTGTAGTAATATTACAGAAACTATTGATAATTTATTAAAAAGTATGTTTTGTTGTACTATAAAGACAAATTATTTTCTGATGTGATATAGTATGTATTTTTCAAACAGACCGTTGTATAAAGATGATTTACTCAATAATTATGTTTATTATTGTTTAATAAAGAGAAATGCATATACAGGGTTTAAAAAACGGTAAAAACTTTGAATGTATATACCAGTACATTTTAATGTACTGATTCTCAGTCAAAAATACTTTTTCGAAATTTACAAAATTAAGAACATGTTTCGAGAAGTGTACATTTTTAGTACCACGCTGACCGAGTGACCGATACGATATTTTTACTATTTCATTATTATTTTTATTAAAATCGACTAGTGGCACTAAAAATGTAGACTTCAAGAAGCATTCACTTAATTTTGTGAATTTTGAAAAAAAAAATTGAGCGAGAATCAACACATTGTTACATGGTTGAATTCAGAAAAAATACTCTATCAAATGGGACTAAAAAATATGACTTTTTGTTGAACTTGAGAATCACTGGTTTAAAAAAATATTTTCTTCTCTAATCGGATGTCCCCCTTGGTCTTTTATAAGATTGTCTTATAGTATTTTATTGTATCTCTAATAGTATAGAAATTATTTGAGGCAGCTCGTTTAGCTGCTAAACCCTGTATGTATACCCACCATCAATGTTGTTTTACCCTTTTTTTAAACGTGCTGTATATGTATAGTTATAACAACTATTTTGAGAAGATATAATAAGATAATTTTAACTTTTAAATTCCTGATAAACACATTTAAATTCTTTTATTATTCTATATTTTAATTTTTTTTAAAATTAGTTAAAAAGAAAGATACAGAATGAATTCATTTTTTGTGTTAACTGAAAATGTTCTAGCAAATAGAAATACGTATTACAATTAAACTTTTTGAACTTACCAAGAGTTTTTCTATTTATGATGTATGAATGGTAATTAAACTTTGAGTTTTATTATAAAAAAATATTTTATACTATGTGGCTTATCGATTTTGCTAATAAGTTTTTAGCATCTTCGGAGCCTACAGCTTCAGAGAAATTTTAATAAAGCCTTGGCATGTCGGCTGTTTGAAGGTGGCTTCCCACGGCGTGTGATTTCACGGGCCGCGCCGCGCCGCGTCGATTTGTGCGGGCGAGCACGCGCCGCAGGCGAGCCCGCGCCGAACTCTTCCCATGGCGCGTGTGGGCCCGAGGCATGATGCTTAGTTTGGTTTGAAGAACTATTCCAAAATGTCGCTAGAAGAAAGCATTGCTGTTGCTGCAGCCGCTTTTGTATTATTTAGTGGACACCATTTACTGAACAAAGAAAAAAAGAAGAAAAGACGCTGGTGGATGTCGTCATTCAATAAAAATGTGGACATGATATTATAAAATGGCCAATCAGGCTTAAAAATTTCATCTGCACCACTGCCCGTCTTCGTAGATTCTTTAATTCTACTTCGTAACTTCCTATAAGTTGACATTAAGTTGTCCCTTTTCTTTTTTATTTCTTTGAATGGGACGTTACCACCTTCTAATTTACTTTTTATTCGAGTCCACGCATCGTGCACGTCGTTTCTATTTTTATGCTCTGCTTTTTTTGTATTCCATAAAGCTGGTTCGTTTTCATATAAAGTCAAAAACTCAAAAATAGCCTCGTTCGACCACTGCATATTGACGTATGACAACACGAAGGTACGAATGAAATGAAATGAACAAGAAATGACACGCTCACCAGCAACAATCCGCGCCATCACGGGCCGCCACGCGCGCGCTCGCGTCGCGCCGGTTCGCGCCTTTGAAATTACCGACTTCCAGCGGATCGGGCGCGCCCGCACAGGTCAGGCCGCGCCGCCACGGATGGTACCCTTCCCACGGCGTGTTGGTGCGAGCTGGCCCGACGCGGCCCGCAATATAACGGGCCGTGGGAAGGGAGCTTAATATTGAAGAAAAAATTGTTGTATATTATTGATGTTCATTTATGTTGAAAAATTACGAGAGTACGTCTTCTCAAAGCCAGAGAAATGGAATTTTTCTATTAAAATTAATTTTTAAAAATGTTTCACTTCAACGAGAACCGACAGTGAAACCCATACAATTCTTTAAAAAAAATGTTCATAAACATTAAATAAAATTGTCATACAATATACGAGTAGTTTTAATAAATTAATTTTCGAATATTTATTATGTGCTTATTTAAATTCATTTGTGTGTAATCAAAATAATTTTTAAATTTTATATAAATAAAACATACTTTTAATTTACTGTAAATATTAATGTGTGGATTCCCAATTTTTAGGGAGTTGCTACTAGCATCTCTTGTACGTATTTATAAGATCAGTTGTGTAGTATCTGTTCTTTTATCTATTTTATCAATAACATTATCTTCTCTTTGCAGAATCTTCCCAGCGAAGCACGAGTGATACGTGTGATGCCTAATACTCCGGCGTTAGTGCGATGTGCGGCCAGCGTTTATGTAGTTGGGGAGAAAGCTACACAGAAAGACGCCACCCTCACAAGGACGCTGCTGGAGAGTGTAGGTTCCTGCGAGGAAGTGAGCGAGGCACTGTTGGACCCCATAACGGCGCTCAGTGGCAGTGGGCCTGCTTATGTATGTAGAAAGAGATATTTTCATGTTAGGAGTGTGAGATATGTCATTGAAATGTAATCCAATATGGCGTCTTATGGCAGATAAATATACGTATAAAGTTTTATATGCATATTGAGAGTATGTTTAACATTGCTAAATTGAATTTCACTTTATACATACTCTTGTCTTACTATTATTGTTCTTTTGTTAAATTTCGTGTTATTAATATTAATATAACACAAAAACATTTATTAACATAAAGTGAAATTCAAATTTGTACTTTGTACCGGTATATAAAGAATGTCCCGCGACTGGAATGCCATAGCTTAGGGATGTATTCCTTAGGTAATTTTAAGTCGAAAATCACGTATACACTTTACCTCAAAACTCAGTATGTGAGAAGTTATGAGAAATATTAAATTTGACAGAGCAGGCCATGATTACACCTTCTATTGATTAATTGTAGCAATTGTTTCTATTTTGACGTTTTATATTTGTTATCTTAATGATAATTTGCTATGGCTACATTTTCAAATCAAGAATATGCTGATATTCACTTTATTTATGGATTCTGTAACGGAAATGCAAGAGTGTCAGTGCGGGAATATCGTCAGAGGTTCCCTAGCTGAAGAGTACAAAGTCGCAATGTGTCCAGCCGTGCGCATCTGCATTTCATAGAAAAATTAACTTTGAGTTAAACATAATTAATAATAATAATAATCTTTATTGTATTTAAAGCTCTGTACAACTTATTACAATTGGTGATTAAATGGAGGTGAGTCAACTTTCTTTAACATTTTTTTGTAATCTCGCAATTTTATTATTCGTTGCGCTGATGGAGATGAGATGAGAAAGACGCCACAAACATCCAAGCCTTTGGTGGGAATCGAACCCACGACTCCAGGATCCGAGCGGACCATAATCTAACCCGGTTCTTTTTAAAGAGAGTTTTGATTACAACAAAGATATATTTGATTACAACAATGAATATGACTAATTTCACAATAAAAATATAATATTTGTTATTGTACGAATCATAAAATTGCACGTATTTAACGTAATTTGACATGAACATTTTTTTGTCCTAATCCATAGCAAGCTTTATTACAAAAACAAAAAAGTATATAATTTCTAAATTTATATATCTCGCTTATACAGAGGGCTAATTTAATAATACTTGATGTGCTAGACGCAGAAATTAATTCTCTAAAACTTTTATTTGAAGCATTTATTTCTGAAATCAAAATAAAATCATTTTATTCAAGAAAAACTGTTAACAACTTCAAGTAATGTACCACTTCCGGTTAGCCTATTTTAACCAAAATTTATTATGTTATTTCGATTGACATAAAAGTCTTGTATACCAAATTTGAAAAGTTTTGGATTATATTTTAAAACAGTTTTTCATTATTATCTATTATAGGCTTCATGTAAAGTGCCACTTCTGGAAATTGTGTAATAACCAGAAAGGGAGGTGCACAACTAGATGTTATAGGAGTCCTAAATACAAAATTTCAACTTTCTACGGCTTACCGTTTTTGAGTTATGCGAGATACATACGTACGTACAGACGTCACGACGAAATTAGTCAAAATGGATTCAGGGATGATCAAAATGGATATTTCCGCTGAAATCTGAAAACCGAAATTTTTCGCGATTACAATACTTCCTTTACTTACGTACAAGGAAGTAAAAACAATATCATTAATTAGAATATTGTTATTAATGGACTATTTTGGGAGAAGGAACCAATGTACAGTTCACAATTCATTCGGCAAATATATTAAGAAAAAGCTTTATATTCAGTTCAGAAAACCGATGATTATGATTAATGGTGATTAATTGTGTACGTCATAATTAAACATAATATTATTTCCCGACATTTCATCTCTAAATTAGTAACAATTTTAACCTACTTAAATATGTAAATATGCATAACATAGTAAAATTTATTATACTCTACTCAAGGATATTAAAAATGTTGAGTATTATTTAGTATTTAAGTGGAAAAAACATGAAATAAAAATGATTAAAGAAAGAAAAATGGAAAAATATATTTTCTATTCGTATTATGTAGTAAAATTACATAGTAATATGAAACTGAGAATCGTGTTTCAAAATTGGACTTGTTATATTTTCTCCTTTAATCTGAATTCCTTAAATTAAAGACTGTTAAATCAAAGAGAATAAACACATATTCTGTTCTCTTTGAATAATACACTATAATAAAATAAATTTCTTCTTTGGTTTCTGTTCGAAAATGTGTAATTGTTGTGATACGTTTTAATTTTGAAAAATTTAAAGAAAAATCTAATTATTCCAAAATCTTATACCCAATAATTAAACATGAACAGTAATTTTAATAAAACATTTCTTATAATAATCGATTTATAAACAAGTATAATTTTATTTAACGATAAAAATAAATAATTTCAGTAATTACTTTATTTTATATACAAATCGGTTTTTAGCAAATATGTTTAATAATATTTAGTGTAAATAAATTATAGAATAATTGAACGTTTAATAAATATTGTATTTCAATAATAAGTAATAGTTGCTGCATTTCTAAACGTAAAATTAATTGGTTTTATAAAATTTATTTTATTTTTTATTATACATATTGCTGTTTTATGAATTTTATTATATGTATACGACTTATTTATTTATAATTCAAAATTTTCAACAATGTAAATTCCGTTAATACAAAACATATGCAATGTGGTTACAAATATAACTACAATGTATAAAAATTAGTATATATATTGAACATAACATGTCTATAGAATAGATTATGTACTGTTAGCACATTATATCGGTTTCACATTGAAATGTAAATTGCTGAAAATTGAAAAATAAGCATAATCATCATTATTTAATATTCATACATAGCTGTTTTTCTGCGATAACAGTTATTATATCTCATATGACGAGGTGGCCGAGTGGTTAAGGCGTTGGACTGCTAATCCAATGTGCTCTGCACGCGTGGGTTCGAATCCCATCCTCGTCGGATAGAATTTTATATTTCAATTGGATTCTAATTTAAATTCTTACTATGGAAATGAGTAAATTTGATTTAAAAATATTATAAAAACAGTTATCAACAATTTGAAAAATAAAAAAATTTAATCAAATTGAAATAGTAAATAAATTAAACTTATTAAATTTGTTTTTAATGATTTATTATTCATTTTTTTTAAATTTTGCAATATTCATGTATATTAACTGTACAATATCTATATATTTTCATTGACTATTCTAAAATTATAGCAACAGATCAATATACTGTCATTATACCGGGTGTTTTTATGCAAGTAAATATGTAATATTTTGGTCTCATAAATTAATTATTAAATTTATTCAATAGTGTATTTAAATCGAAAGCCATGGCATTATTGAACAAAAGATAAACAAATGTCGGTCAGAATTTGTTAGATATGATTTTTTGAATTATTTTCTTTGTAATGTTTTATAACATTAGAATATGCTTAACAAAAAGTTTGACTCTGCGGCTCATATTATTTTTCAAATTCTAAAACAATTAATTGCACGTTTTATGTATTATTTGTTGGACCTCGCCAGTTGTATTAAACTATTTGTATTCTTAATTGCATTCACCAATTTTTTTTGTATGATGTTTAAAATGTCGGTATCGCATTTCCACTTTGATGGAGGATAAGTGCGTAACACGTCCGTAACTTCGTACTAAAACATGCAATACGATCGGTGAGGTATGTGCTGAAAATTTCAAATAATTCTATGCTATTAGATTTTTACAGAAAATAAATATTTTCTCTCAAAATTTACAAAATAAACAAAATTTGACTGACCCAAAAACCAAAGGATAACATAAGGATAATAAAATAAAAACACTACTGAATGTTATAAGGTTATAGGGCGGATTTCTAATTTCTCTTAATTCGATTGAGTTGGATTAGCCTATTCTGATTTTCGGGACGTGCGTACTAATAAAAAAATTTATGTACGCACTTTCCCACTCTTGCATTTTTGTTGGGCAAGTGCGTAGGGTATGCTTTTTTTCTAATCAAAGAGTTAAAGTACAAAAATATGTAGGTAGTTAGATACGTCAATGAAAACTATTTAAGAATTTGCAATCAAACTTACAGAAATACATAAATATATGCAGATGATTGAGCATCTAATTCTGAATGAGTACTCACTCTAGATGGCGCTGAACGATATCATCTATTTATGGGTAGTTGAAACATATTGAAGTGAGGGTGCTATTAACTCACCATATTGATACGTACAAAAATAAAAGATAAAAGAACTAGAGAACATGAATGCACTCCCCGACTTCGGCGAGTTCACCTTAATTATAACATAAGTTATAGGTTAAAACGAATTTTGATAAATAAAATGTCAAACATTTGTTTATCTTTTTGTTCAAAAAGGCTATTGCTATTAATACAAAATTGAATAGATTTAATAATTAGTTTACTTGTATTTGGTGTCATTTGATGCATTTTTTTTATCTTTCTATTGATACCACAACCATTGTTGTCAGTCAAACGGGAGGCAACAGTCTGCAAAAAACTGATTTCTCATGTTAATCTTCTATGTACACTTAAAAAAACAACACCCGGTATAAGTATCAAATTCATATGTTAATAAGGAAAAGAATCATTAATAAATATGTCTGATACAAATAAACGAGAAAGATAAAAACATTAACTAGCTTTTTTGCATATGTTTATTGAACTAGACGGTTCGGTTAGGTTAGACAGTTAAAACAAATTACGAGCGTTTCTATTAATGATACTAAATAGGTGTCATTGACTAATGATTATGATTTCCAATCAATAAGACTGCAAATAGAATAAATGAGACTATAAAACTGACCTATAGATAGACCAAGACGAGACGAAGAATATAAAAATAACGGTAAATATTTTATGAGTTGTATAATTTATGCAAATTAGAGAAACCAGTTGATATTTTCAATCGGAGTATTGAATCATTGACTCATCAGTTATGTTTGTTTTTTATGCATAATAAAAGATACAATAAAAAAATTATACAACTCTACACAATGGAATCATTTTATTTTGAATTATCATACGACTACATGAGCAATTTTTAAATTATGAATATATTGTCACTATTTCCAGTCATATTGTGAGAAAAGTATGATAAAAATTGACGTAGGTCATGACTGTATAAACAAACATTGCAAAATGCATTATTTTTCAACATACATACATATGGTTAAATGTTTATTTAATGTTGGGCTATTGTTTTTCGAAATTTGTATTAGAAAATAATTAAAAATATTTGTTTACGTTAATGTTGTTCTTTTCTTTATGTAATATGTGTATGCTATCTCAGATATTAAAATATATGGTAATTAAATGTTCTAAAAAAGGTGATTCATTATTTTCTTATCTCAAATACTGAAATGAACATAATATTTATATTATTGTTATCATTAATTTAAAAGCAGACACGGAAATTTTAAGTGTTTTTTATGAAGTTTATTTGAATACTAATTTACATTTAGCTAATTAAATTATACTCCATTTTTAAAGCATATTTAAAATTTAATATACACTGTATGTAGTATTATGAGTAATAAGTATATTTAGAGAAAAATGTGTCGTGCCATACACAACACGTATAAATTTTGTTTTAAAATGTAAAAAAATTGACCTTTAGCTTTAGAGAAAATAATATGCATTATTTGAGAAATACGAACGCTTGCTGTAGTACGAATTTATAATGCTTCTTATTAACATTATGTTTGAATTATTTTGTAATTGGGAATAGTAAACAGGTTGAAATAAATTGCACCCGCAGGATTTTTCGTAAGATGGGACTGAAAAATAATTTACTATCGAGAGAGGTGTTACCAACGCATTTCACTATTGTTGTACATAAAACAAAGATATCATCACCTCAATTATTCAAAAAAAGATTAGAATCGCAAAGGCGAGTTTGTTTTGTTTTGGAAATTAAGTACATATATTACCTATTATTACAAATGTATATAAAATGTACTATTTCTTTCAGCCTTTGGGCATAGTCGATATATAAAATTGTAATAAATGTTTATTTATTAAATTTATTATATTCTCTTTATTTAAATAATGGGGTATGTGACCAAATTTTTATTTTTATATAATATGATACTAGACAAAAACATAAAATACACGTATCTTTTTAAATCGATTAATTATTCATAATTTACGATAAAATAATTATTAAAAATTTGGGGAAGGGATACGTGATCTTTGCATGGTAGAATCGTGGAAGAAGACGAATAGAATAGGAGGGAAAGAGATATTTATAGAGTCCCATCTTGCCTCACCCCCCTCATCTGCGGGCGCCCATGATCAAGTGTGTTAATGTGAGCGTTAATTGTTGAGATTATTAGGCGCCAAATAACACTCGTGTTAGTTACAATATTTTTCCGTTGACCGTATCTTACTGAATTGGAAAATCTATTTTATTCCATGACAATTTTTTTAGGTTAGTAATGTTTGATACATAAATTTTGACAATTGTTCAGCAAGGGTATGTGTATTATCTATGGTTACCCAGTAAAATCGTTTATTAATAGAAATCATACATTAATAGGGGTCATTAATGAACGATTGTTTGTACATTAACATAATCTAGTCACAGAATTTTTAATGTCGTTTTGCTCGGATTCTATGTATATTTAAAAATACGGGCATGTTATTTGTTACTCTATATTAATAATATATGTAATGTATTAATATTTTCGCAAAATTTGATAAAGCTCACCTACCCTTTTCTAGAAATCGATCTTTTTATTGTTTTATAAAACATCCTATAATAAAATTGTACACAATAAATTTGCCTTTAATATTTACATATTTAAACATTTCACAACAAAGAAAATTATAATAAGCAATTTAACGGTATATCGTAAAATATGATTTCTAATATGCACTTACTTTGCAATAAAGGAATGAAATATTAGATTAAATAAGACGGTCTGGGTATATGTAGATATGTGTGTAATATAGATTTACCTTTTTATGTGTGGAAAGTCATAAACCTACTTTTGAATCATTTTATGTATTAAGCGATCTACAAAATTGTGTTTTCTGTGACATTTTTATTTAAAATTTAAATAAATAATTGAGATAGATACCAATGGCGTATTCTAATATAGTAAAATTTAAGGCAAAAAAAATGTTTTAACATTGTGGATTATGCTAAAAAATAATGGAATCATCTAAAAAAAAAAAACAAAATTAAATTTTTGTAACATTGGTTTTCTTGCCATTTATTTTGGCACTAAAAAGACATCACGTAGTCTGTGACGTATGAGAGACTGATGACATTTCTAACAAGTTTTGTGAATAAAACTATGTCATTAACAATAAACACTTTTTCTGCTATTGACGCATTGTCAACTGTCTTGTTTATGTTAGTTTTATTACGTTTTATGTTGTTACAAGTTTTCTATTTCTATAATAATTCTAAATGTCATCAGTTCCTCCTACGTCAAATCCAGTAAAATTCAAATTTTCAAGTAATATTTAAATATTCATATCCCACTCAAATTAAATAAAAAAGAACTCAAAATTTTGGATTTGTAATACAAATATGTGAAGGTTTTAGAAAAAAAAATTAGAATATCCCATTAATAAATAAGAACTTTTTTATTTTGTTTGGTTACATTTGGCAAATCTTCCTCGGTTTAGTTAAATTTTAAAGTATCTACTGCTAAAAAAGATCTTATCTGTAAGTTGTTTATAAGTACTGATTGCACGTGACATGAAAAATTTCAGTAGCTCAATATTTTTTAGTCGATGAAAAAAGTAATTTGTGTTTGTATTAGGTATACGTAATGATAGAAGCCCTGGCCGATGGTGGCGTGAAGATGGGTCTCCCTCGAGACATGGCCTACAGACTGGCCGCCCAAACCGTCTGCGGAGCCGGCAAGATGGTGCGCGAAACAGGAACTCACCCGGGAATCCTCAAGGACGACGTGAGCTCGCCTGGTGGATCCACCACCTCCGGACTTCACTTTTTGGAGATGAACGGTGCGCAAAGAGCTTCACTTTTACTTAACCAAGTCATACGTAATGGTAATGTTGGGGTAGGTTTCCGAGCAGCTGTGATTGGTGCGATTGAATCCGCCGCCCGTAGATGTGGGGAAGTGACGGAAGCCAGTGGAGAGCTACTAGTCGAAGAAAAGAAGTCTTCCTAATCTCATTTCAGAGATATGCCTCAATACGATAATAATTATTCAATAATGATAATTTTATTCTAGTTTTTATTAATATTTGTTAAGTTTTACACAACAATAATTATCATGTTATTTGTTATGTCGAATATTTTTATACTTTTGTTTTATAATGGAAGTAGTAATGGAATTTGTTAAACTTATAAATATAGATAGCAATATAATAATAATGTACTTGAATTAGTAATTGTGGAATCCTCCCTGCACGCCACTGAATGGTGCGAGCCCGCGCGACGGCCAGTCGCGCCTCTTTGCGGCTGCGCATTCAACTAGCCGGCGCAGTCAGCTGAGTTGCAGAGTTCCTTGTCAAAGTCTGTATCGAACGGGTGCCGGTTGTCAATTTCTCAAATGTAACAGTTAGTCCGGGTCTAGTGGCGCGTGAATTCAGTCAAATTGTAAACTGACAGTGTTAGAAGTAGTGAAATTCGTTTACCCCGTGTCTGAAACTAAAATATTGTGGTGAGTATTCTTTGTTTCAACTAACCAATTGCTTTTGTGAGGTTAAGAAAGTCAGTTATGGTGTTTTTTTTTCGCGCATGGATAGCTGTTGGAATATTCCATTGATATAATAACTTCAAATGAATGTAATGAAAGCTTACAGTTTGGCCCTGAACTAAAATTTACTCGGTATAAGTACGTTGATTAAAGTATATTTACTTCGCTTTGTTTTATGTGAGATTATGCAGTTTTAAGCCAGTTTACTTTTAAGTCAAGAAATCGCTGTATTTCAAAAAAAGTGCCGGCCGGTGTTCTTTGTTTCTGACTTAAGACGTTGGTTGTACCTTAATATAATTATTACAACAAATTGTTTAACAAGAGAAAAGGTTTGTTTGATGTTTTCAGTAGCTACTTTCTTTTCTGACATCAATTCTTTGTGTTGTAGTCTAGTATATCTTATTTTGTATTTTTGATGTCAAGTTATATTACATCTTCGCGGGTAGAAAGTTAAAACTAATTTCTTTTGTTTCATAGTTTTATGCTTATTTTATTTTTATCTTTGCGGAATCGATATATGGAAGTATTTTGTTGTTTCATTATGCATTGAAATTTAATTACCTATTAATTACAGTACTAAATGGATTTATTTAAATTGGCTTTAGTTTCAAAAATGCTGCGCTTGCAATTTTTAAATTAATGGTGTTATATTAGCGATGAAACAGTAAATCTGAAACCTTGGTATATTGCATTGTTGGAGATTATTCATTTGTGTTTTAAATAATTCCATAATTCTTAGTAATGTGCGTAATTATTTTGCACAATCAAATGAATATATTTCATCAGGAGTTATTTAGTAGCGTTTTAAATTTAAATTTAATTGAGTTAATTTCTGCGATTACAATTCGTTAGAGCAATTTGCGGAAATTATAATCAAGAGCTGTTAAAAATTCAGTGGAATTATCAGGTATTCGCTAAATAAATGAATATTGACAACCAGCTGATTTTCATTTTCTTTGTCTTGCTCGCGTTGCGCAGTATGATTCTGTCTCGCTTTGCGACTTAGAATTTTCTTTATGGAAAGGTCAGACCGTCACATTTAGGAAAAGAAATACATTTGTGGTATTGCATTTTAAACAAAAAATATTAATAACAGTATACCACAAAATAAAATTCTTTACAATAGAATTAAATTAATTTTTTCCATTAAGATTTGACAAAAATGATTAAACTAAAACTTGTTTCCATAGTTATAAATTGTAATCATTTCTAAAATTTTAATATGCTGTATGTTATTTAAATCCAAAAAATATTTAAATTCCGACATAGTATAGTCTGAAGAACTGGTGCTTTAAAATTACTTTTATACCATTTCATAAAATTAACATTAACATAAATAATGAGTCAGTCTTGATAGCTAGTATAATGACACAATATAATTTACATTATTTAGGAAATACCGTACTTAAAAATAATAATTATAAAATATAATTAAGATAAAAAAATCTCATAACAGTCGTATGATAATTTTGAAATTAATTTCGAGATGAATGAAATAACACGACTATTTCCGTATTTTCTTGTATACTGAACTTGAAATTCAACAGAAGGTTTGAGGATCTAGGATTGTCAAGGACATTTATTTTTATTCCGAATTTTTACGTACGAATTTAAGTATCTTAAGATAATTTTAGAATAATAAGTATGTACTCCTTAAATATAAAGATCGTTATTACCAAAATCTACGAATAGAAGTAGATTGGCATATCCAGAAATGAGTAATAAGTTGTGTTGAAATATTTTTACCTTTCGTCTTTAGTAAGAGGTATAGAAATAATGCTGAAAAATGCATATCGAGATTTTCATAAATAAGTTTGTAATAGTTTGGAGTTTGGAGAAGAGTACGTACAGTATCGGACATAAATAGAGCGACTCTGTAGGAAGCAATAAAAAAATTCTCCATATTTTAAATATTGGGTATATTTTCATCTTATGTAATATAGACGTGACAACCTTATAGACGTGAAATGAGTAATTCAAAAGTATCGTACTAAATTTTACAAGTTCTTATGTATTTGAATACGAATGTGAGGTACGACAAACATAGAGCGATAGTATAAAAATCTCGATTAAAAATCTTATACAGGGCGAGTCGGGGAGTCTTTAACTTTTTTATTATCAGTAATAGAAAAAAAATGCTGATATAAAAGTTTTATTATTTTAAATATACAATTTGATGGCAGATATAGATATTTTTATAAAGTCAAGTTTACAAGACATAACTATCAACTTTTATTTTTTAAATAGGAATCTATAATTATTTTACTTAAATATAAACCGCCACTTTTTTTCTCTTTTCAACGATGTATTAGTTTTTATTAATGTATAAAATATAAGAGAAATCATTTTTATTCAAATATTCTAGGTAGTCATGTGAAAATAAATAATAAATAAATAGATAAATAACTAAAAAATAATAAGTAAGTAATAATAAATAAGTAACAAACAAATGTATACTTTGTTGATATTAACATTGTTACATTTTGTTTATTTTCACATAGCCACCTATAATATTTGAATAAAAATTATTTCCCAAATATCTCAATTATCTTATTTTTCTCGATTTTTTTCAAATACACTGGCTTGCAAAAAAATCGTGTACACCTGTTTTTTGCTGTATTGAGTCGGTCTCGATTGTTAACTTGTCAGTGTCATTAGTGTCAATTAAGATGCCAAAATTACCTGAAAACGAGAAAGTTGTAATACTTTCTTAGTTAGAAGAGGGGTGGTCAATCAGATCAATAGTAGAACATGAAGATTAAATAAAGTACTGGACGATGATGGAGCGATGATAAATTACTAATGTTACTCCGTCAATAATTTGTTTCAGTCATAATTTTTACTTATTTATAATCCATTTAAAATGAATACTTTGTTGTTCTTTAATTTCTCTAGAATATATTTGTAATTTAGTAGTAACTTAGCACAATGAAGAACTTGCTCCACGATACCTAAAATAATGACATGCCAGTGACAACGGTGACAACTTCATTGACAGTTGATATTAACCTATTTTTAAAAAATCGTATTTACATAGCCAAAAAAAGGTAAAAACGCGGTTACTTGATTTTTAAGGTGTACGCGATTTTTTTTGCAAGCCAGTGTACATTAATAAAAAAATACATTGTTGAAAAGAGAAAAAAAATGGCGGTTTATAGTTAGCAAAATAAATATAGGTTGCGATGTAAAAAATAAAAGTTGATAGTCGTATCTTGTAAACCTGATTTTATAAAAAATATCTGCTATAAAATAGTATATTTAAAATAATAAAACTTTTACATGAGCCAATTTTTTCTACTACGTATAATAAAAAAGTTAAAGTACTTAATTAAAAAAAATAACGAGAATAACAATTTATGAAAGAAACTTAAATTATACACAAAATAAACAATGTTACATATTTAGTACTTTAATTATATATAACAGCTTGCATTCGTCGTAGTAGCGATTTAAGTAAACTGTCGATGATTTTGTGGTTTATAGATTTCCATGCAGCCGTTATGATTTTATATAATTGCTTGGAATTATTAATATTAATCTGTGCAATATTTTTCTCAACGGTTTCTAAAACATTTTTAGTTGTATTAAAGATCCGGGGATTATTTGCGACACATTTTCAAATCGGCACATTATTCTTTTTTCATTCACTACTCTTACACGGTTAAAAATAGAATAATGCAGTTTCAAATTTGAGTTTAGCATGAAATTCTCTTCCTTATTTTGTATTACCCAATTTTAGCGAATGAGTGGTTCTCGAATAAAACACAATGGCATTCCAAATAAATATTTTGAACATTATAACGCGGTTTGAAGACGACATTAATTTTTCTTGCTTATTATGTATCGTGCAGATCATTTCTGATGAGTGGTTTGTAGATTTGAAGATTTTCAGTAAAGTATTAAATATGTAACATGGTTAATTTTATGTGTAATTTAAGTTTTTTTCATAAATTGTTATTCTGTTTTTTTTTAAAGTAAATATAAGATTTTTATCAGTCGTTCTATTTTTGTCGCACACATCCGTATTCAAATACATCATAAGTACTTGAAATTTAGTACGATAGTTTTGAATTACTCATTTCATGTTCATAAGATTTTACGAATATGTCACCTCTACATTATACAGGTGACAATGAAAATCGGGCCACTTAAAATAACTTTTTTATTTATATTTTTTTAATTTTCTTGAAATACTTGTAAACTAGGTTTAGGTCATGGTATTTGGCATGATGGTAGCGCTTCCGTGACATTAACTTTGATATATCAAATGGGACACCTATACACGGGGTAAATCACTACGCATATTTTGTACACCTGACTGTGCAATCACACGACTGTAAGTGATTGTTTGATTTTATACAATTTTATATGTGACTGTAAGGACTGTATTGTAAGCTACAATTGAAATAAGTAAATATTAAATTTTATTTATTTTTATTCATAATTCAAATAAAAAACAATAATTATATACCACCCATATTGGATATATACCTATACATATAATAAAATTAATTTAAATTTTGTTTAAGTTTTTTATACTTTCTTATATTTAATAAATAAATCACTTGTTTTTAATTTAAATGGCGCATTGCCTATTAAACATACAGGTCCATAAAATACATACTTTTTGGAAACTGTCTGGATATTATCAATTTTCATCATCTAAATTATTTTTCAAAAAATTTATTGTAAGCTTAGTTTTTTCTATTTTAATAATTCGTCCAATATACCAGGTTTCAAAATAATAAACAGCGAAATATTTTTCCATTTCAAAATTTAAACAATTTCGCTCTGTATCTGTACTCACGAAATCTTTGGTCAATGTTTCACTTCCCAGAGAAATATCAGAGTCACTATCTTTTGAAATAGCAATTTTTTTTCTAAATCTTGCTGTTTTTTAATGTTTTTCTTATTTAAATTATTTTTTGTTGAAGCAGATATATTTGTATTGCTTCTTTTCAATATGTGGATGCGATCAGTACTTAATCTTGATCTTTAGTAGATAAAAACCAACATAGTGTGGATTTTTAAAATTATTTTTGTTTTTCAATCAAACAAATCATTTTTTACGAAAGGATCGTTTTCCTTTATAATGCCCTCAGGAACATTCTTGGCATAGTCTTTTAATTACAAACCTTCAATATTCATTGATAGCTTATTATCTTCTTTCGAGTTTTCACTTCTCTCTTCATTGTGATTCTGCATAAAAAATGATACCTAATTAATAATTTTTAAAATAATTATAATAAACTTTGCTGGGAATCGTGCATTTTATCCGAACATAACAAATTGACATAATATTTACCTAAATCTTCATCAGATTCAATATCAGAATGAGGTAGAAGTGGATCCAACGAGGTATCCGTGGTTTCCTTAATTGGAGATGAAGATGATCCTTCTTTTATAGTCACTTTTAACCAGCTATCATCTGATTTAGTAAAATACATGCCCAAGCTTTCTTAATACACGATATGCCCAATTTAAATCGCCACCAAACTCAAAATAAAAATTAGTATCAATCCTTGTTTCAATGTTCGTAACTTCTTAACATTTAATTTTTTTTTTTTCAAGAAGACATAATGTTCACATAAGTAAATACATAATTAAAATAAAGAACACAGCTTTATCCAAGCCTCTGATACTATGCACTTCACTTTATATTGAATATAATCATAAACACAAATCACCAGTGTATTGCTTTTAGTATTACTAAAATCAACAAAACGATCTGCGATGAGACCAGGTGAGACTGACTTGCGATGATTGTATAAGTACGATTGTACTGATTGTAAGTGTGACTACCGAGACTGTAAGTGTGACTGCAGAGATTGTAAGCGTGACTGTAGCGACTGTATACTGACTGTTAGGACTGTATGGTGATTGTAAGATTGTACGGTTGACTGTAAACTGACTGTATGGATTGTACAAAGATTGTAAATGACTGTTATGTGATTGTAGGCGATTTGTACACCGATTGTAAGAGTGACTTACCCCTCGCCTATACATATATTATGTTTTTATATATTCGGAATCTATACTTAAAATTATGAATTCAACGATATGCTTGAAATGCATTTTTACCTTCCGTCACCTTTAGCTAAGGAAGGTATTGTCTTTGTTCAAAAAATTCAATGATGAGTTTTTACTGAATAAGCACGTTTTAGGGTCCATATAATACGATTTTACCATTTTTACGATGATGTCTGTATGTATGTGTGTCTGTGTGTCTGTGTGTGTGTAACAAAATTTCCGGATTCCATAGCTTCAATACCACGATTCCAAAAATTATAATTTTGTCGTATTCCTCAAGTTTACATCCAGAAGAACATCTGATTAGATTTTGGTTATAATTGGTCAACCGGAAGTAGTCTCATTTGAAGATTTAACAGTTAAATTTGATTTATTGACATTTAACGTTATTATAACTTAAAGAATATATTATTCTCTATACGATTTGATTACAATTTATACTTCATATTCAATACATACAGAGTTAAAGAATTTTAAAGAAATTAAATTTTATAATTCAGCCAGCTATGCCAAACTTGGGAACTAGTATCAAATTCATATAATTCAAATTGACAGATGTCAGTATAAATAAAAAGTAAATTAATGTAGCAGATATGAGGATGTTGAAGTAGATATTGGGGAATAGACGGAAAAATATGGTAAGAAAATAACTCTAGTATTACAAGTTTGTAGAAAGATACAAGAAAGACGATTACATTGGTTTGAACATGTCATGAGGAGAAAGGAAGAATTATATTGGAACAAGAATGAATAGTTTAATAATAGGACGTTAAAGGAACAGAGGAAGACCAAAGATAAGATGGAAGGACTGTATTGCGGAAGATTTGAGAGAAAAGGAACTGAATGAGAACGACATGCAAAAATAGCGACCCCTAACGAATGGGAAAAGCTAAAGATGAAGAAGATGCCAGTGTCAAGTGCAATTTGAAAAGTTTGTTTATGAAATAATTTTACGGGAAATTTAGAATCTTTTGTAAGAAAAATTATGGAATTTATACATTATACACGAGAATGACGGAAGGTATTGTGCTGGCCACAACAGATTTTTATTGATGAAATAATTTACAGAAACGTAAGAGAAAATTATGAACAATTAATCTTGTAAGCCATATCAGGTATAGGCTGTGATAACAAATTGATCATTTTTTTCGTATCAAAGAATCTTACAAAAATAATTTACTATTTAGAGTTTAATTTAACTTCAATATTACACAATCTTATCTCAACTGTTTTTACAGCCTGCCTGATATGGCTTAGAAGGTTAATTATTCATCATTTTCTTTTACTTTTTAGTTTTTTATTTCTTTAATAAAAATTTACTTCAAGCATATCGTTGAATTCGTAATTTTACGTAGATTCCAAATATTAGGATGTTCCATTTGAAACTTAACTTCCAGTTAAACCGGAAGCGCTACCCTCATGCCATATATCATGATTTGTGAGACCTTAAGCCTAGTTTACAAATATATCAAGGAAATTATAAAATAATTATAAAAAAAGTTATTTTGAGTGGCCCGTTTTTCAGTGTTAACCCGTATATGAAGTTTGAAAATATACTCAATACTTATTTAAAATATGAAGTATTTTTTATTGCTTCCCACAGAGTCGCTCTATTTATTTTCGATACTATATCATGATAATATATTGAAAATTGCATCAATAGTTGTAGGTATGCAAACTTCGTTAATATATTTGTCAGCTTGTTAAAAATATATATCTATTTATACAAAACAATAAAATTAACTGGCAGAAGGTAATGTGCATGCCACATCATATTTTTTATTTATATTCGAGATTATATTTATATTATCCTCGATATTATCTATCAAGAAAAAACACTCTTACTACTTTAGCTATTTATTTTCATGTTTTTATTTACGTCAAGAAGATAAATTTAAAATTTTATTGTCTTTTCTATTTATAAAATGTTGTAATATGCAAATATAATTGTATTATATATTTTTTATACATAAGACTTTAATATTTAATTGGTTGTTTGATTACAGCACTTTTATTTTTAGTTGAAAATAAATTCTATTGTCACTTCCACTCATTTTGCTTATTTCATGAATATTGACATTTACACGTAGGTACTATCGAAGTCATCTAAAAATATATTTCAGTCCTACCTTTCGACATATTTAAGAAAAAGCTTAGTTATAAATTTAGACAATATTTAATGGGATCCGTAGCTGTGAATCTGTGTGCTCTTAAGTGACCTGTTATGGTTATAACGACACAAGTTCGACTCCATAAAGTATTTTATTTTAAAATTCTTGCATCATGGATATTCAGGGTCATGGAGACTTGGAGAGTGCACAACACAGGTTACTTTTGTACGTTTTGAAAATTGAAAATACGAGGACTGTTCTCTTAAAGTGAGTCAACTAGAAGGTCTTGATATTTTGATATAAATTTTATGGTAACATTTTAACTTCATCTTTTGTCAGTGCAGATCGAGAAAATTGAGGAAAAATATTGTGGTGGTTTGAAGAAATTTATAGTTCTGGAAGTGAAAAATTATGAAATTTATTAACGAGCATTTTAGAATTGTATTTTTTTGCAAGTATAAGCGTGGGTTAAGCCGCCAAGATTATTTTTATGCACTAACGAAGGTGTTTAGGTGTAAGTTAATTATTAACTGTAAGTAAATACCATAAAACGTCGGTATACAATGAATTTCGTACGGTGAATAAGGGGTTTCCAAGTTTTTAAATTTTTTAATATGTTAATCTGTAAATAAAAATATTAGACCCGTATTTTGTATTTTCACCGAAAAGTTTGTAATACGACAGAAAAAAATGATTAAAGTTTCAATAAATGGGGTCCTCCACTCTTTTTATTATTTTACATGAAAGTTCGTTTAATTTTAAAGCAATTCGTAGTTTTTATTAAAAAGTTATAATTGTTTTTAATTTAACTGCATTTCATTTTTAACTAATCCTATAGCTATCTTTCTCGCACCAGTGACTATAGTAGGCTGCGCGAGGGATACCAATAGTTGTGACGTCACAGTAGCACTAAAAATAAAATCAAACATCTCGCAAAGTTATCATTCAAAAAATCGTTATTTATTGAGTAGTACTTTAAGGATAAAGTTTTATTATTTTTTGTTATGGTGGAGGACCCGTTTGGGACCGAGAAAATCGGCGGCGCGTGTGACGTCATCTACTCCGGGGCATACGTTTCTAGAGCTGAGTGAGATGGATATGTGGCAAACGCGCTGGGCACTCGTTTCGTGTCGTATCAAAACTAGCGCGAAAATGGCGGAGGCGTTGCTTGTGGATTAGCCAATACCATTTACCAGTGTCCATCACGTAACAAACATGGCTGGTACTGATTTTTCTGCGCCCGATTTAAATGTATTATTTTGATATTAGGGTAATAAAAATCAGATAATTAACGATTATATTCAATAAGTATATTTTAAAAAGCCGTAGAGTTGGAAACCACTATTCTGAATGGTGTACTACGGTCCTTCAAAAGATCTGTCATAATCTGCCAAAAGGAAGAGTCATACTTCATTACGAAAACGCTTGTCCACATACAGCCGGTTGAACAGTATATACTTAAACGAGTAAAACATTGAATCATTGAATTGATGGATCATGTACCATACAGTTCCGATTTCTTTTTATTTGTACATATAGTGAAAATGATTAAGTAGAGAACTCATGTCATCGACCTGAAAAAAACCTTATAAAATGAAATATAACTTGTGGAAATTATTGGGTGTTATTTATTTTTAAAAGAAGAAAAAAAAGTACTAGTATCAAGTAATGTATATATCAATGATATTTACAATTATTTCCAAGTCAATCGTTATTCCTTTTACGGAATATAAAATTATTTGAAATAATTATAGTTTATTTTCGTACCATACGTTGGCACTACTGATTATGATCATGATGTGACAAATAATTTTATATTCCATAAAAGGATTAAGGATTGACTTAGAAATAATTGTAAATTAATTAATATGTACGTTTCTTTAGTACTAGAATATTTTTCTTCTTTTTTTAAAAATAAATAACTACTAATAATTACTACAAGTTATATTTCTTTTTATAAGGTTTTTTTCAGGTTGATGACGTGAGTCCTCTGCCTAATTATTTCCACCATATGTGTTTTATCTTCCGCAGAAACATGGAAAAAATGTTTTGAAAATTGGTTCTTTTGAATGCAAAAAATGTATTGATTGTAATGGGGAATATTTTGAGAAAATGTAATAAAATTTTCAGAATAAAGTATCGTATATTTACTATATTAGGCTGGAACTAAAGTGATTATGCGGGCTGCATAATAACTATAATGGAAAGCGCTTTCTACGGTACAAATAATTGTCATTATATTGACATATCTGTACGTTTGAGGGTATCTATTAGTTGTTACCTCATGGGCTTCAATATTACCGCGGAGAGAGTAGGAGAACCACAGGGGTCACTTGTTGATTTTGAAAATTGGAAAAAAAATTCAAGTTTCGGAATTTAACTGGTCCGAATCACAACTGGTTATCTAACGCAGACAGTCACGCGAACCTATAGAAATCTACGTACAGTAAATTACCACAGTGAACAATGAATAATTCTTGAGTATATTTTGTATAAAAATTCTAATTTATTTTTTAACCTTTTTCTTTTATAAAAACTACTTTGGTATCACATTAAATGTTTAAACGTAACGCGTCTCCGTCTAAATAACGAATATAGTATTTTGGTCTATTCTCTGAAAAGAATATCACGTGATCACTGGTATCCGTATCATGAATAGTGTATAAGGCAATTCATTGTTACGACCGTAACATGTTATTTTGTTTTGTTTTTGTAGTTACAACCATTTTATATATGTATATGTTTATCAGATTATAGAAATTTTATGTGTAACGGAGAAATCTTTATTTCATTCGATTTATTTGCTTATACGCTTTGCTGAAGATATTACATATTGCAACGTTTTATTTATATGGGTGAAGTGTAAAAATAAGGGAGATATTATTAGTTAAAATAATACGTTCATTAAATGATAAATAATTAATATTAAATATTAAAAAGATAATAAAAGTAACTAACACTATGTTTAAATAATTATAAACAATAATTTAAGACTAAGAATATTATTAAATGCTTAAACACTAAGTTATTTATTTCAACAATATTTATATCACTATATTTATTTATATAACTACATTTATTTATGTTCACCACTCGTAGACTATTTATTAATATCACCGACTTCATTGCTCGTTGCTTCTATATCACAGACTATCTCTCCGATGTCATTCAGACTGTATTTATACAGCCCAGCGTCCTTCTAGAACTAGAACCCTCCGGCGCCACAGTGATACCTAGTACAAAAGAATTAGGTCAACGTTGCAATTAACACGTCTAGCTGGTCCATTGCCGGGGATTGCATCATCTGGGAAAATCCAGCGAGGGGATACGTCATCGCTCTGGTACATTATTTCAAGTAGCGGCGCTCGTATACTCTTAACTCAGGGCGCACGTCAGAATATATACGTATACCGGGTGGCGCTCGAAATCCGTTACATAGGCATAGGAAATTAGAATATTTTGAATATTGTTTGTTATAACACTTTGTAGACAAGTTGGTGTACACTTATTACATCATACATACATACTTAGTGGGTTACCACAAACCCGAAATCAATAATAATAACATCATTATACAACAATTCTTCACTGTTAACATATTAAAGTGACCGATATTTATTTAACATCATTTTAATAATTAATTGTTAAAAATTAATGAGGAATAGGTAATTAAAAAAAAAGAAATGTAGCAAATTAAAAGTTATAATTATTATGCTGCGTAAAAGAAATTTTGACAGAAAAGGTCTCGTAGCACGATGGTAACGCTTTTGCTTCTTGGTGGTGGGTTCGAATCTATCGAACTTTATTTTTATTTTTTTGTTGTTAAATACATATTAATTTTAAAATAACCAGTTTTATCTGATTACATTAAATAAATGTAAAGAAAAAAAGAAAAGAAGTTTGGTAGATTCGAACCACAGATCTACATATAAATTGACAGATAGCTGGGTCATACGGAACATGGCGCCTAAAATTGTGCCGATATGTATCTAGTAGCCATATTGAGCCGGGGAACTTTCTGACCAATCAGATTCATTGAAATAACGTCATATGTCACGTGATCGTAATTGGAACGGTAGAGACGTGCTAGTTTGAATTTGTCGTTTACTCGCCATTTTTGTGTATTCATATTCATCCTTGAAACTATTAAATATTTATCAGAATGCAAAGACATAAAAGAAACACTCCTGTGGCAAACTAAAAAAAAAACACCGTTTATAGGGTTTGTAATAACAATTAATTCAATGATAGGAATTTATGAAACAGCCAGTTTTTAAATATTTATTAACCTATAAATACAATCAAGATCACTTGGAATTATTCTTCTGTTCAGTAAGTTACGTTTAAAAAGTATAAAATAATTAAACATTGTACTTAATTGTTTTGTAGATCTAGAAATGGATGGAATAATAACCCAACCTGCTTTCAGTTTGCCATACTTATAAGAGATTGTTACTACACCATGAGCTGAAATATTTAAAAGGCAATGCAACATCACAGGACGCCACAACGTTATTAACAGTTTTCGGTAATAACAGAAACAATCAGACACCATCGGCATTGCCATTATCTTCCACAGATATTCAAGTAATAAAGAAATACGGTTTAGAAATTACGAACGAAATATATTCAGATCATGACTACTGCATTCCAGTTAATCATGGTTTGACAGATTTTGTAAAGACCGTAGTAACATATGTAAGCGGATTCGTAGTAAAAAATGGTAAAAAAGAGAATAAAATGTACAACTTGTCTAGATGTTGTAGAGATGGCAAGTGATGAAAGTACTGATGATATGTGTATGAAATTAGTACTTAGAAAAGAGTATCAAACAAGTAAGTCAAGGATATTCAAAATATTTTGATAAATTTTAATTTATCCCAATTTTTTTAAATGCCCTTATTCACCCATCTAAAGATTTAATTAAAATATGCGAAAAAACAGAAATTTTAATACGAAAAATGCTTTTTGTAACTGAAGGTAAATTACCAGCAGAAAGTACATACATGCAATTATTAGTTGCGAATGTCACAAGTGAGTTCTTGACTGGGAACATTTTTCTGGCACTGAAGGAGCATTTTTTTGACACTGCTCTTGTCGAAGAGCCGCATATAAAAATACTTATTGGAACAATAGCATTTTGTTATACAAAAATTAGATTGTACAATCTAGCGAAAGTATATATACTGAAAAAATAATTAGTGAAAAAATTACAAAAAATTATCAAATGTTATACTATTTTGCCACCAATAAAATTTATTTGTTACATTAAATATTGTTTCATTTATCTATTAATTACTCCCATTATCACATTATTTTATAAAAAAAATGTTTACATTTAATAAATATACTTTTCTTTCTAGTAATGAATTTCAAAATTACTAAGATTCGAATATTACTACATTTAAATTTCCCGCCTGTTTTTCCCCGGCACAATATGGCGGTTACTCCCATGTCGGCACAGAAAATATACATGGGACAAGCTATCTGTCAATTTATATGTAGATCTGTGATTCGAACCCGAGTTCGAACCCACCATCCTTAACATAAGACGTAATCGTGTTACCGTCATACTACGAGACCTCTTTTGTCAAACTTTCTCTTACGGAGGATTACTTTCAATTTGCTATAACATTTTTTATATTTTTTTAATTGTTCGTCATTAATTTTGGACAATTAATTATTAAAATGATGCAGTAGGTGTTCTCGAACAGGTGTACAAAGTTTTATAACAATCATTTTTTTATGGGAACCAAATATTTAAAATATTCTAATTTCCCATGTTAAATGCCTATTTGTAACGCCATTCGGTATAGGATTCTAAAGAAAAATTTAGCACTATACAGTATTTTTTTTTAAAGATGTCCGATCAAGGTCATATTTATCATGAACGAATTAACAAATTGGCATACATTTATCTCTCTCCTTTCCAGACCATAAACGTCGCACACGCACTCAAGGATTGTTTCAAGAATTCATATTGTTTCGACTACATTTGAAAACGATGCTTGTTGTTGACAATACTTTCCCTGTAATGTAAGTTTATTTATTATTTCAGATATATTACCTTGATTCATAGCCGCACGAATAACTTTATTTTCTGTCAGTGTCGCTGACGTTGACACTGTGTCAGTAATCTAATCAGTATCCTATTTTTCGATATTTGGTTTTACATTTGCTAATAAACTTACCAGTTGACTTAGTTTTGAATTTTGAATGCATTTATTGTAACATATATTTTTAAAATAATAAAATATCAGTAGTATCTTATGAACCCTCATAAAAACTAAGTACACGACACTACTGAATTTTAATTTATACAATTCGTAGATGACCATGATCGGACATCTTTCAAATTTTTTACTGTACATAGTTTTTTTTTTAAAATGATAGGTTAGGTAGGTTAAATAGCGTGAGTTAGCGTTACCAAATATTAAACTACGAATTTTTATAATACAATTACTAAAATTTCAAATATATTTTATACGTCTGTTAAATTAATTGAAAAAATTTAACATGGGAAATTAATGACAGTAACTGTACATGTAGTAGTGTTTTTGTCTTTTTATATCAATTGTTTCAAATTTTATTCTATTAATGTTTCTTTTAAAATGATTAAATATACATACTTACATACGAATAAGTTGCGCCATAATATTTTTTTTATTATTTGTGGTACAGCGGAGAGTGACATCACGAATTTTACAGCCGCGAAAGTTTATTAGCAAATTTATGAATGAAAAGTCGCATATTTCATGTTATTTTATATTATTATATTTATTAAATGAGACGAATTTCATGATTTTATAAAAAAAACAACGAATTTTTTTTTTAAATGACCCCATTGTATAAAATGAGTGCCTAAAGGATTTATAAATAAGTTACATATAGGGTATCCAGGCAAACAATTTACGTCATCGTTTAGGGATTTTTGAAATTTTCTTTAAATTTTTAAATATATTTTTTAACGATATTGTATTTCTTTTATTATTATTATTATTATTATTATTATGTATTTGAAATTATTAATAGAAATAATTATATATATTTTTGGAAATAGTATTATTTAGTAAAATTTTGTTAATTTTTGTAAAATGACGTTAGATTATTTTTTTGTTATTGCAATTCTGAACTTACATACTTATTACTAAATATATAGTATACTTCTCAACCTGTATTGATATTAATACTTTTTATAAATTTGTGCAATTTTATAACGAATTATTTCATTCTTAAATTAAATACTACTCCATTTCAAGATTATTCCTGATTATACTTACCTAAAAACGAATATCAATATAGGCCACGAGCAGACACGTGAAGTGCTTGAAATCATCTGACTTTGACAACAACAATAATGTCACTTTGACAAGAACAATTTTTTTAAATTATTTTGATTTTGAATTGTTAAAAAGTTAATAATTTTACAATTTTCAGGCAGTAAAACATATTAAATTAAAAATAATAACTTTTTAATAGTTCAAAATTAAAATATGCCAAATATTGTTCTTGTCAAAGTGACACGCGCACACAAATCAGCTGATTCTAAGCACTTCAAGGTCGCTCGAGTCACGTGTCTGTTCGTGTCCTATTAAGAAAAGGTAAATATCACCACTAAATTATAAACATAACAATGACATTGATACATCTAAAATGTCAAACCTAAATTTCAGATATTTCACAACCCATATTTTTTGTCCAAAATAGAATTCATTCTTCTTGAAATTTCGCGACAGTAAACAAAATGAGCCATAAGGGCACCTTCACTAATTTCGCCTAAATTTGGGTACAAAAATATTAAGTACCACTGCTTCCAAATGCCATACAATAATTAAGCTGAGCTGTAAGACGTACGTATCGAAGAAAGAATGAATTGAAAATAGTCATTGTTTCTAATTTTGCTAATATTTTCCTTATACGTGTCCAGACGCATATGTATTGGACCAAAGAATTAATTAAATACAAAATTATTTTTAGAAAACAAATTAATTACTAAAACTATACTGTAATTTTGTTTTTAATAAATTTTAGTTTTGAAAATCAGAAATAGAGATTATCTTTAATAATAATAAAAAAAATATCTACTTCACGGGTGTTAGAATTTTCACTGTAATTAATTCATATAATTTGTCCTACGGGTCTTCAGAATATTATAATATGTAGCATTTTGTTAGTAGTCATATAGGGGATCATATTAGCAAATTGGAAACAAAGACTATATTTAATAACAACAAAAAATATTTACTTCATGGTGTCACTAGCATATTTGCGGTAATTAATTAATAAAAATTGGCCCACGGGTCTTCGGGATAATAAAGTTATTGCATTTTGTTAGTATATGGATAGGGATCATATTAAAAACATATATAATGTAATATTAGAACATTTCATATAATTTTATTTTAAATTTACCGCACATTTCGTCAAAGACTTAAATGTCAAGTTGTTGGAAAAACTACCGTAAATTTAATAATATTAATATTATATTATTGTAATTTACACTTTTGCTCCATCTACATATTGTTATTGTGTCTCCAAATTACAGTAATGCGTAGATTACAATACACTTCGTCTTGGTAGTGCATCTATGCGTTCGGCGTGAGCCAGATACACAATTACTGTAATCGCGAATCGGTTGTAGCGAATCGACTGCTAATTTCACTCTCATAATAATTTCTACAAGTTATGTTTTATTAGGTTTGACGTTGATGATGTGCGCGTTCTGCGTATTCATTTTCATTATACATATATGTTTTCTTCGATTGCAAATTAGTACAGCAGAAATACATTTTTAGGTTACTTATTTTTACATAATGACAACTGTCAGCTACAGCAGTTAATTTGACCCAGTAATTAATGAATCAGATAATAGAGTTTGCTATAGCTTCACGTCGTGTCAAATACAATCGAAGCCACCGAGGAAGCTATTGCTTGTTCAAGTTGCTTAGTGTTACTAGGGTTTCATCAAGTCAAGTAGCTTGATGTTTTTGTAAATTACTTGGCGACTTGAAAATCAAGTTTTTCAAAAAATCATTACTTGACGACTTGATTTTCTATCGTTACTACTTGACTTGATGAAGCAAATTCAAGCTAATTGATTACGAACCGATTATGTACGAAAACGCACGAATTAGTAGAATCGTAACGCATATGCTATGCTGATTCATTACTGCAAGATGTTTAAAAAATTCACCCAATATTGGAATATCTATATACTAGAAAGACCCGAGAATATGTCGACAAAATTTGAAGTCCTAATCATTATTATTAAGATAACTGTAGATGGTTCTAGTATATATTCCAATAATGAATGGATTTTTTAAACCTCTTAACATAGCGGCGAAAAATAAATGTGCCAAAACCGAATGTTATTTCAATGGGAAAAAATCAAGTGCATTTAGGTACGGTCAAATATTAAAATTAAGTGGAATCATTGTCAGTATAATTTTTTTTTAAATTATTTGGAACCACTTTAGGCGACGACCCGGTTAAAATTCGACTTGCTCCCTTTTAAGGTCAACCATAATACATAATAGTTTATGTTAATTCATATACTTTTCTTTTTTTTTTTAATTTTTTAATTTCAATGTATGATTTATTTTTATGAATAAAAGTATATTTCAAGGTATATTATTGATATTGTTATAAAACATAAGGAACTATATGAAAATGAAATGTAGTCTTGAAAAACTTTTTCAATTTTTTGGTAATTAAAAAAATAACTACATGATTTTTTCAAGTAATTGAAAAATAACTACTTGATTTTTCAAGTACTTGAAATTGTAACTATTTGACTTGACTTTGCTTTCAGTTACTATTACTTGACTTGAGCTTGGCTTGATTTCAAGTCAAATAACTTGAATATCAAGTCAAGTCGTGAAACCCTAAGTGTTACTGAAACCACCACATTTTCATACGAATAATTTATTAACGGGAGTAGAAAAAGATAATAATTTGAGTTTCAATTTTCAATAATTTCTTAGGTGCACATAAATAAGAATGAAGTTTTATACTCTATAGTCCTCAAAATTGACATTTAAAATTTTCTATTTGTTCATTGTCGAATCTTTCTAATTTGACGTCATTCACATCTGTATTGGACATTTTACTGGCAATTCTTTTTACCTCTCGTTAAGAGAGGTATTGGATTCATGCTAAAAATCGCATATCCAGATTTTATTGAATAAGCACGTTTTAAGGTCCCTACAATTCGATTTTAACATTTTTACGATGATGTCTGTGTGTGTGTGGATGTGGATGTGTGTGTGTGTGTTTGGATGTGTGTGTGTGTGTGTGTGTGTGTGTGTGTGTGTGTGTGTGTATGGATGTGTGTGGGATGTTGGAAGGACGATTACTCAAAAACTATAAGACTTTATATTTAACTACGTATTTCCCAATCGGACATTCATGGGAAGATCTGAAAAGGTTTTGGTAACAATTGGACTACCGGAAGTAGAAAATTCTTGAAAAAAAATCTTCTAAATATTATTTTTTGAAATTTTTTCTTGGTAATATTAAAGAAAATTAAATTCTCTTTCTGATACATTTAAATATTTTATTGTATATTCTATAGATTTAGAGACAAAAGAAATATAATATATAAAATAATCTGTTGTAATAAATTTTAGAGCCGAAAGAATGCCATGGAAAATAGTTGAAAATTTAAATTGTTTGTAACTGACAGATAAATCCGGACACATTACTGAAGACTTTTTCTGGGAAGTACATACATTATATTATTTCTTAATGTATTAATAGTTAAATATTTAATATTATAGATGTATTACACATACGCTTCAGAAATACTGTTACTCCCGACAATGAATTGGAAACATCTCGAAAAATTAGAAGAGTAAGACAAAATTTCTTCATAGAAAGAATTTATCATAATTTCTCACTCTAAATTTAGTGATTTTTCAATTTCATTTGGTTTATTTTCCTCGACAAGTAAATTCCACACTCCTGGTAACAAACTAACTACGTGAATTTAGAAAATCTTGAAATTTTTAATGAAATATTCTGGACATAATTACTAATTATCATTCTGAAACGGGCCCCCATATCTGCTTTTCAAAACCAACAATGTAAAGCGACTGTTCGCGCCCTACACTTATGGAACCAAAAAAAGGAAGTGGCGAGAGGTATTGTGCTGGCCCCAACAGTTTTTTTTTGTATATGTATACCGTGGCTACACGAGAATACAGGCCTGAATGCTCATTTCGTGACATCATAGCAAGCCTCTCGCTGTAACGTGATGCCTGAACGACTACATTGTAAGCATAGGAAATATACGGAATTTTAAATAAATAGTCTTGTAAAATGTGATTTATAAATATATACAACTCATTTTATATACATAACTAAAAAAAAAAAAACACGAATTAATTATACTAATACAACTTATGTTTTACTTTAAATTATTTATTGTTGTATAAATAATACAAGAAATATTAGTTACATAATCTCACTGAAATATTTTATTATTATTTCTAATCGAAACAGTACTTAAATAATATTGAATAGTAAATAATGTAGCATTTAATACTATTACTTTAACTTATAACTTGATGGAAAAACGAACCAGAGAAGAAGCAAAAATATAAATGAAAAGAAGGAAACAGAACCAAGCAACAAAGATTGTGCTTGAAAACTCAAAACCTAAATCGAACGGAACCGAACCATACAGTAACACTCCACTCACGCTGACTGCTGCAACTTGAATGGCTGAATGTTTTCTCGGCGCAAGGTTAGCCTCACGCTAAATTCCGGAGCCTTAAAATCAAAGCTGTTTCCGAATGGGGGTCCTGAATGGACCCCAGGTTTTTAATGGATTAATTAATAATATATTTAAATGTGTTATCAAAGGAATAGAAACTACAATAAGAAAAATGTAAAAAAGCTTTAAATATTTTAATATATATATACGTATAAAAAAAATTCTAACGAAATTAATTTAAAAAAGGTGTACCTATATATAAACTCAAAAGGTTAACTTGACACATACATAAAAGCAGGGCAGGCAAATTTACATATTACACAAATGCAACAAAGAAAACAATGGCGGAGTTTGCAATGTCCCCTCATTCAGAATTTAAGGGTTAAGGGATAATAAATTTTGATTCAATATTTTATACTTAAACTTTGAATAATGACAATCACGAGTACTGCTTTTAGTTATTAGTAAATATCACATGTTTATTTATATGTACTCATTACGATTACATCTATAATTTTTATTCGTAAACCAAAACAGTAATTATTTAATTAAACGTAAATTAATAATGTTTATCACATAAGTTACTCAAACGTGAAATTTGAGTGTATAAATCGTATATTGTATCTATAGAAATTTAAATGGATAAAAACTGTGGAACAAAAAAAAAAACAGTTTTGAAAGGTGTAAAGTTTCTTTGTTGTGAAATATTTTACAGTGACTAATGACATCAGTTTAATATGTACATCATTTTTCTGACAAAATACTGTTACTTCCATGTATTGTTATTGACAATGTCTATTCAAATGTACACACATCTCGACATCTCGTATACTTATATCATACGTGCTATAAATATTTAACTAGTCCTTAGAAATCAGGTCGAAATTTGATGAAAATCTGATGTGACCGATGTGACCGGTGGAGAAAACGCTATGGTAGCGTAGCGACAAATAACACTTCGTTTCTCTAACAATCGGGAACTTGATAGGGAAATGAAGGTTAAACGTACGGGATATTTTTCGCTACGCTAAGTAGGTATACAGGAGGGTTTCTGGCTCACTTTGCGTCGGATGGCATGTGTTCATCGACATTGACCATGGGGGTAGTTTTTTAGCTGTGGGGGGTAGTTCTTGAGGAAAGAATTTGTGTGTTGAGGGCAGTTTTTTGGCAACCCTTATGTGTTTTGAAGAGACAAAGAGACAGAGAGGGGCATAGAAGAACGACACCCCGCTGGTGGTGGGGTTGTTCTTGAGAAAGAATTTGTGTGTTGAGGGTAGTTCTTTGGCAACCCTTATGTGTTTTGAAGAGACAGAGAGAGAGACCGAGAGACAGAGAGACAGACAGAGAGACAGACAGAGAGACATACAAGAACAACACCCCACTGCTGGATGGTGTGATATTGTTGCAGACTTGTTTTAACCTGTTTTTTTGTTATCAACATGGACAGCAGGATGTATGCTGATATGAATTGTCGGTGATAATTTTTTTCCAAGAATTTTTACAGGAAATGGCGTGTGATATGGTATCTGCATCCGTTTCCTGTGATAATGTTTTGTAAACAAGTACAGGATGTTTGCTGATATGAATTGTCGGTGATAAAAATTATTCCAAGAATTTTTGCAGGAAGTTGGTGTGTGATATTGTTGCAGACTTGTTTTAACCTGTTTTTTGTTATCAACACGGACAGCTGCAGGATGTATGGCTGATATGAATTGTCGGTGATAATTTTTTTCCAAGAATTTTTTACAGGAAATGGTGTGTGTGTGTGTGTGTGTGTGTGTGTGTGATATGGTATCTGCATCCGTTTCCTGTGATAATGTTTTGTAAACAAGTACAGGATGTTTGCTGATATGAATTGTCGGTGATAAAAATTATTCCAAGAATTTTTGCAGGAAGTTGGTGTGTGATATTGTTGCAGACTTGTTTTAACCTGTTTTTTGTTATCAACACGGACAGCAGGATGTATGGCTGATATGAATTGTCGGTGATAATTTTTTTCCAAGAATTTTTTACAGGAAATGGTGTGTGTGTGTGTGTGTGATATGGTATCTGCATCCGTTTCCTGTGATAATGTTTTGTAAACAAGTACAGGATGTTTGCTGATATGAATTGTCGGTGATAAAATTATTCCAAGAATTTTTGCAGGAAGTTGGTGTGTGATATTGTTGCAGACTTGTTTTAACCTGTTTTTTGTTATCAACACGGACAGCAGGATGTATGGCTGATATGAATTGTCGGTGATAATTTTTTTCCAAGAATTTTTTACAGGAAATGGTGTGTGTGTGTGTGTGTGATATGGTATCTGCATCCGTTTCCTGTGATAATGTTTTGTAAACAAGTACAGGATGTTTGCTGATATGAATTGTCGGTGATAAAATTATTCCAAGAATTTTTGCAGGAAGTTGGTGTGTGTGTGTGTGTGTGTGTGTGTGTGTGTGATATTGTTGTAGACGTGTTTAAACCTGTTTATTGTTATCAACACGGACAGCAGCAGCAGGATGTATGCTGATATGAATTGTCGGTGATAATTTTTTTCCAAGAAGTTCGTGTTGATAAATTGCGGGGGCGGGGGCGGGGCGGAATTTAAACAAAGAACATATACCGTTTGGAAATACGCCTCCTGGTGTCCCGTGTGTGTATTTCCAACAATTGTAAGTTTTAATATTTAATAAAATTTTACTTTTTAATAATAGGTTACAAGTATTATATACGTGTTTATAATGTAACTAATTTAGTTGAAAAAGGAAAAATGGTTAATACGAGTCCATTGCTTGGAAATACGCCTCTCCGTTTTCCGTGTGTGCGCATTTCCAACAATTGTAAGTTTTAATATAAATATTTTATGTATTTTTCTAGTGCTGTTCGAAAACAATCCCTAAGACATTATTTAAATGTCATAGTGTTAATCAAAGATGTGCTTCCGGCTTTATCTAAAAAATGTATGGAACAAAAGGAAAAAAACCGTAACTGTTAAAAACAATTTAGACAAAGATATATCGTTTGGAAAACGCCACTCAGTGTTTCGTGTGTACATGTCCAACAATTGTAAGTTTTAATATTTAATAAATTTTTACTTTTTTAAGAAAATATGCACTAAAATTTGTCAAGTTTAAAAATTGTATCTATAACAGTCTGTGTTAATACTTGGACCACCCTTGAAATAAAAGAAACTGTTTTGGTTGGTTGGCGCTGTAATAAATTTATTTTGTTTTATTTAATTATTTATTTGTTTGTAAAAAAGTAAATTTTGTAAAATGTGTTGTGTTTTTATGGGTAATTAGTAGAGTTCTTTTTTATAGTTATTACATTTTTTTTATATGTACATCATATATAGGCGTAGAACTTAGTTGGGTTTTACGGCTGGCTGTGGTTTGTTTGCAATTTGTAATTTACTTATGAAAAGTAAAAGATAGTTTACGCCTATGTATTTTTAAAAACAATGTGAAGAATGGAATGAGTGCTATATTATTGCTTAATCGCTAATTTATTCACCCCCATGTTTTGTAAAAGACACACCAACCAGATAACGGCAATGACTTTCATTATAACTCACCATACACAATATCCAAACTGGTTCCGTTCGATTGATTGAACAATACGAGGGAAAAGGAGAAGAATACATAAGGTTTTTTTAAATGAAAGTTGCTGAATTATTGTAAAACATTTATTTCAAAAACAAAATACATTTACATGTTACTAACAATATTTGTTAATGGATTATAGTTAATTATTTTATCGTGTATAATTAAACAGTATGCAGTTGTATTTTCGGGCACGTTTTCATTTGTTTCAAATTCCAGTCTTATATCAACATTACCCGATTTCAATGTCTCACTTTGATGCGAGCAATCTATAACCGCTAGAGGTGCTGTATTTATAAATTCATTAGGTGTAAATATTGGCTCACATGGTCGCTCATAGTAAGACAACTGAAATTGGGTGTACATTTCATATAACATAGCCCAATGGTTATTTTTAATATTCAAATTTAAATTATCATATGGGTACATATCAGAATTTAAATACAACTTGATATTACTCAAATTACAGTGATCAAATTTACTCATGTCCTTATTAAGCTTATTTTTTCGATTTGTTTGAAATCCCACGATGACAAAACGCGGCGTTTCCAACTGTGATGTAGTTTTGATTGGCCAGGAATGACGTTGTGTTTTCTGCAGGAGTGGATATTCATGAAGTTCCCAGCTACGGAATGCTATCTCCAAATTAATGCTGTTCTCTATATACTTCATAAGCATCAGTCGTTCAGTATCAGCAACCGATATATGTGGAATCTTCCAGTAAACTTTACTTAATTCAATTTTCATATTTTCATTGGTGGCGCTGTTTTCAATTGCATTGAGGTCAGTGCTGCTTCGTATGAGAACTAATTCATGTTGTAAATTTAGGACAATTTTTTTAAAATCTTCGCAAAATCCCAAAAGCATATTGAGGGGGATGCATACGTTGAAATTACCATGACTATCAATTATATGTTTTGTATCACCCAAAGGTAACCAACCAGCATTTTGTAAACGTTTACTCTCATTTGCATTGTAAGAGACATAACTCTTCATAGTTGAAGTTATTCCGGGATTTCGAACTCTATCTATTACTATTCCCCCAATTTCATATCGAATTTCACTAAATAAGAAGGCAAATGCATTGTTAACCAATTTAGCTGTGGTCGACACTTTATTATCATGCGTGAGAAGTTTACCCTCAATATAAAGTAAACTATTCCATGGTAGAGTGTACAAGTCGTGTTGCTGTATTGGAATGCGAATTTCATCATTATTGTTTAAAGTTCCGGAGGCATAAGGCTGATGCGTGTGCTTTTCCGCATGACTGATTGAATCATCAAATAAGGCCTTTTCTGACACGTTTAATATATTAGCATTCATTTTGGTGAATGTAAAGAATTTTTTTTTTTGATTTTTTATACTGAACTCCAATCCAAATAATTAATGATTTTATCCGCTTTCTCCGTTTATCCAGATTGAACTTTATACCCAAGTGATTTTAGAAACTGATAATTGATGGGTGTTAACCCTTCAACAGACTTCTTACGAATGATGTAATTACAGTTTCGTGCAGTATTTATATACATACGAGCAGTATGATTAAAATTAATCCCCATTTTGTTTTTTAAGATGTAGTCTTACCGTGACGACTTCACCTCTGAAATTAACTAATTTGTCGTTTTGATCTACTATTTTAAGGGTTAACGAAGTTATGACTCGTGTGTTGATTGGTAAATAGATTATTTGATTTGGAGCCTCTATAATTTTGAATCCTGGCGGGACGCGCGGGAAAAATTCATGAATTATATGCACATTTTTACTATTTGAATAAGAATTTGTAGTAATGCTACACTCAATACATATTGCATTTACTTTAATTATAGAAACAGGGTTATCTGATTCATGTGATTTATTAGCTTCTAATTTACGTGGTTTAAACCCAAGAATATCACCTATTGATTCGTTTGTTGTAAAATTTATTTCCTTATTGCTTTTAACTTCACACTTAAGAGTATTATTATTTGCTACTATATTTAATTCAGTGCCCGTATCTAACTTTTTTTGTAAGAATTTATTTATATCATCTATTTCGTAAGAACCTTCTGGAATAGTAATTACATCACTACCAATATAAAATTTATTATTTTGATTATCAATATTTGGTATTGCATTATATACTCCAAAATTTATTAACCCGAGTAAATATTCCGAACCATCATCGAGTATAATCGGTGGGTGAAAAATTTGAGTTATAACTGAATTAGTACTGAAAAGAGTAAATGTGTATGACATGACGGCTCAATTAGTACTGAAGCGTATTCAGACTTATTCATATAGAAATGCTAAACACAAGTGACCGCATTTTACACTGTTATTAGGTTGGTACCTACTGTAATTGTAGTGTATTGAGCATCTATTTCCAAAATAACTAACTAGTTCTTTTGGTGGCGCTAAGTTTCCATAACTGTCAAAATATATAACTAAATTATTATATTTTTTATAAGCAACCCAGTGTGTACCCGGCCCGTCAATATTATCCAAATTAACAATGGCGCATTCGTTACGATTTACATGTTTGGGTAAACTATTACGCATGAAAACTCCTTTAAATCTGTTGTGGCCAGCACAATACCTCTCGCCACTTCCTTTTTTTGGTTAAGTATAGGGCGCGAACAGTCATGTTACATTGTTGGTCTTGACAAGCAGATGTGGGGGCCCGTTTCAGAATGATAATTAGTAATTATGTACATAAATGTCAGAATTTTTCATTAAAAATTTCAGGATTTTCTAAATTCACGTAGTTAATTTGTCACCAGGAGTGTGGAATTGACTTGTCGAGGAAAATAAATCACATGAAATTGGAAAATCACTAAATTTAGAATGAGAAATTATGATATATGACATCTATATACATAATTACTAGCTATAATTCTGACATTGGCGCCCATATCTGCTTGTCAAGGCCAAAAAGTCACATAACTACTCGCGCCTTAATGTATTTAACATTTCTTGTATACTTACACTCTACACCAAAAATTCTACTTATATCTATTCCATATATTTAGATTTTTTAAATTTAAATTCATTCTATGAAGAAATTTTTCGTGATGTTTCCAATTCATTGTCGGAAGTAACAGCATATATGAAGGGTATGTGTAATATACCTATAATATTAAATATTAAACTATTAATGCAATAAGAAATAATATAATGTATATACTTCCCAGAAAAAATCTTCAGTAATGTCTCCGGATTTCTGACACTGACATTTTTTGACAATTTAAATCCATGGCATTCTTTCGGCTGTAAGATTTATTACAACATTATTTTATATATTATATTCCTTTTATCTCTAAATCTATAAAATATGTATAAAAATATTTAAATGTATCAGAAAGAGAATTTATTTTTCTTTAATATTATCAAGAAAAATTTTCAAAAAATAATATTTAGAAGATTTGTTTTCAAGAATCTTCTACTTCCGGTTGTCCAATTGTTACCAAAACCTTTTCAGATCTTCCCGGGAATGTCCGATTGGGAAATACGTTGTTAAACAAATTTTAAGTCTTATAGTTTTTGAGTAACCGTCCTTCCAACATCCCACACACACACACACACACACACACACATCCACACACACACACACACACACACACAGACATCATCGTAAAAATGTTAAAATCGGATTGTAAGGACCTTAAAACGTGCTTATTCAATAAAATCTGGATATGCGATTTTTAGCATGAATGCAATACCTCTCTTAGCGAGAGGTAAAAATGGAATTTTCAGTTCTTTTGCATATTTTCGAAGATCAATATTAGTTAATGCCCTTAATGGCAATTCTACTGGGAGTTTTTTAAATACAGTCCTAGTCCTTTCCGATATGGCTTGAGGTAGAGGCCCTTTCCCATGGCGATGGATTCCATCATCTTATTATGACGCTGAGCTTCTTTCAATTGCTCGGTAGCAGCTTTTGCGTCGTGGACAGCCTTGGCGATACCTGCAGCACCACCGCCAAGTGCGCCTAGAGCGCTCAATCCGGCGAAAATTGGAATTAATGGAAGGAATCCTCCGGTTTTCGGTACAGGTATAACTCTTGGATTTTTAATTTTTCGCTTTATTCTCTTAACCGTTCGTAAAGCGATTCTTGCAGATTTATTTAAATCAGAACCACTACTATTTGTCTTTATTGCTTTCCGCGCGCGGTTGACTACGTTGCGGAACGATAAACTTCCGTCAGATTTCTTCTTCACTCTCATCATGACTATTTAAGGAGCACACTTCTTACCTCTTACGCAGTCAGTGACGAACTGTGGTAGTGTAAAGTTCACACGCGTATTTATAATAAAATGCAGACTGTAAAGCAAATCCATAACCTTGAGGTTAAAAATTATGATTTTAATAATGCTAGAAGTGAGCCGCACCATAGTGCATTGTTACCGGATATAGTACGATGTATTATAGCAGGCCCTTCCGGGTGTGGTAAAACAAATGTTATGATTGCTCTTCTAGAGCATGAAAATGGCCTATGTTTTTCGAATGTCTATATATATTCAAAATCATTATTCCAACCTAAATATCAGTATTTAAACATGTTACTAGAACCCATTGAAGGAATAGGTTACTTTGCATATAATGAAAACGTGGATATTGAGAAGCCGTGCAATGCGCAATGCAATTCTGTGTTTATATTTGATGATGTAGCATGTGATAAACAGGATGTAATTAGAGAATATTTTTGCATGGGTCGCCATAAAGCTATAAATTGTTTTTATTTATGTCAGACTTATACCAGAATCCCCAAACATCTTATACGGGATAATGTTAACCTATTAATATTATTTAAACAAGATGATATGAATTTAAAGCATGTATATGCTGATCACGTGAATACAGATATGCCATATGAAAAGTTTAAGGACCTTTGTTCTTTTTGTTGGAGTAATAAATACGGGTTTGTGGTTATTAACAAAGAAAGTGACTTAAATAGGGGGCGTTACCGTACAGGCTTTGATAAATATATTATAATAAATAACAATGCCGGGAGCTGAGAGGCTTCAGTTGCTGGTTAGCTCTAATACAGTAAACATCTGGAACACGTTAAATAAACAGATTGAATTTAAGTCATATCTGTTTTTGAGTTGTTTATACAGCTATCAGATCTGTTTTTTTATCTGGTTATGAGCTGACTAACAGGTTTTGAACCTGTTTGATTATCATACAGATCTATTTTTTACCTGTTTCTACTAGTAACAGTTTTGTAAATTTAAACACCTGTTTCGCCTATTGTTTTAGCTAATAGCTGTTTAAAGCTGGTTTATTGGTTTTAATATTATTGTACACAAATTAAAAAATGAATGAAAGATTAACAAAAGATATAATTAATACTCGTAATATTATTAAGCAGAAGCTTAAAAACCTTAGGCTTGGTTCATTACGTAGAAAAATTGAATTAGAATCGCAGTATAAGCCAATAATTAAATCTTTAAAAGATATTGCAGTTCATTTACCAATGGCCAATATAAAAGAAGAAGTTAAAAGTGAACCGAAAGGAGAAGTAGAGGATAAAGAAATATCTGAAAAAAATGAAACTTTATTAGGCCCTAAATTTCTAGAAACAAGTGTAGTGGCAGAATCAATAAATGAGGATGGTGATAACGATGACGTATTTATTGAAAATCAATCATCCATGATTGAAGGCCATCCATCAATAACTAGAGACGATATTTTGAATTTGACTCAGGAACCCTCATTCAGGGAGTATTTAGACCAGTATGAGCCATTACCTCGACAATACGTTGAAGAAATGGTAACAGATGACAAAGATTCATTTGATTTTAAATATGGCGTGCGTCATGATGTGAATACTGATAAATTTTTTATAGGTGATTCCGAGTTAAAAATTGTGGGTAAAGATATAGTTATACAAGAGCTAAAGTTTGTTGGCACACCGGGTTTATATGAGCTATTATTTAAAAAACAACCATTGGGTTATACTGAGACCGATCGTAAAAATTATGCTGATATTGTAAAAAGAACGAACGCTGCCCGACGAAATTATAGCGACAGCGAACAGTTTTCAGGAACAAGATCTCAGAAATATACTTCTATTATTGCCCCAATGTTAGATCCTCAGAAAAAAGTTGTTTCAGCTGTTAAAAAAGCAAGTTTAATTTATAAAAGACCAAGTTCCACGTCGGGTGGAAGTCCAGCTTTAAAAAATATACGGTTGATATCTAAAAAAACAAGTTCCAAGTCAGGTGGGAGTTATTTAAAAAAATTAACTAAAAATCCTGTGGAGTATGTGTACTGGGATAATGTAAATGAATTGGTTGATCGACTGCGTCTTTTAATTGCATCACGTGATGCTGGTCACACAGGTCACGATAATGAAATTATATCAATAATCGAGGAGTTAAAAGAAGCGGGTATTATAAAATAGCATCATTCTAATAATGACTCTTGACAAGTTCGGTCGTCACATTGAGCATCATAAGGTTAAAAAACATATAAAAGATATAACAGTAAATTTGGAGCTTCATCGTAAAATAAATAAAGTTGAGAATTTTATCTCATCTGAATTATTAAAAATAAAGCAAAATTTGAAATTTATTGCCCATATTAATTTACATTTACAATTTAAAAATAATATATACTCTACAAATAACTCAGATTCTTATATTTTTCCTTACAGTGGTAAAATTTTAGAAGTCAGATTAAGTAATGATAATGGAGTTTTGAACTATAGTTTAAATAAATCGAAACCCATATTTGCTTTAACGAATAAAAACATTGTTAAAGGGGATGAATTACAAATATATTCTGGCCCATTAAGTGTTAATTTTCAACAATTATATATGGAAATTTTACTTGAAACTTCAGTGTACTATGTCGAAAATTAAGCGTGAAATTGTAGAAGAATTACATAGACCTGCTCGCGTGAACTTTCACAGAAGGCGTGTAATTACAAAAGGAATAGATGACTTATTCCAGGCTGATTTGGTTGAAATGATTCCCTACGCTAGAATAAATAAAGGTTATCGCTACATTTTAGTTGTAATTGATGTATTTTCCAAATTTTTGTGGACCAAGCCTGTTAAAAATAAAACAGGTTCTGAAATTTCAGCAGCTATGAAAAGTATAATGCTTAGTAGTAATCGAATTCCTCAAAATTTACAAACTGATCTGGGAAAAGAATTTTATAATCAAAATTTTCAAAATTTAATAAATAAATATAATATTAATCATTATTCAAGCTATAGTACTAAAAAAGCATCGGTCGTTGAGCGTGTTAATCGCACTTTAAAATTAATGATGTGGAAAGAATTTAGTTTACAAGGTACATACAAGTGGTTGAGTTTATTACCAAAACTTACGGAAAAGTATAACAATACAAAACACAGAACTATTAATATGAAACCTATAGAAGTTAGTAAAAAGAATGAAAAATTACTTCTTGACAGTGTTTACAGTAATATTAAAATGGTTGGGAAAGCAAAATTTAATGTAGGTGACTTTGTGCGAATAAGCAAATATAGAGGGGCTTTTGTGAAAGGTTATACTCCCAATTGGTCTAATGAAATATTTACTATACATTTGGTTCAATTAACAAATCCAATTACTTATATTCTTAAAGATCAGTCTGGACAAGTTATAAAAGGAGGATTTTATGAATATGAAATGCAGAAAGTAAAGTATCCTGATGTATATCTTGTTGAAAAAGTTTTAAAAAAGAAGGGTGATATGGTTTATGTTAAATGGCTTGGATTCGATAATAAATATAATAGTTGGATAAGTAAAACTAATGTTGAATGATAATTCAAAGAGGGAGGGGCTTATATTCACCTATCAAGTAAAAGTATATATCACTAATGAATATAACTCTTTTATAAGATTTCATACAGTCATTTGATTTCTGAACGTAATACAGTATAAATATGTCTGTTTTCATAGCGGATTTGCAGGGATTCCAAATATTTGATTTCGCTGATAATATTACTTTTATTTGTAAAGAAATTTCTGTTTTAAATATTGATACGAATTCATATGACTTTAAATTATTTTTACCTCCTTATTCTTTCTCTGATTTGAATACTAGAAGTCAAAAAAATGTACGGTGGCTATCGAATAAATATCATCATTTAGAATGGAATTCGGGCGATATAAATTACACTCTTTTAAAGAATATTGTTTGTGACATGTTCACTGGTGCTTACAAAATTTATGTTAAAGGACATGAGAAAATAAAATGGTTGAATGATATCTTAGGTTTGCATAAATTAAAAATTATTAATATTGAATGTTTCGGTTGTCCTTCATTAAAAGAATTACATGAATCTTCTAAATTAAATTTATGTAATTATTCGCAATACTGTGCATTAAGCCATGTATACTTATTGAAAGATTGGTACAACCAGCGTTTTAATTTATTGACATCATTTAAAAAGTTTAATGATTGTGGAATTTTGCACTTTATGTTAGAAAAAGAAATAAGCAGTTTACCAATGGAATTTATTATGACATTCGCTGGAACCCAGATTGACAGTCAGTGGAGCAAATTTCCCAAGGCATGGCGGGATGACAAGGAATTCCAGAATTATAGACACTGCACTGATCATCCTCTAATTGCTGATGACAACATTGGTGACCAAGTCGGGAATGTTTACCCCATTAAAAAATATTGTATTGAATGTAATAAATAATTTTGGAAAATTAGCACCATTATTATATTTATATTTGTAAAAAAAATTATATTTTTTTATAGAAATAATAGATTTGAAAATGAATGTAACCGACCATCCACATTTCAAAAAAAAAATATCAACGTAGAAGACTTGTCACGAGTTGGATTTTATTATACAACAATAAATAACAAAGTACTTTGTCCATTTTGTAATAATTATTTTACATAATTATAAAAAAGGAGATATTCCAGTTTTTGAACATTTTCGTTGGTCGCCCATATGCCCATTTATTCTTGGGAAAAAACTGCTAATATTCCAATTAATGAAATTAATATTATAATTAATATTGTTAAACTTTTAAATAAAATAGAAAACAGTTAAATGTGTAGTCAAAGTAAGCAAAATAATATAAGTATTTTAATATATATATGTATATAAAAAATTTAAATAAAACATATTGTATAAAACATGTTAAATATTTTTTATTTCTTTAAAACTCAATATACCATATCCAATATAAATAAATCCAAAATCCACAAATAATATTAAAGGTTAAATAAAAACAATGTATCTAACACTATTTTATTTTATTATAAATATTCTACATTAACAATACTTTCCATTAATATTTAGAATAGTACATAATTATTTCTCTTATTGCTAAGTCGTGCACATTAACATCATTAAATAAATTATAAATGCTATTAATAATATTCCAATCATATTTAACAGATTTGTTATATTTTAATTATAATAATAAAAATTTAAAGATTGGAGGTAAGTAATTGTACGATTTATTAAATCAGAAAGTTCAAATAAATAACTAATACATAAATTGCCCAAATTTAGTGATCCATACTTTGATTTCAATACTATTAATATAAATGAATCTACTGTGTCAAATATTATTTCAATATTATGAAACAGATATGATTGAATATTACTGTTATAAATGAAATAGAAAACTATTGCATATTGACCACCCCTCCCCGCCCCCGCCCCGCCCCCGCCCCCGCAATTTATCAACACGAACTTCTTGGAAAAAAATTATCACCGACAATTCATATCAGCATACATCCTGCTGCTGCTGTCCGTGTTGATAACAATAAACAGGTTTAAACACGTCTACAACAATATCACACACACACACACACACACACACACACACACCAACTTCCTGCAAAAATTCTTGGAATAATTTTATCACCGACAATTCATATCAGCAAACATCCTGTACTTGTTTACAAAACATTATCACAGGAAACGGATGCAGATACCATATCACACACACACACACCATTTCCTGTAAAAAATTCTTGGAAAAAAATTATCACCGACAATTCATATCAGCATACATCCTGCTGCTGCTGTCCGTGTTGATAACAAAAAAACAGGTTAAAACACGTCTGCAACAATATCACACACCAACTTCCTGCAAAAATTCTTGGAATAATTTTATCACCGACAATTCATATCAGCAAACATCCTGTACTTGTTTACAAAACATTATCACAGGAAACGGATGCAGATACCATATCACACACACACACACACACACACACACACACACACACACACACACACACACCATTTCCTGTAAAAAATTCTTGGAAAAAAATTATCACCGACAATTCATATCAGCCATACATCCTGCTGTCCGTGTTGATAACAAAAAACAGGTTAAAACAAGTCTGCAACAATATCACACACCAACTTCCTGCAAAAATTCTTGGAATAATTTTTATCACCGACAATTCATATCAGCAAACATCCTGTACTTGTTTACAAAACATTATCACAGGAAACGGATGCAGATACCATATCACACACACACACACACACACACCATTTCCTGTAAAAAATTCTTGGAAAAAAATTATCACCGACAATTCATATCAGCCATACATCCTGCAGCTGTCCGTGTTGATAACAAAAAACAGGTTAAAACAAGTCTGCAACAATATCACACACCAACTTCCTGCAAAAATTCTTGGAATAATTTTTATCACCGACAATTCATATCAGCAAACATCCTGTACTTGTTTACAAAACATTATCACAGGAAACGGATGCAGATACCATATCACACGCCATTTCCTGTAAAAATTCTTGGAAAAAAATTATCACCGACAATTCATATCAGCATACATCCTGCTGTCCATGTTGATAACAAAAAAACAGGTTAAAACAAGTCTGCAACAATATCACACCATCCAGCAGTGGGGTGTTGTTCTTGTATGTCTCTCTGTCTGTCTCTCTGTCTCTCGGTCTCTCTCTCTGTCTCTTCAAAACACATAAGGGTTGCCAAAGAACTACCCTCAACACACAAATTCTTTCTCAAGAACAACCCCACCACCAGCGGGGTGTCGTTCTTCTATGCCCCTCTCTGTCTCTTTGTCTCTTCAAAACACATAAGGGTTGCCAAAAAACTGCCCTCAACACACAAATTCTTTCCTCAAGAACTACCCCCCACAGCTAAAAAACTACCCCCATGGTCAATGTCGATGAACACATGCCATCCGACGCAAAGTGAGCCAGAAACCCTCCTGTATACCTACTACGCTACCATATCGTTGTCTTGGGATCTCTACCCTGGGCAGTTCAAATTTATCGTATTTATAAAACTTTTTTTGTGAAGAGACATTAATATAAATTATTAACAATGAGATTTAAACAACAAAGTACTATATTTACAGGTGGCCAGTTACTAACAAAATCATCGTCGTCGTAATATCATAAAATTATCGAGTTCTAGGGACCTTAAAATGTACTTAATCATTTATACCGGATGTTTTTTTTTTGCAAGGTATGTATAGGAGATTAATATGGGAAACGATGGTTGTGGTCTCAATAAAAAGATAAAAAAAATCTGCTTGAAATGACACCAAATACAAATAATTATGTAATATTATATTTTATTTTATTACTTAATTTTTGTCAAGCAGTTATAAATCATAGCTAACAAATTCTGACAGATAAAATGTCTGGACTGAAGATTTTTACACTTTTGTCATTTCAGAGGCAATGTTAAATTAAGTTATGAACAAGCTGCGACATCGCCGAACAAGGGTCAGGATACGGAGATGGGAAAAAGTTGAACTTCAGTTCATACTTACTTGAAGGAGACTATAGTAATTTTTGTACGTCACAAGCAGAGAAATTTGGCGCCAATTCAAAAAGTATAATTTTAAATTACTACTAGGTGTAATATACAGGGGTGTATTACGGAAAGTGAAACATAGGCGTTTAACATGGGAAATCAGTTTCTCCGTGAGCATTGCTCCCCTAATTATTTTAGACAAAAAAATTTAAATGGATGTTGTAAAGCAAAAATTTCTACATCCGAATCAATAAAAAAAAATCTGATGTGGCCAGCACAATACCTTCCGTCAAACTTGTGTATTATTTACAAATTCCTTACATAAATTTTCTTGCAAAAAATTCTAAATTTCCAGTAAAATGATTTCATAAACAAACATGCAAATGGCATTTGACACGGACATCTTCTTCTTCTTCATTAGCTTTTCTAATTCGTTAGGGGTCGCTATTTTTTATTTTCTTCTTCCACTCATTTCTATTATGCGGGTCGTCCTCATTCGGTTGCTTTTCTCTGAAGCCTTCCGCAATACAGTCCTTCCATCTTATTTTTGGTCTTCCTCTGTTTCTTCCACCTTCTACTAAGCTATTTACTCTTCTTCGAACATATTTTTCATCTCCCCTCATGACATGTTTAAACCAATGTAATCGTTTCTCTTGTTTTCTAGAAACTTTTAATACTTGAATTATTTCCCTTATTCTTTCATTGCTTACCGTATCTTTCCGTGTCTTCCCTAACATCCATCTCAACATCATCTCTGCCGCATTAATTTTATTCTCATTGACACTGACATGTGCCCAGCATCTGTCAGTTAGAATTTTCTTAATATAGTAGCTGTTTCCGTGGTTATAACATAGTTGGCTGATTTATGAAATTTAATTTCTTTAATTCTACATCTAATTAAATCGTATAGATAATAGAATAATCTATAATATTTACAATAACATTAAATGTGTAAATAATATTTAACAGTGTTTTTCAAGAAAAACTGTTAAATCTTCAAATGAGGGTACTTCCGGTTGACCAATTATAACCAAAATGTAATCAAATCTGCATATGGATATAAGGAAGAGGAATACGTATGAATTGTAATTTTTGGAATTCTAGTATTGGAGATACATGCACACACACACATACAGACATACACATACAGACATCATCATAAAAATAGTAAAACCGTAATTTTAGAGACCCAAAAACGTGCATATTCATTGAAAATTCACCACCGATTTTTTTGATCAAAGGCAATAACTTTCTTACTTAGAGGTGACGGAAGGTAAAAATCATAGTGGCTACTTCATAACTGCAGAAATAAAATTTGAAAATTCACGGAATTACAATTTAATAGTGTTAGCCATGGAATTAGAAACGTGCTTATTCAATAAAATCTGGATATGCGATTTTTACATGAATCCAATACTTCTCTTAGCGAGAGGTAAAAAGATGTTATTTTTTTGCAATACCTCATTGTCACAATTCAGCGGATTAACGTGAAACTATGTAGAACAAATAATAGTTGACATAATGTGATAAAAAATAATTGTGCGTCTACTGTTGCACCCTCTTTAGGCCGCGAACTTTTCTCATTCTCATTCGTATACCTCTTTTTATCCTTGCGAGCTTCAATACATTGAATAATACACGTAGATATTACATAATTTTGATTTTTTGCTTCACTTTTAATTGTTAGTCATGTCGTTTTACAAAAAATTAATTTATTTTGTATTAATTTGGAGTATTCGGTTACCTACTTATATCAAGGCTACAAGTGAGGTATGACGGTATCATATTTATCATTGTTGTTGAAATAAATCATTATTTATGCTGTAATGTATTAATTGATTTGATTTTTCGAGTTTCCGTTTAAACCCCTTGCATTAACTTTTAATAAAATTTGTTATTTCCATGTCCATGTTATTATTACATGCATTTTGTTCTTCTCTTATATGAAATGGAATGAACACAAAAAAATTGACGTAAATTGATATGTTATTGGAGTTGTGTCGATTACTTTATTACAGGTTTAATTATAAGGAAAAGGATGTGGGAAAGTTATAAATTGTTTAAAATTAATGAAGCTTAAATTTGATAGTTCAAAGGATTGAAATTAAAGTGTAGCGAAGAAATTTGTAATAAAGCTTTGTTCATTTTGAAAAAATACTTCTTTTAATTTTAATTTAATTTTAGTAGTGTGTAGGTACAGTGCACACATTTTGTTTGAAAAATATTTATATTCTAAGTCCATTATAAGTATTGTAATGCAGATTAAATTTTTCATTTTTTCTACTTTTATGAACATTATTTTCAATTAAACATTTTAATAAGAAAGTGAAGTTAATTCATTGGATATATAGATTAGTTTTTACTAGTGTTTAACTTTTTTTTTTGTTAAATAATTATAGTTTTGGTACCTACTCTATTTAAGATTATACTTTTTATTCTTTGAATAGGTAATTTATCAATAAATTATATTCAGTTTCCAAATTAACAAATAAAGGCGATTTGGTTTTAAACAATTTACTTGATATATTGAATAAAAATCTGATGTGGCCAACACAATACCTCCTGTTTAATTTAATTTTTATTCATGTAAATACTTAAAATTAAATTAAATTTAAATACCGGGTTCGATCCCGACCGACGCCAAATATTTCGAATTTTCAATATCACAAAAATGACCCCTGTGGTGCACTCTTCACGCCAGTAATATGTGCTCGTGAAGTGACACCTTGTAAACGGCCGCACGGTACAAATATGTCATCATGTTTACCGAAGAAATCTGTGTGCAAAGCATATTGGCAGACCCAGCAATGCGTAATATGCCGTAATGATAAATTTATTTTATTTATTTATATACTTACTTATATTCATTACTGGCGTGTAGAGTGCACCACAGGGATCAATTTTGTGCCATTTCAAATTCTAAAATATTTGGCGTCGGTCGGAACCGAACCCGTTCCCAAGATTCGCGTGAATTGACGCCTGGTAAACGCCTGCACGGAACAAATATGTCATCATTATTACCTACATCTGCCTACAAAGCAGATATGCCGTGATGATATATGTTTTTGTTACCTTACCTATATTTTTACATATTTACTTATGCTGGAAACTGTATTAAATTCCTTTCCATATAATTATTGTTCCATTTAGTCGCCGCAATATGGTGCTGTTTTTCTATAACCTTGTTGTATCATAAAAGACGACTTTTGTAATTATTTATTTCACAATGTAAATTTTTTACGAATTTGTATTTTCTGATGATGGGATGGGTAGGTTTTACACCCGAAACGTCCAATTATACTGACTTCATTTTCAATTAAATATGTGAACCTAAAAGCCTAAATAAATTTTTATATTTTAAAAACGTTAACATTATTATTTGAAATGATTAGTTCGTTGACAGTGACATATATTTGTCAGTTACAAACATTTGAGATCTGAATTGTGTAACCAAGTGAATGAGTTGTGTTTAAAACGTAGGCTCCGGGATTAAAATTATAGATAGTTTTATAAATATATCCATAAAATATATAGAAAAAATATTAATGCAAACCTGTAGAAAATTTAATGATCTTTAATTTTTATATAACATAATTCTCGATAAAATAACATTTAAAGGTATTTTTCGAAGAAAAACTATTTTGAGCTTCCAGTAAAGTGTTTTCTGATTTACTCCAAAATTTAATGGGATATTTCCATATAAGAGTATAAGAGCAAGATAGAAATACAAGGTTTCAAAATTTTCTGAACCATAGTATGGGACCTTAAAACGTGGCCATTTACCAAAATCTCGATATGCGATTTTTAACACGATCCTTATACCTCCCTTACCAAGGCTAGGGGTAGTTAAAAATCGGTTTACTATTAAGACGTTGTTCATATTTAGATATATTTGTTTTGCATTAAAAGTAAAAATGCTGTATAAAACTATTTTATATGAAATAAAGTATTTTTTTTAATATTTTATGTACAATGTTTTAAATCTAAATTGGAAAATATATATATTTTCCAAATAATATTTTAATAAAGACAAAAACTGGACTAATTCCGTAAGTTCCATTTTCCTGCCGGTTGCACCTATATTTAATTGAGAATTAAAGAAAAATTAAATTAAAATCAATACATATATTTTATAGGTATATAAATATCGATTTTAATTTAATTTTTGTTTAATTCCCGATTAAATATTGGTGCAACCGGCCATAAGTGTTGATTTTGCTTTAATTTTTGTTTTATTCTCAATTAAAATATGGGAATCTCGAGAACTATGAAGAGATGCTAAGTTGGTTAAATTACACAAAAGTTATGACATTTGGGAACCATTTACTGCATATCCTTAAAAAATGTATAGTTCAATAGACATTAGCGAAAATATGAGGTAATTGGATTCATGCTAAAAATCGCATAACCAGATTTTAGTGAATAAGCATGTGTTAAGGTCCCTACAATTCAATTTTAACATTTTTACGATGATGTATGTGTGTGCGTGCGCATGCGTATGTTTGAAGGACGATTTCTCAAAAACTATAACACTAAATAACTGTTTAATTACGTATTTCTCAAATCTGAATTAATGGGAAGAGCTGAAAAGGTTTTCGTAACTATTGGATAACCGGAAGTAGCAGATTCTTAGAAAATCTTCTAAATATTATTTTTTGATTTTTTTTGTTCTTGTCAATATTAAAGATTAATTTTCTAATCTGATACATCTAAATATTTTATTAACTTTCGTTACCCAGTTAAGGAAGATATTGTCTTTGGTCAAAAAAAATCAAGGATGAGTTTTTAGTGAATAAGCACCTATTAGGGACTCTATAGTACGATTTTACCATTTTTACGATGATGTATGTATGTGTGTGTGTGTGTGTGACAAAAGTTTCGGATCGCATACCACGATTCCAAAAATTATATTTTTTTCGTATTCCTCAAATTTACATCCAAAAGAAGGGTTGATTAAAATTTGGTTATAATTAGTCCCTCATTTGAAGAGTTTAACAGTTTTTCTTGAAAAAATTCTGTTAAATCATTTTGTGACACTTAATGTTACTATAATTGTTAAAGAATATACTATAATCTGCACGATTTAATTTCATTTTATACTTCATATTCTATGGATATATGTAGAGTTATAATGATATTAAATTTCATAAATCAGCCAGCTATGCTATAACCATGGAAACAGCTACTATATAAAGATAATTCTAATTGACAGATGTCAGTGTCAATGAAAAGAAAATGAGTGTGACCCAGATGAGGATGTTTGAGATGGATGTTGGGGAAGACACGGAATGAGAGGATAAGGGAAATGGCTCGAGTAATAGAAGTTTCTAGAAAGATACAAGAGAGACGATTATATTGGTTTGAATATGTCATGAGGAGAGATGAAGAATATATTGGAAAAAAAATTAAGAGCTTAGTAGTAGAAGAAACAGAGAAAGACTAAAGATAAGATGGAAATGCTGTATTGCGAAGGACTTAAGAGAAAAGGAACTGAATGAGGACAACAAGCAAAATAGAAATGAGTGGATGAAGAAATTCACGAATAGCGACCACTTAACCAGTGGGAAAAGCTAAAGAAGAAGAAGGTGTCAGTGTCAAGTGCAATTTACATAGTTTGTTTATGAAATAATTTTACTGGAAATATATAATCTTTTGCAAGAAAATTTATATATGGAATTTGTACATAATACACTGAATTGACGGAAGGTAAAGTGCTGGCCACATCAGATTTTTATATATATGTGTGTGTGCGTGCGTGCATATGCTTGCGCGTGTGCGTGCGTGTGTTGGAAGAACGTTTTCTCAAAAACTAAAAGACATCTGTTTAACTACGTATTTTTCCATTCGGCATTAAAGGGAACAGCTGAAAAGGTTTTGGTAACAATTGGACAACCGAAAGTAGGAGATTCCTAAGAAAAAAATCTTCTAATTATTATTTTTTGAAAATTTTTGTTCTTCTCAATATTAAAGTAGAGTTAATTTTCTATCTGATACATTTAAATATTTTATTATATCTTCTATATTTAAAGATAAAATAAATATAATATATAAAATAATCTGTTGTAATAAATCGCACAGGTTAAATAACGCCATGGGAATCAATTAAAATGTTTGTAATTGACAGACAAATGTCAGTATCAAAAATCCAGAGACATTACTGAAGTCTGTTTCTGGGAAGTACATACATATATTATTTCTTATTGTATTAATAGTTAAATATTTAAAATTATAGGTATATGGTATACGAAGTCGGTTAAATTAGCAAACAATTTCTATATTATAAAACTATTAAAATGAGCATTACAAAAATTATTTTCAATCAGTGGTTCTCAATATACACAATTAAACTTTTTAATTTTAAATGAGAACCTACTTTTTTTTCGCCTATTCGATTCAGCATTTTTTTCTGAATACAATGATATAAAATGTTTATACCCTTACATAACGAAAAAAACGAGAAAAATGCAAAAGAAAAATTATTATTTTCATATTTATTTCTACATGTAATCAGAGTGCCATGACAAAAACAACTGAATATTTTGTTTTGTATCACATGCCAAAGTAGTTCGTTTATGAATTTTCTTGTTTTCTTTTGTGTTAAAATGAATTTTACGCACGAAGAAAAAATTGATATGTACTAAGTTTTCATATTATCTCTGAAAAATACTGTTGCTGCAAAGAAAATGTATAGGCAACGTTATCCTGAGCGGCGAGTTCCTTGTCATCAGTATTTTAGTAAATTAGAATTAACACTGCGCGCTAATACGGATGCATTCGTATCGAAGCGAGTTAGCGTACAAAATCAAGAAGCTGTTATAAATATATTAGCATATTTTGAAGCTAATCCAACAGCTTCAGTTAGAATGGCTGCCGCTGAGTGTAATTTAAGCTTTGTTGGTGCAAGTGGATATGTTTATGTATTCATTATTATTCATATTTTTATGGCTAGCATTTAAATGATCAGCATAATATTGAGGTTTGCTGTCGACAAATTTAACTTAACCTAACCACATATTGAACCAGATATTTTTTTCATTGCCGAGAAAAACGTAATTCTTGCTATCTCAATGTTTAAATGGCGAATCATTTAATTACTTCTCTATTTTGAATAAATAAATTTACTGCATAAAATAACACCATATACACATAAATAATGTGATATTTTAGGACTATAAATATACTGCTTATGTATACGTACCTCTGAAAGATATTTTGCAGAAATATAGTGATCCAAAGCATACTTCGACACATAAAAAATTGATTCAGAGACAATAAGGTTAATGTTATCACATGGCCATCGCAATCGTTGAGATTAATTGAAAATTTTAAAAAGTTACTATCCATGTGGCCAATACTGTATATTGTAGGTAACAGAAAACAGTAACAGATAAAATAACAATCGTACCACCTTCAAAACGTCATTTTGCTGAATTTAAAAGGCTTTTTATTTATTAATTCTGTGCATTGCAATGATTACTTTGTATAAAAATTTGTAAAACTTCGGATGAAGTCTATTTTGGTCGACAAAATAACAACTGGTTAATACAATAAAACTGTATTTTTTGTAGTTGTAATATATGTATTATGTAGGTACACATAAAATTTACGACAACATGACATGTAAACACTTTGGAGAAATGTTGTTAATATTATTAGTGTCATAAACAATTTTCATGTTTTTATGGATTGTACATATTATTTTGTTTTTGTAATTTTGTTTTTAAATAATATCAAGGTAGAATTATGTCAGATTTTTATATGTTTAACATAAATTTATTTAAATTTTTCGATAATATACAAAAACCATACTTTAAATATATTTTATACTTAACATTAATTAAAAATTGTTAAAAATATTTAATATTTTTCACCAATACCATATCACCAAATTCAGTTTTTCATTCTGACCACTTTCGCATTATGCCCGTATGACACCGTCAATTTTTATGTACATTTTATTGTCATTGTCTTCAATTTTAATGAACATTTTAAACAGGAGTATCATTGAAGGTACAAAAATTCTGCGTTCAACTAATGTCAATATTTTGTTACATACGCATATGTATTTTGGTAATTTTTATTTATACGTATATTAGGTTAAATAAATGTCAAACAATACCGAAAGTATCTAGTATGGATGATCAACATCGTTTGGTTCTTGCGACAGAAACTTTGAGTGTCATTATAAATGTAGGTACAGTAAATTTTTTGAAAGATGTCCGATCAAGGTCGTCTTCGAATTGTATGAATTCAGATTTTTGCTCCGCCCATTATGACAAATTCAGTATAGTGTCGTTTGCTTAGTTTTTATGAGGGTCGTATGTAAGATACTAATGTTATTTTATTATTATAAAAATATATATTACAGTAAAAGCATTCAAAATTCAAAAATAAGTCAACTGGTAAGTTTATAAGCAAATGTAAAACCAAATATGTTAAAAATAAGATAATGATACAATGTTAGTGTCAGTAACTCTGACAGAATATAACGTTATTCGTACGGCTATGAATCAAGGTAATGTATCTGAATTAATAAATAAACTTACGTTACAGCGAAAGTATTATCAACAACGAGCATCGTTTTAAAGTGGAATGTCCTAACTTAGTCGAAACAATATGAATTTTTGAAAGACAAGCGTGATATATCTATCCTTATCGCACACTTTTATAGCCTTTGCAAAAGAAAGAGATTAATGTATGCCTATTTGTTAATTCGTTCGTGATATAGATGCCCTTGATCGGACATCTTTTCAAATTTTTACTGTATACAATAATTAAAAATAACGAAATAGTGCAAAAAAGAAGGTGGACAAGAAATTGGCTCCAACGGGAAGAAGACAGTTATTGTTGGTATAGGTAATAATATAATTTTTCTCATAAATGTTATTATACGCTCCTTGCTTATTTTTGTAAATTTGTGTTTTAACGGCTTACAAACACAGATAATTTTTGTAGTCTTTTATGAGAAGTATCATCTTTTCCCGCAACCAAGACATTTCAATTTAAAATGAATTATACAGGGTGATATATGAAGAGTGTGCCAAAATAAAACCATATATTGGAGAATTCATTTTGAGTAAAAAATGTTATAAAAAGGTATATCCGAAACTATTTGTTACAGAGTTATAGCCGAATGAAAATGCACCTGGTACTAGCGCACTAAAATTTTGAAACTTGGTATATGAAGATAGGTACTTCTTATTTAGATGCATATTCATACTGTATTTTGTTTCTGTATATCAACCAGAGGTATGTCATATGGGGAGCTATGAACGTTTATATTGTTACATTTTTACCTATTAACAATTTTTCATTTTTACTTATGAAATATTACATGCAATGCAAAAATACACCAAAATGGTACTCCTGCTAAAACACGATAAACGGAGTAGTTTTTGACATATTTTAATTTTTAGAAAAAAATGACCTAAAATATTTAGTTAACAATGAAAAACTATCAAGTTATCATAGGAAATAAAACAAAATATAAAAAAATAAATAAAATATGTTTATAACTATTGTTAATTACTTTGTTTCCATTATGAGTAATTTTTCTTTGTTAATTAAAAAAAATCTGATATGGCCAGCACATTACCTTCCGTCAGTTATATGTATGTATTAATTTTGTACATATTCCACCTATACAGAAAGATACTTGCAATATATTTTATATTTCCAGTAAAATTATAACACGAACATATTATGAAAATTGCACTTAACATTGACAGCTGTCAATCAGAATTATCTTAATATAGTAGCTGTTTCCAGCATAGCTGGTTGATTTATGAAATTTAATTGCTTTATAATTTTTTAACTAGTATATCCATTATGAAGGATAACATGCAAACTAACCAGATAGAGAATAAAATATTCTTTTATACTTATAATAGCATAAAATGGCAAAAATGATAATTAACTGCTTTTTTTCAAGAAAGAACTGTTAAAAATTTCAAATGAGAGTACTTTTAATTATAACCCAAATCTAATCAGCTCTTCAAATGGATGTAAGAAAGAAGAATTCTTAGAAATTGTAATTTTTAGAATTGTAGTATTCGAGTTATTGGAGAAGAAATTATCGTCACGCACACATACACTCACACGCACGCACGCACACCCACACACATACAGACATCATCGTAAAAATAATAAAATCGTATTCTAGGGACCCTAAAACGTGCTTATTCACTAAAATCTCACCATCGATTTTTTTTTTACAAAAGACAATACCTTCCTTACCTAAAGATGACGCAAGGTGAAAATGGAAAATGTTAGTGCTAGTGAATATGCACATACGGTACTTATGGTGTTTATTTAATGGATATTGTAACGGTATAGTGGTTATTGTACCCGTACGTCTGAAAAATACCGATGTAGATATCAAAGAATAAATTTATATAAATCTGACTATATCATTCATTAAATTGTAAACCAATAAGAATGCGTGATTTTCCTAAGTTACCACGTATTACAGCGGTTATTATTAAGTAACCATGGTGAACGAATACTCGTATACGAACCTTTGTATATTCGAATATACCTACCTCGTATATTCACTTATAGGTGCGTTTGGTTATTTTGTTCTCTGTACTCAGACCTGGAAATGTCATTTTTAATTATATTTACGGATATGATCTTTTTCATTCGAACACAGTATCGAGTATATAAATGAATCTGTAGTTAGACTTTGACGAGGAAAATCGTGCTTTGTATGCTATAAGTAGACACCTAAAATCACACTGACAGCTCCAAGTGCACCGAAACAAATAATTGAACGTATCTATTATTTGACAGCAAGGCATTATTGAAGTAAAAATTTGACAAATAAATAAATAATTATTTGTATCACAAGTCTAGACACTGCACTGTTGCAAGTTTATTTGAAATATAAACATATCTTTTGAAATACGAGGATTTCAATGTAATATTACATACTACTATAACTATATTTAAAAAGATAGGTTATGTACCATACAGTTTGACGTTTCTGTCAAAATAAAATAGACCACAGGGCACGTTAAATTTACTATTTACTTTTTAATTCATATTTTTATTCATGATATAGTCTACCTGTATACAACTCGACAATAGAAAATTCTCGACATACTCAACGAGTTGCCTATTGGAAATACCACTCGACCTTTGGTCTCGTGGTGTTTCCAGGCAACACGTTTCGTATAATCGAGAATTTTCAATCGTCTTGTATAATATATGATTATTTCATAATTGTTTCATAATTTTTTTTTGATACTTGATTTTTTCTAAAAAATAAAATATCTCAAAAACCACAGCATTTGTCAAGCTTTAGTAAGAGTATATTTTTTGTGTAATTTTGCATTGTATGTAATATTTTATAAGTGAAAATGAAAACAATGTTAATAGGTAAAAAATTACGATAAAAAATATTTTTGGCTTCCCTATATGAGACGCTTCTGATTGAGTTACAGAAGCAAAAGAAAGTATAAATATGTATCTAAATAAGTAGTATCCCCACACCAAATTTCAAAATTTTAGTGCAACTAGTACCAGAATTATTAATAAAAATGTGTCTGATGAGATGCATTTTCAAAGGGCTGTAACTCTGTAACGAAAAGTTTCCGGACATACCATCACATAATATTTTTTACTCCTAATGACTACCAATATATTATGGTTTTATTTTGGTACGCTTTTCATTAATCACCTTGTATATTATTATCATTTTCACTTCACTACAGTTACAGTTTGACATTTATCAGTTCCAAGCATTGTGCATTTAATTAAAGTAAACGTTAATGAAAATGGAACGAATTATATATTTTAATATACATTAAAATTGAGTAAAACATTGAGTGCCTATGAGGTGACGCCTGGTAAGCGCCCACACGGTACAAATATTTCATTATTATTATTACCGATATCTGTGTACAAAGCAGATTGGCACACCCAGCAATGGGTAATATGCCGTGATGATATATTTATTTATTTTATTGAAACTCTTTGTTTTTCCTATGTTTTAAAAAAAACACCCAGTATATTTTTATTTAAAATATGTGAAAGAAAAAGGTTCTGGAACGTATCCCAACTCTGAAAAAGTACTGAAAGTATAGTTACAAACTTCCATGAAATAATATATCATTTTTTACTGCTCTTGCATAAATTACCCTTGCCTTGTCGCATGAATAAAATGATGTTATGATTATAAAAATAAATAATGTATTTTCTCCATAGAATGGAAAATTTTAGCAAACATGTCAGTGACTAATGTATTATTTTCGCAGTTGATATTGAGTTAGAATTATCTATGGTAATGTGTAGGTGATTCATATGTTATTTTATTTATAATCTGTAATTTTATTGTGTAACTTAAATACACTTTTAGTGATAGCATAAAACAATAACAGCATTATTTTTATATGTATTTTTTGTTTGTTTCAGATATCCAGTCGACCAGTAATATAGAAATAATAATCGCGAATAAATTGGCAGTATTAATAATAAAGTATTAGAATTTAGTTCCTAGGCGACTAATAAATTAAAAAATAACACCTTAATATCAAACATTAATATCAAAAAAACAAAATTAGTATTTATAAAAAATTATTTAAATTGCCATAAAAAATCATCAAAATATTTATAAATCCCAAACTATTTTAATAATAAATTTACAAACAACCTAAAATGTTTATGCAAACAGGGTATGAAAAATCTAACAACAACAACAATGACTTAAACCACTCTAGTTTGAGTCACTCGTTGGTGGAATCCGACCACTACATCGAGCTGTTAAACGACCTGGACCTCGTGTCCCGATTCTGCATGCCTATCTGTTGCCGGGACAACGAGACGCGAGAGATGGCGCTGGACGTCATCTCGAAGACCGTGGAGGGCTGGCTGGATGGGGTCGGGAGCCCCAGGCACTATCGCCTAGCCCAGCACGAGCCGGTGCGGAACGCCTCGATGGCGATGGCGACGTGTGCGTGTGCGGACGAAAGCGGCAACAACGTCCCCAAAGAGTACCTAGACCTCGTCACGTTGCATCTGCCTATATTGTTGAGACTGTCGATGAGTTGTCCTTTTATGAATGTCAGGGAGAAGTGTCATCATATATTGGAGATAGTCAAGGTAAGATTCAATTGTTGTCTTGGTGCCAAAATTTTGTTTTCTTTGAAAAACATCACTGGAATGAACGGGAGAATTTTTTTTTTCGCTTGTCTCATATACTTTTAACCAAGCGATCCGGACGTGAAATTTTAATGTTATTGTTTGGTCTTTTTAATCGATTCTTTTTTACCAGACGTCTTATTGACCGGTCCTAATTTTTCCCGCCACGAATATTAGAGTCACAATATTCAGACAGATAGTTTGGCAATGTGTAACGTCTTGTAATTAGTAGCAACATACTCGTATTTAAATAGTTAATATAAAAATCTGGGGAGTATGGCACTCTGTTTAACTATTGATAACAAATGCGAACACTGCCTAATTTGGAGGCGGAGAACCATGATGAGTTTATTGCTTAGAGCTTAGACTGCTCCTTGATCTCAGGAATAGGTGATGGGAAATAAGATCGTAGCGCCAAAGTGGATTTTAAAGAAACTAATGTTAACGGGATAGTTTGACATTTACTAATTGTATTTATGCATTAAGTGTATAATATTAAGAGATATTACATAATGTAAACGTAAATATTATAAAAATAATAGTAATAATAGATAACACTTGTGTTTATACAATCAAGAAAATGTCACGTGTATAACTTATCCCATTAACTATAGTTCCGCAAAATATCACCAGATATCATATTGCTTATTTCCCATCGCCTATATAATAATTATCCTACGTTTCGTTGATAGTGACAAAACTGTTGCATTATGGTTAAATTTATCCAAATCAGGCTGAAAAGCTTGACATCGAAATCGTGGAAAATTTGCTCAATTCTTAAAGCATTTTTTAAATGTTACAAATACGCTTCGAAATACGTTCTTATGATATTCCTATCAGCTCTGTTAACTCTAACCTCAATCGCCAGTCCTCTAAAACGACATGAGATAGTGGACTTTCTCAGTTATCTCTGGAATTGGAAGGTTTTCCATGACTGATAAAATCAGGGTTTTTTTTGGTTTTATGATACTTTTTTGGGTTTTATTGGGCTCAATGTAATTTTTTTAAATTATAATATAATATTCTTTATTGTATCCAAGATTTTACATCTTATTACAATTTAATGGAGGTGAGTTAATTTTTACAAGTATTTTTATAGGTATCATTCACGTATTTTATATTGTATTAATGGAGATGAGATGATGAAAGGGACACACACAGACTTCCATACCTTACCCAGGATTCGAACCCAGAACCGCTCGTGAAGCTATTACGCTACCACCAAGCCCCCTCGGTCGGTACATTTTTTTAAATTAATTATATATTAAAATTGACATTCAAAATGACGTTCTTTTTCGCAATTATGTGTTTATTTGCCACGTTTTCAAACTAATGCGAAAAAGTGACCAAATCAGTCAACCAGGGATAGCCTGTCATTTTTTCGCACGAATGCAAAAAGCGATAGTTCTAATTTATAATAGTTCATTATTTGCTTCTTGTTTCATTTAAACGGAATTGGAAAAAACCTAATATGTGGTACGTTGCAAAATCGTCTTTTATGCACATGGCATTTTCACGTCTAGTGCGAAAAATACCACCATTTTGCAACTAAACACATACATGGCTAATCTAGGTTTTATTGGGTTTTTTAGTGGGTTCTTTGGGTTGGGGAAAATAAGACTAGCCCTGTAGTTTTCGGGCGTCCACTAAGAAAGCATCTTCGACACTGGACATCCTCATTCAACGTATTCACTAAGTCATCATGGACTTCCTTTGCCGACAAATTCTATTTTTTTAAATATTTTAACAGAACGACATTCAAAATTTTCCATCGTAAAAAGGACTTGTTATAATATTTACTAAACTCAAATTAAGCGACGTGACCAAACAAAATGTAAAAGCTAGAATATCGAGAAATGACAGTACATACAGGGTGTTAAATAAAAGGTAAATTTCTTAAGGGCATGGCATATAATACTGACCAAAATGAGTAAAACCGCATAATCAACATGGGTCCGATCAATATTTCCGAGGTATGAGTTCTACGGGGTTTAGCTCTGTTATCTGGAAAACTATAAGACTTCGATTAAATTAAATTTTTTGCGTACCTTTCAGAGGTCATCCTGGATATGTTTTTTTTTAAAATCAAATAATTGTGACGACATTGGCCATTATTGTGTATTATTTGCATATTGTATATGGTAGAAGTTGATAATGGTATGCAAGTCTCCTAAAATAGGAACTTACGGGGTGCGCAAAAGATAATATACGATAGCACGATGAAAAAAAGGCGATAATCATAGAATTCTAAGTAAATACTCATTTGTGTAGTCCGTTTAAAAAGTTGAATGACCGCTCGACAACCTCTGCTCCTCTTCGTTCGGATTTGTGCTTACGAAAGGTATTGGTAGGTTAGGTATGCTTTATGCTTAAGACTGTACAATATAATTTCTGTTACACTTTGCCACTACACATGTAACCTTGAAATGAGTTGCTGCATTGGGACTACTGTAGGAACTAGAGACTGAAAGAGTTCTTGAGCAACATTTATTCTTATCAAATATCATCCCTTATCGTGCACGTAAAGTTGTCGTGGAAATGCACCATATAGGGCCGCTCTTGTGCTTTTTGAAAATTGGGAATATTAAAAATTTTCGTCGATCGAGTTAAACCCGGGCCACCAGGATCACAACCGGTCGGGTAATGGAATCACGCGATCCCATTCATAAAACACCAATTTTGGCACACAAAATTAGTAGTACACTTTACTTTTGTCATTAAAATGTAAAAAAAGGGTTCACAAAAAAGAAATTCAATTAAAAAAATATGTTATGTCCTGCACAATACCTCTCGCCATTTCCATTTTATTTAATCATACAATCTAACAGGACAATGTTACATAAGTAATGAATTTAACATTTCTTGTACACAAATAATTCAAATTGTATCTATTCTTTCGTTCTGTGAAGTCCTACTGTTCTAACATGTTCAAAATTCTTCAAATCCATTTACTGTATTAGCAAGATATCTTAAGTATATATAGTGTGTAATATTAATATACCTATAATTTTAAATATTGAATTACAATAAGATATATTAAATGTATTTTCCAGAAAAAGCTTTCAGTAATGTCAGTAAAACTGTTGATTTTTGACACCGACATTTTGCATTTATCTGTCAATTTAAATATCTCAACTGGTTTCCATGGAGTTGTTTGGGCAGCGATATTTATGCAACGGTTTATTTATACATACATAAAATCACGCACGCTCCATTTTGTGGGTTAGCACAAACCCGAAAACAATAATAGCAACAACAACAACAACTAACTCTTTCAACAACATTCTTACTAACCGTACATCATTATTCTATATTATATATTATATCTCTAAATCTATAGAAGATATAATATTTTTTTTTAAATATATCATAGATTGAGAATTGAATGGTATTTATTATTCGTAATTACATAAATTTTCAAAAAAATATATTTAAAAGAACTACCACTTCCGGTTGTTCAATTGTTACCAAAACCTTATCTGCTCTTCTCATTAATGTTAGAAAAACGTGCTTGTTCACCAAAATCTGGATATGCGATTCTTAGCATGAATCCAATACCTACCTCTTAGCGAGAGGTAAAAATTAATCATAGTCTTCTTTCGATATTTCAGAATCAAATGGTACTTATCAAATTAAAAAAATATATTTAGTTTACTGTGAGTAATTGTGCTGAAAATAAATTATATACATACTTACAAACATTGGGACAAAATTATTCGTACAACCTACAGCTATAAAATTATTTAACACATTAATACCAAATTTTTGTAATTAGTGGTGTAATAATTGGCTTTAATTACAGCGTCCAATAGCTTAGGTATTGATTTTATTAAATTAGATGATATGGAAAGTGGATTTTTTGCCCATTCTTTAGTTAGATTCGTTCGGATTTTTTTGCCCATTCTTCAGTTAGATTCGTCCGGAGTTGCTAAATAGTGGAACATTTTATTTTGCGGGGTCGGCTATCTAGTTATAGTTCATCCAGGGATCATGTTCCGAAGACTCGTTATCGTTTTATTACGGCAGTACAATAGAGGGTCCCAATAGCCTGGCATGTGCCAGGGCTGTAATGAAAATTTTGAGTAGGGGTTTGAAATATTTCATTTCACACATTTTACTTTTCAAAACAGTAAAAAAAAAATGTTTAATATTTAACTGTTTTAAAAAATATATTGTATAATCAGATTTCCGTGACCACCCAGGAGGTACTAATTGCGGACCGTTAATCTTTGTTTATAGTGGCGATTTCCCCAAGAGGCCTATAATAACCACATGTCATTTAAAAAAATATATGAATATTTATTCGGACATCGTGCACTCGTCCTCGTCTTCAGAATTGTTATCGGACATATCTGAATCCCTTAAAGATATAATTAATGGATTCACGTCTTTGTAAAGTGATATAAATTTATTTTCTTCTTTTATGATATGTTGAATACAGTTACTCCATTGTTGCTGGCCAATATTTTCAACTTCTTCCCTGACTAATTGAACTACACTAGAATTTAATTGTGGTGAACATTTTTTGATCTAACATTGTTTTTTAGTTGGCTCCAAATTAACTCAATCGGATTGAATATGCAATAATAAGGTGGTAAACGTAATATTTTATGCCCTGCCTGTTGTGCCATATTGTCTATAACGTAAGACTTATCAAAATTCTGCTCTTTTATAATTTTAAGTAAATCATTTTTTGTTGCCCTTTCTGGTATTGGCATATTTTTCTTTACTAAAAAATCTATTATTTCAGCCTTTCTTGTTGCTGTCGTCGGAATTTTATTCTCTTGTCGCGAATGGTAGGTGGCATTATCCATGACTATTACTGAATTTGGTGCAATATTAAGAAGTAAATTATTTTCAAACCAACGTTCGAAGAGTTCAGCCGACATATTTTCATGATAGTCTGCAAAAGATGTTTCTGATAATTTTTTTAACAGTTTTATCACATACCTTTGTTAGTTGGCAAGTTTTCTTAAGAGCAACTGATTCTTCATATTCCTCCAAAAGTCCATTGTAAACATTCAACACGATTTGTTGTTCATGTTCGTGCAAAAAAGGTTTAAATATATTAGGCGATGGTAATACACTTTTACTAGCACTTTCTAATTCTTCGTTTTCTTCCCACGGGCGAAACATTGTTAACGTTGTTGACTGTTGAATTTAATTTAACAAAACAAAAAACACTTTCAGCCTTCGTACACTAGTTAGGAGGTACAAATGATAAGTGAAAATAATTAAACTCACCACCTATTTATATACCTACATAGCCACAAATAACGGTTTTATAATCCTTTGGAGACAAGTTCACAGACCTTATAATAAGCTATAAGAAAATTAGGGAAATTCTAAGTTCCAAAGATTAACGCATTAAAATTTTAAATATTAGCAAATACAGCCCTGGTAATCGGTTTAGAAAATCTGAAAAGTGCAGTCTTGGTCTACAGTCGAATACTGGGCGTAAAATATATACCAGCATTGCAAATACTGAACTGGTCGACTGTACGGACCGAAATATTTTGGCATTGCGGTTTTAGCTATTGTGAACCCATAATAAAACGATAACGAGTCTTCGGAACATGATCCCTGGATGAACTATACATCCATAAATTCTCAATAGGGTTGAAATCAGGAGACACGATAAAACGTGACTGTGTAAGCCGTTATTATTTGGGGCTGTATGTCTGCTGACGGATTGAGGAATTTATATTTTATAAATGAAACAATAAATAAATAAAATTATCAACTTTAAAAGAAAATTTACAATATTTTGCGGATAAACTTGGACTGGGAGGGGATTATATATTCCAGCAAGTTAATGATCCCATATATACAGCACTTATTGTTATGGAGTGGCTGTTCTACAACATACCGAAGCAACTTAAACACCTCCCCAGTCTCCTGATTTCAACCGTTTTGAGAATTTATGGAACTTGGGGTACTCACAAAAAACATTTTCCACTACTTAGCAAGTCCGGTCGCATTTGACTGAAAAATGGGCGAAAATTCCACTTTCCATATCATTTAAATTAAATTAATAAAATCAATCAATGGGTTAAATAATTATACAACTGTATCATTTGATTCTGAAATATCGAAAGAAGAATGATTAATTTTTTGAATGAATTTCTTCTTTTTACCTTCCGTTACCATTAGGTAAGGAAGGTATTGTCTTTGGTCAAATTAGTGAATAAGCATGTTTTAGGGTCCCTATAATACGATTTTACCATTTTTACAATGATGTCTGTATCTATGTATGTGTGTATGTGTCTGTGTGTCTGTGTGTGTGTCTGTGTCTGTCTGTGTGTGTGTGTGTGTGTGTGTGTGTGTGTGTGTGTGTGTGTGTGTATGTGTGTGACAAAAGTTCCGGATCCCATAACTTCAGTACTACGATTCCAAAAATTATAATTTTTTCGTATTCCTCAAGTTTACATCCAGAAGAACAAGTGATTAAATTTTGGTTATAATTGGTGAACCGGAAGTAGCCTTATTTGAAGATTTAACAGTTAAATTTGATTTATTAACATTTAACGTTATTATAACTTAAAGAATATATTATTCTCTATATGATTTGATTACATTTTATACTTCATATTCAATAGATACAGAGTTAAAGAATTTTAAAGAAATTAAATTTTATAATTCAGCCAGCATGCTAAACATGGAAACTACTAATATATTCATATAATTTAAATTGACATATATGTCAGTATCAATAAAAATGAATTAATGTGGCTGAGATGAGGATGTTGAAGTAGATATTGGGGAAGACACGGAAAGATACGGTAAGAAAATAACTCTAGTGTTACAAGTTTCTAGAAAGATACAAGAAAGACGATTACATTGGTTTGAACTTGTCATGAGGAGAAATGAAGAATTATATTTGAACAAAAATGAGTAGTTTAGTAATAGGAGGTTGAAGAAACAGAGGAAGACCAAAGATTAGATGAAATGACTTTATTGCGGAAGACTTGAGAGAAAAAGAACCGAATGAGAACGACACGCAAAAATAGGGACCCCTAACGAATGGGAAAAGCTAAAGAGGAAGAAGATGTCAGTGTCAAGTGCAATTTGAATAGTTTGTTTATGAAATAATTTTACTGGAAATTTAGAATCTTTTGCAAGAAAAATTATGTATGGAATTTATACATTATACAAAGGATTGACGGAAGGTATTGTGCTGGCCACAACAGATTTTTAAAGATATTTCGGGTAATATTAACGATAAAGCAAAACCGTTTGCACGTTCAACTTTTCGATCTACGTTTGATTTTGAGCTATAGGCAAAAACTGGTTATTTGCTAATTTCGAAAATATCTCATATCGTATTTAATATGATAAAAAAAAATATTTAGACAAACTTTGTACCGTTTTTTACGTAGAATAATATGGCCTAATAAGGTTTTTTTGAAAATTTAATAATTCTCGAGATATAAAACAAACTTATATTTTGTTAAATGGGAACCCATGTTGAAAATAATCTCATCTTTGATTATTTTATAAGCTTTTCATTGATGTTATAAAAAGTCAACAATCTTTTATTTTGACATCGTTTTAATAAATTTAAATTGAAACTATAGGAATAACATTTCGAATGTCAAGAAATATTAGTTGTTTTACTAGCGAAATAATTAGTCATTTGTAAACGTACCAATTAATTTTAATTATAAATAAACAAATTAATTAGATATTCACCGATTGTTTCTTTTTGTGTTTTAATTAATTGGTTCATTTAATTACTTTATAAATAGTTATTGAATTTATAGGTATTAACAACCTTTTTCGTTGAAAATATAATAAAAAATTATAATTTTGTTAGTCGTCATTATTTATTCAATGCAGTGTAAATGAGGGAAATTTTTCTACTGTGGTATAATTATGTAGATGTTAACAATTACTCGAAATCTCAGTCATTTAGCATTTATTTTCTTCACAACTGATGTTTCGGTACACTTTTGTACCTCCTATCTGGCTGGGTTGTCTAATTTGAGAGCAAACTGATGTGTATGCGTGTTTTTTAAATGAATTTTTGTACGATGTTGAAAAAACTGAATGTAAAAAACGAATGTATTTATGTACGTGACAATATGCAAAATTTTGTAATATCTTACTTACCCAGATGAATGTACAAGAGTGTACCAAAACGTGGCTTCTGTAAAATAATAAATGCTGTTTGAGATTTCGAGTTCATTGTGAACACCTATACATCGTTCAACAAGAGAACGTACCTGTTTCGAACAAGCAACTATAAAATTTGCCCGGGGAGCTCATACCAGAGTTATATAGTTATTATTTTTATATTCATATAATTAAAGTATTATAAATATAATAGAAATAAGGAATATCATAATAATACATAATAATACCAGTGTATAGTAGCATTGGATTCAATTAAAATTTTCAAAAGAAAATAATATGAATAATAATAATAGTATTATACGAGTTAGTCCCGTTATAAAAAAGCAGATTAATATTGTATGGATATTGTATTTTTTTCTTTTATAGGTAGTAATGTTGTTTTATTTTTATACGGGTTTGTTTTTTGTTTAGATGAACTTATGAAGAGAACAACCGAGATTATCTTAATAATTTTGTATCTTTTGTGTATTAAAAATTCAAACATTTATGTTAATTATATCCCGAAGAACTTAGAACCAGTATAGATAATTACAAACAATATAGAATTCGGGTATTTTTTGTGCGAGTTCATCTGAACGTGTCAACGACCATATTACGATATATGAATCGCAAAGCGTCGAAGCCTATCATTATAGTTATCTAGAATAGATAGTGTTTTTTGTATCAATTAAAACTGGAAAATGAATGTTCCTAACCTATGCTACGCGCCTAGTGGGGTCTCATTTGTAACTTGCTCGGCTTAAAATATATTTGAAAATGTCAATGACCAGAGATGCTGCAGAATTGGCTGTGTAATTAGTTCAAATATTTGTTAAGTACGTACGTAATGCGCTGTTTAAATAGATATTGCTAGGCCGACATTGCCAAGAACAAATTCTGCTTCCATTACAAGTCTGTTCATGGCAAATATATTAATTAATTACCAATAACAATATTATTTAGTTAAAGATAAGAGAAAATACGAAAAGGTAAGTAAATATATAGACAGAAATGTATACATCACGGTATACGTTTATGACAGGGATATTATTTTAGTTTCTTTAATTTCTTGACTGGAATAATAAGATTTAAAAAAATCTTGGATTTCAGTTGAGATTTATATATTTTTCGGCCGGTTTCGCCACTCTTGTGCCTTCCTCAAGAGTTTACAAATTTTGTACGAGCAAAACAGATTTTACTTATGTGTATACATTCAGCAGATAAGTTTGAAACATGAATTTTGTTTTTACACTGGCATTGATGTGAAATTGATCTTTAAATAAAAAAAAATCTACATTAAAAAGGCCAATACTGTCATTAAGTAAAAGTGAAAAACTATTTTATTTGTAACCGACAATTTTTCGGATAATTTTGTAAATGTGAAAGTAATACTTTATCGCACTAGTCCTGTGGTTTATCAAAACAGTGACTACTTTTATCTTGACTTTTGAATTGACTAATAGTATTTTGAAAAACAAGTATTACAGGAATCCTTCCTATAATACGAGTACAGGCGAGTTACGCAAATTACGAGTATTACAAATAGAAATTGTTATGCGTGTATATTAGTTTTCGTATTTAGCATTAAATTACTTTTTTTTAAATTATTATTGAAAGAAATATTAAAATATCAAGTTTGATTCCACTGACAGTTTAAAAAACATTTAAATTTAATTTATTTTTACATTTTGACAAAAGTTGCTTACGTAAGGTTAGAGTTAAATCTATATTTATTATAAATAAATAAATAATAAATTTATTGCCCAACAGTAGCCAATTACAGGACAAAGATATAAAACAGAGAAAAAAAAACAAAGAAATATTTAATACAATCGATAAATTAGATTAGATGAAAATATCTTCAATGAGAAGGTTAGCTGCATTACAACATAAATATTGGAGAATGTTTCATTACTTCGGTTATATTATATACCTACAAATAAATACTGTGAATTTTAATTTAAAAGAGAGCTTTATTGTTTGATTTAAATGTTTTACTATAAAAAATCTAATTTTAGTAATTTTCCATGAGTAATGACAAGTAATTCACTTCACAACCTTCGCAATTTGAAAAAAATCCCCAAAAACGTTTTTGATAAAAACAGTTGTACAAATAGGAAAATTCTTTTTTAATCTTTGAATTAAATAAACTTTGGAGATTGATATTTTGAGCAGCTTGAAAATGTCAAGAGAAGCTTATAAAATAATAGGTCTGGACTTACGAAGCGGTTTGATTTTTATCGAAATAAACAATCAAGTTTTAAATAATATAACTACTCCTGCGCACTTCCACAATATGTTGGAGTGTTGTGTTTCTTTTTCTTCTTCTTCTTCCTTTTCTAGGACGTCGTCTTGTTCTGTTTCATCTTCTTTAGAACTTTTTATTCGCGTTGCACAAACGTTTGAATCTGATTAGTAAATGCCGTCATAAAAGTAGAAATCGCCAAAATGCTGTGTTTCAAACCGGTCGTTCGGGGTCATTTAAAGGTTATTTCGAAGTGTCAATTTGACAGATAAATCAACTGTTATTTTAAAATCCTGTAACTGAACTTCCATCGTTCCCTTAAATTTATCCATTGTTAATTAAACATAAATATTTTCATTCAACACAGGTTATATATGTATACTTTTCAGCTGATCATTTGTTGAATTAACCACATTTTGGTTCCCCACTCTCACTAACCACTAACCAGGTTCAAACCGACCAAGACGAGCGTTTTAAAAACATATGAATCTGGTTGAACCGATTTCGTTCGTGGCGTCACCGTTGCTATACGAAAATACATTGGTTCAAACCACTACGAAATAGTTTCAAACCAGTACATCGCGAAAAAACAGCTTAGATCTTCCTATTCAGGGGTCTTTTGTGATTTCGACGTCTAGCTCTCCATCCATCTTTTAGGAGGTCTACCTGGCGGTTTATGTGTGTTTGCCCACTTAGCGATTCTGTCTGAGTTCATTCTATATGGTCTCTTCATTGGCGTCTTCTAGATCTAACTACTTCTACTTGTAGTTCTTCTCTTACGATGTCACTTCGTATTTGATCTCGCAGAGTTACTGTTCTTAAGGGCGCGTGTAAAAGCGTTAGTATTCATAACATCCGTTGGATGCTTTCTGTAGGCGCCACTAGTATTTTTACATAGGTCATAGAATCCGAAATCCTTTGCCAAACTTTACTTCTCATCTACCCCCACTAAGGTATTTCCGAGCTGAGAGGTATATTTGAAGTTTTACATTCGTCGGCGATATAACGTAACTACCGACCAAGAATTATAATGCTTACAACGGTGTCCTATTGTTTTCACTCTAGAGAGCATTATTTTCCTACTATTTGTGTGAGCATTATAATATCTTATTTCTGGTTAGCGGCATCTCAAATCTCTTGTAATCTGGTTAGCTTTTACCTCGTATTTATAGATAATAATAATACTTTTCTTGATACTTGTTGAATATGCAATTATATATAGGATTATCTTTGAAGAATAGCGATATCTCAAAACTCTTGTAATCGGATTAATTATTGTTTGTATATTCTATTTGTAATTATCGTAAATAAAGCCTATTTGTTCTATGTTTTCACAGTGTTTTTTACGATATTATAACGAAAAAGAAAACATCTATAGTAAATAGTGTTTATTATTTCACGATATAAGGGTCCGTGTTACGAGCGCTATTTTATAATAAAAGCGCTTTAATGGAGCACATTACTCATAAGAATAATATGTAAAAGCGCGCTACATAAAGGCGCTTTTATTAAAAAAAAGTGCGCTCCTACTACATGCTGTAACTATTTCTTATTATTTTTTGTATCATATTTCTTCGATATGGGAAATAAAAAAATATTTCATGAACTATACAAATTATACTTGACAATACCATCTGTCAATTATTAATATTTATTGTTTCTATGATGTTGTACCAACATAGGGTGCAAGATTAATAATAAATTAATTTCTTTAAATGTCAAAAAATTATATAATTGCGTTTTTTTTTGAGAAAAACTTTTAACAAATACAGGTACTTCCGGTTGACCAATTATAACCAAAATCAAAACAACTCTTCATATAAACGTACGAATGGCGAATACGAAGGAATTATAATTTTTAGGGAGTTGTAATATTGGAGTTATCGAACGTAAAGCTAGTCTTTATTCGAGAATGGATCAAAATTAAAACACGAGTGCATCGGGGGTTTTAAGACTCGTGAGTGACTAAAGATGCTTTACGTATGTGTATCGTACAATATTTTATCTACGATAGAAGCTAATAATAATATATAAAAATGCTTTTATTTATGAATTAGGATCACAATATTAAATAAGAAGTTTGCCATGATAACAAAATATTCACCCTGGGTTTGCAAATTTAACGTGTTTAAAAATCTCTCGTTGTTCGGCGACCCGTGACTAATGAAATAAACAACCGTTTTACAAACTTAAAACTAAACATCAATTTTACGCAGTATCGTAGACATATTTTAATTTAATTAAAGGAAAATATTATTTGCATCTTGTGTGCGTAATATGTTTAGTGCTCTCAACTGTTTTTTTATTACGCGCGCAGTCAAAAAACAATTAAAAAGAAATCACTTACTATTATCAGTATGTGTTTCCTCACAACAATTATATTTTTTTCTAATATCATTTCGTATTGTTATAGATACAAGGCCAACTTAATACAACGCAAAAATTAAATTGCTATTTTATTATATATCGTAATGATACTAGCGATTTATATATTGAAAAAATAAAAAAGACGAAGAATTTTGGAGATCTAAAATGCTACCAAAATTAAGCATTTTTTATAAGCGGTATTTACTACCTGAAATAATATGTAGGCGAATTCCTTGTGGATTACCGTACAAAGAAATGTATAACGACAATTTAATAAATAAATCATGACTTATGAACCGTAATTGCATTTATACTTTTCCTATTCATTCCTTGTGATTTTTTATTTGAAATAATGTAAAATAAAATGAACAAACTATATTAGTAGTGTTACTAAAAAGTATTTGATATAAATTAATCATAAATCTTGACATTCATTTCAAAGCTGCTTCTTCGGGTTTCGGATAATGTAAACGTGAAAATTTGTATTGTCTTAATTAATACAATAAATCGAAAATCATTTATTTATTTTATACCTTTTTCCTTGGTGAAATCTCATTCATTCAATAGGGAAAGATATCGGTACATTAGTAAGGAAAACAGTTTTGATAATGTAAATTGCTTGTTACCCCTAGCGGCAAAATCGTGAAACTGTTAACATTGTGTATACGGGAATATTTTCGAAAGCAGTTTTCTCAAAAACTGTTATAAATATTTTATTTTTCTTTTCAAATTTTTAAAATATACATCAAGTATTAGTGCATGACATATTTTCGCCTTCATAAGTTTTCCATAAAGTCAAATAATCAGCTTTAAATTTTTTGCTAAAACGAGCAATTAGTATTTTATTTATTATAATTAAACTATATAATCAAGAGTCATGAAACTTCTTCATGCACTAGAAGACATACTAATGTACACTTCTTTAAATTTTGAAGTCATTTGCTTCAGTTATATTTGAGAAAACTGCTTCCGAAAATCCCTAATATTTAAGCTATTTTTCAAGCGATTTGAACACTTTCATACGCGCCCTTAATGTGTTCATATCTGTGGTTTTTTGTTTTACATGTTTCTGCGTTGTGTTTGTAAATTCTTATTATTTCTTGTTTATTTTTTTACTTCTTGGTTTACATTTAAGCTCATGTAATAATGAAACAAATTTTCTTTAAATCTTTTGAAAGAGAAAACAAATAACATGACAGTTTTCACATAGTTTGAAGCCGCTGTTGACGTAAATGTGGTCAATAAATGTTACTAGGACAATAAGTCAATAAAATGCATTTTAAACTATAGGTGTAAAATTAATAATAAATAGCTCTTTGTCCTTATTTTGTTAATCATTAATCTTTTTTATTATTATTATTACAGTATATACGTAATTGATTTTATCTTATAATTTTATATATAAAATCGATGAATACATACATAACAAATTCTTGGCCATTTTGAATGTATTTTTATTCGTAAGATCAAGTACTTGACCCTGATCTCTTGTAATACTTTGTGTCAAAACAAAACCATTAGCAAAATTGAATGCCATGAAGTGTTAAAAACAATATATTTGTATAAGAGAGCTCGAGAAATTCTTTATTAAGAATTTTAATGAGAATTGCCTGCGGTTTAACAGTAAACAGAGAAAATAATACTATTAGTATATTTACGGCTGAATTCAGCATTAATCCGTTGATTAATAATCAGCTGATTAAGGAATCAAGCTGATACGTAGATCAACGTATGTTCTAATTAAGGAATGGTGAATTCGGCCGTTAATGTTTTGTACCGAATATAAGAGTTAGTACCTTTAAGCAGAGTTGGCAATGATATATATATATATATATATATATATATATATATATATATATATATATATATATATATATATATATATATATATATATATATATATTTTAAATCAAAACTCATTCATTTGTATCGGGAGAACATATTTTGCTGCGGAGACAGTGTTTATTTTAAAGCCCGACTTGTCTTGTATATTTGTCGTTTGGCCTAGCGTCCCGACAAAGGAACAACAGTCTGGTCCCGACTTCAGCCAGAATCTGGCTAGTCGTCTAGGCGTTTTATATAATGACAAACAGCTTATTTAGCTAGTATATTTTTCTACGGGCTGGTACTTCAATCTCCTGTCGGTTAATTTAACTGCCAGATAAAATAAAAATATCGCATCAATATTAGAGTGTAAATTGACAAAATTATACACATGTCAATTATATGATGCGATTTTTTTCTTTTATCTGGCAGTCAAATTAACTGAGCTTTTACCAGGAGATTGAAGTACTGGCCCTAAATATAACACTAACCTAATGCACAAGTCGCCATTGGAAAACTCGGACCGAGTTCTGTGCGTTAGGTTAGGTTATTGGTGTTATATTTATTTTTCGCGATGGTCTGATCACTTTTTAGACCAGAAAATCCTTCTTTCCTGAGCTAGCATGGAAAATTGCTTATAAAATAACTTTCCGATCCCTGCTTCCATGGCGATCAATTGTTTATTTCTTATTTCCTCGCAATAAAAATCTGTTGTGGCCAGCACAATACCTCTCGCCACTTCCTTTTTTTGGTTACATAAGTATAGGGCGCGAACGGTAATGTTACATTTTTGGGCTTGACAAGCAAATGTGTGGGCCCGTTTCAGAATGATAATTAGTAATTATGTACATAGATGTCAAATGTTAGAATTTTTCATTAAAAATTTCAAGATTTTCTAAATTTACGTAGTTAATTTATCACCAGGAGTTTAAAGTTTACTTGTATGCCTTAGATATTTAACATTTAATTCTGCTCCACATGGAATTGGAAAATCACTAAATTTAGAATGAGAAATTATGATATTTGACATCTATATACATAATTACTAGCTATCATTCTGACATGGGCCCCCATATCTGCTTGTCAAGGCCAACAAAATCATATGACTGCTCGCTCCCTATTGTATTTAACATTTCTTGTATACCTACACTCTACACCAAAAATTCTACTTACGCATATATCTATTCCATATATATTTAGATTGTTTAATTTTAAATTCATTTTTGATGAAGAAATTTTGTCCTCTTCTAATTTTTCGAAATGTTTCCAATTCTATTAATACATTAAGAAATAATATAATGTATGTACTTCCCAGAAAAAGTCTTCAGTAATGTCTTCGGATTTCTGACACTGACATTATCTGTCAGTTACAAACAAATTAAATTTTCAACTATTTTCCATGGCCATTCTTTCGGCTGTAAAATTTATTATAACAGATTATTTTACATACTATATTTCTTCTATCTCTAAATCTATAGAGTAAAATTTATTATAACAGATTATTTTACATACTATATTTCTTCTATCTCTAAATCTATAGAATATATTGTAAAATATTTAAATGTATCAGAAAGAGACTTTATTTTTCTTCTTTCTAATATTATCAAGAAAAATCTGATGTGGCCAGCACATAACCTCTCGCCGTATATTTTACCTGGCTCTATTCATAAAGCAAAGAATATTTTTAGAAATACAAATAATATATTCATATAAGTCTATAACGTATAAACTATGACTCAACATAAAACAATTTTCACATATACTTACAAAATCTATAAGATATTTTACCATAAATTATGTACAATAAATTACAAAGTAGAGTTTACTATATATACCTGCTGGTAACACGGATTTTCAATTCGAACAACGTTATTGTTTACTTTCTCTTCATATTCTTCTAGTAAAAACATTAATTTTGGGCGGCTAAAATGTATAATCTGAATTGTGCATCTATTCTTACATATCTTCTTTTACATTTTATTTTTTCATACATGCTGTATCTAAATAACACTAATTCCCATTAATAAAGTGATGGATAGATTGCACTCCGATTATTTTCTTATAACGATGTGTAATTTTGTCAATATTTACAACTTACTTGAGAAGAATTTGATAGCTTTTTCGCAGTTCAATGTTACTCCAGCTACAGTGCTGGTGTGCATTGTCCCATAATGTTTAAAACAAATTTAAGTCCTTCAACTTAGACTTGTCACCTCCATAATAGTCACAGATCAAGAATTAAGAGATTCTCCAAGTACATTTTTCTTTCATTACCCATTATTTCGATGAGATACATTTTTTTCTGTATTTTACGTTGCAGAGTGGAGACCATTAATAGTATTTCTGAAGGGTATGTGTAATATACCTATAATTTTAAATATTTAACTATAAATACAATAAGAAATAATATAATGTATGTACTTCCCAAAAAAAATCTTCAGTAATGTCTCCGGATTTCTGACACTGACATTTATCTCTCAGTTACAAACATTCAAATTTTCAACTATTTTTCATGGCATCCTTTCGGTTGTAAAATTAATTACAACAGATTATTTTATATATTATATTCTTTTTATCTCTAAATCTATAAAATATATATAAAAATATTTAAATGTATCAGAAAGAGAATTTATTTTTCTTTAATATTATCAAGAAAAATTTTCAAAAAATAATATTTAGAAGATTTTTTTTCAAGAATCTTCTACTTCCGGTTGTCCAATTATTACCAAAACCTTTTCAGATCTTCCCATGAATGTCCGATTGGGAAATACGTTGTTAAACAAATTTTAAGTCTTATAGTTTTTGAGTAACCGTCCTTCCAACATCCCAACACACACACACACACACACTCACACTCACACACTCACACACTCACACACTCACACACTCACACACTCACACACACGCACACACGCACACACGCACACACGCACACACGCACACACGCACACACGCACACACGCACACACGCACACACGCACACACGCACACACGCACGCACGCACGCACGCACGCACGCACGCACGCACGCACGCACGCACGCACGCACGCACGCACGCACGCACGCACGCACGCACGCACGCACGCACGCACGCACGCACGCACGCACGCTCGCACGCTCGCACGCACGCACGCTCGCACGCACGCACGCACGCGCACACACACACACACACACACACACACACACACACACACACACACACACACACACACACACACACACACACACACACACACACACACACACACACACACACACACACACACACACACACACACACACACACACACACACACACACACACACACACACACACACACACACACACACACACACACACACACACACACACACACACACACACACACACACACACACACACACACACACACACACACACACACACACACACACACACACACACACACACACACACACACACACACACACACACACACACACACACACACACACACACACACACACACACACACACACACACACACACACACACACACACACACACACACACACACACACACACACACACACACACACACACACACACACACACACACACACACACACACACACACACACACACACACACACACACACACACACACACACACACACACACACACACACACACACACACACACACACACACACACACACACACACACACACACACACACACACACACACACACACACACACACACACACACACACACACACACACACACACACACACACACACACACACACACACACACACACACACACACACACACACACACACACACACACACACACACACACACACACACACACACACACACACACACACACACACACACACACACACACACACACACACACACACACACACACACACACACACACACACACACACACACACACACACACACACACACACACACACACACACACACACACACACACACACACACACACACACACACACACACACACACACACACACACACACACACACACACACACACACACACACACACACACACACACACACACACACACACACACACACACACACACACACACACACACACACACACACACACACACACACACACACACACACACACACACACACACACACACACACACACACACACACACACACACACACACACACACACACACACACACACACACACACACACACACACACACACACACACACACACACACACACACACACACACACACACACACACACACACACACACACACACACACACACACACACACACACACACACACACACACACACACACACACACACACACACACACACACACACACACACACACACACACACACACACACACACACACACACACACACACACACACACACACACACACACACACACACACACACACACACACACACACACACACACACACACACACACACACACACACACACACACACACACACACACACACACACACACACACACACACACACACACACACACACACACACACACACACACACACACACACACACACACACACACACACACACACACACACACACACACACACACACACACACACACACACACACACACACACACACACACACACACACACACACACACACACACACACACACACACACACACACACACACACACACACACACACACACACACACACACACACACACACACACACACACACACAGACATCATCGTAAAAATGTTAAAATCGGATTGTAGGGACCTTAAAACGTGCTTATTCAATAAAATCTGGATATGCGATTTTTAGCATGAATCCAATACCTCTCTTAGCGAGAGGTAAAAAATTTCAAAAAATATTATTTAAAAGATTTTTTTTCAAGAATCTTCTACTTCCGGTTGTCCAATTGTTACCAAAACCTTTTCAGATCTTCCCATGAATGTCCGATTGGGAAATACGTAGTTAAAAAAATTTAAAGTCTTATAGTTTTTGAGTAACCGTCCTTCCAACATCCCACACACACACACACACACATACACACACACATACACACACACACACACACACACACACACACACACACACAGACATCATCGTAAAAATGATAAAATCGGATTGTAGGGACCTTAAAACGTGCTTATTCAATAAAATCTGGATATGCGATTTTTAGCATGAATGCAATACCTCTCTTAGCGAGAGGTAAAAATAACGCATAGCTATAGATATTTATTTTGGTACAACAAACATGTACAGGTCGACTATGTTAAATACATGTGCTGAAAATTTGAAAAAGTAGTCCAACGTTTTGATGCTCAGCGCAATAACCGTATATATTCTGCGAATATATCGTGATGTAAAATGAATGTACTCGTTCCTCGTATATTTTATGAAATACATAAAAGTCAGGGATAGCTAGTGTTTATGTTAAGTAGTGGTTTGTTATGATTTTTGAACCACTCGTTCTCGGATTTTTGGTTAATAGTTACTACCATTCTCGGAGCGAGTATCTATTATGACTATTGTAAAATAAATGAAAATAAATTTATTGAAATACCCCTTGACGTAGACATTCAACAATTTTCGTTAATATTTGATACTAGACAATTTTATTGATTCTTTGGAGGGCATATTAAACGTTTATACATTTTATTTTGTCAATAAAACCTTTTTTATATGTTCTAGACAATATCTGAAATATTCGTCTGTATACAGGTAGTATTCAGCTATATTTCGATATTTAATACGTTAAACGTGACAATGTATAGTCAGAAAGTAGGTCTACCGAGACATGTTACCAAGTGATATATGGTTTCATTACTATACATTTCCGAAAATACTGGCTAAATACGTGAAACAGTTCTTCACTCAACCGATAAGAAAACAGCTCAATCTCACTGTGAGATTAGTCTATGCCCATAATATATTATTCTTCACGTAAGAATGGCATTGCTCAATAAAAAGTTTATATTTTTTGACAACATACGTAATGGGGTAGTTACCATATGTTAAAATTTAATGAAATTCTTATTTGTTTACAATATATGACTTATAATAAGATATATACTATAATAAAATTCGCCATTTATTATGTAAATATTTCAAAAAAGTTATTTAAAATATTACATGAATCAAATCGACCTCTTCTCTGTGACGTCATGCTTACAAACTTAAAGCCGCAAATGTCGCTAGTGCCGTTGTTTTACATGTCAAAGTGACATTTGATGGAGATACTGACGCCGTGGACATAACCTTGTTTCTATTTGTTTCTTAGGCATTTATTCTATTTTTCTCGTAAGCAATTTTTTTTAAATAATTATGGATTGTCTTTAAAATACAATAAATAAGTAAAAATACGTGCTACATTGGCAGCAATCTAACCTAACAAACAAGTTCCCCTTACCCCTCAAGACATACGTCGAGCAGCACGTCGGAACCAAGTTGAAACGGAAGCGGCAAAGATAACATCACAGTGGCGGGAATAGATATGTCCGGTATATTCAGTAATTTTTTTCTCATTTAAAAACAAAAATTGTGCAAAATAAAAAAAATATGGAAAATTAAAAAATACTTGCTTCTAATAAAAAAAATCAAAAAAGGCGAAACTATCCCATTGAAGTAGTTTCTTTAGGTTGTAAATTCAGTTCATAAGGCGACGTATGTCGCAACTCTCTTCAGAAAATAATTCAGAATTGTCAACATTTATTAATAATTTCAAAGGAAAAGTGTTGAAAAAGAGCTAGAAAATGATTTATTTGCCAATTGACAGTGAAAGTGCGATTTTTTTGACAGTTAACAGTCAGGTAGTAAAAATATTTTTTTCTTCAAACGTCATAAAAGTAACATCTTTTGTGACTTGATTCACAAGGTAGAACTTTGATTTCTACGCCGCCGGAGTAGAAGTAGCTAATTTCTACGCCGCCGGCGTAGAAATAAAATAAATAAATATCCATAGAAACTACAGAATCGACGAATAAGAAGTAATTTCAATAAAAGAAACCTGTAATATCGCCCTAAATGTCACTATAACACGCTAGGTAACCTAAGAATAATGTTACTAAATACGATCAATAGCTGTCAAATTTAAATATATAACCTGTAAATTGAAATATAAACAGAGTTTACTTTTGAGGAAATAACATTATTAAAGAATAGCAGACTTACAGATTACAATTACAAGGACGGTAATGAGCATAAGAATACTTAGAATTAAAATGATAAGAAAAGTTTATATTGTTTTGCAGTGATTTCTGGACATATCTTCCAGCCACACTGTTCAATCCAAATGAACAACTTCACGGGGCGTACATTATAATTCTTCAAATTCCGACATAATTGCACACAAGGAGGATATAAAATTGCACAGTTTTCATTTAAATGTCAAAACGTGGAAATTTTCATTTCAATGTTTATAACAAAAAGTGAACAAATAAGTATCCGTAGCTACAGGGCAATTGAAATCGCAAACGTACCTAATTTACGTAAAATGTAACGTCAGTAGCAGATATTTTTCTTTAAATATCTACGTTTGAAGAAAAAATATAATGTGTCATTCGGAGTAAATGTGTCTTTGTGTGCCTCGCATGCATTTATCCGACTCGCTTCGCTCGTCGTTTAAACTTCCACGCTCGCCACACAAAGTGTCACTTCTACTCCTAATAACACAATATACTATTGCTGCCTATTATTACTATTACATTGCACCCGCTCAACAAATGCGTAGCAACCATTCAACAAGCTCATAGCAACATAATTTGAAGGCGATAACTTTCAAAATAGGTATTAAAAATAATCACCAAATTAATATTAATTCTAGAACCGACAAAAAAATAATGGCCGCTAGTATGAGCAAGTGATTAAAGGTGATATCGAGCATTTGGCTAGCATTGTTGATATCTTAATTAACATCGAAAATGAGAATATAGAAAAACATAAGTTAAATGGCCGAAAACATCATATCTACTCTTTTTACCTCTCGCTAAGAGAGGTATTGGATTCGTGTGTATGTGTGTGTGTGTGTGTGTGTGTGTGTGTGTGTGTGTGTGTGTGTGTGTGTGTGTAAATGTATGTGTGTGTGTATGTATGTGTGTGTGTGTGTATGTATGTATGTGTGTATGTATGTGTACATGTGTGTGGGATGTTGGAAGGACGGTTACTCAAAAACCATAAGACTTTATATTTGTTTAACTACGTATTTCCCAATCGGACATTCATCTGAAAAGGTTTTGGTAACATTTACACAACCGGAAGTAGAAGAGTCTTGAAAAAAAATCTTCTAAATATTATTTTTTGAATTTTTTTCTTGGTAATATTAAATAAAATTAAATTCTCTATCTGATACATTTAAATATTATATTATATATTCTATAGATTTAGAGATAAAAGAAATATAATATATAAAATAATCTGTTGTAATAAATTTTACAGCCGAAAGAATGCCATGGAAAATAGTTGAAAATTTAAATTGTTTGTAACTGACAGATAAATGTCAGTGTCAGAAATCCGGAGTCATTACTCAAGACTTTTTCTGGGAAGTACCATACAATATATTATTTCTTACTGTATTAATAGTTAAATATTTAATATTATAGGTATATTACACATACCCTTCAGAAATACTGTTACTCCCGACAATGAATTGAAAACTTCTCGAAAAATTAGAAGAGTAGGACAAAATTTCTTCATAGAATGAATTTAAATAATCTAAATATAAGGAATAGATATATGTAAGTAGAATTTTTGGTGTAGAGTGTAGGTATACAAGAGATGTTAAATACAATAGGGTGCGTGCAGTCATGTGACTTTGTTGATCTTGGCAAGCTGATATGGGGGCCCTTGTCAGAATGATAGCTAGTACTTATGTTCATAGATGTCAAACAACATAATTTTTCGTTCTAAATTTCGTGATTTTCCAATTGCATATGGTTTATTTTCCTCGACAAGTAAATTCCACACTCCTGGTGACAAATTAACTACGTGAATTTAGAAAATCTTGAAATGGTTAATGAAAAATTCTGACATTTGACATCTATGTACATAATTACTAATTATAATTCTGAAACGGGCCCCCACAATGCTTGTTAAGGCCAACAATGTAACATGACTGTTCGCGCCCTATACTTATGTAACCAAAAAAAAAAAGAAGTGGCGCGAGGTATTGTGCTGGCCACAACAGATTTTTTAGTGGGAGTTCTGTGATATTTCATCAATTGGAAGGTGTTTGTTTAAGATTAATTACACTGCTCGAGATTTTTTCATTCGTTGTAGCATTTCCATATGTTAAAATATTTTTTTTTTTATTAAATCTGTTCATTGTAGTATGTATTCGGTGTCATTTTATTCAGAATTTTTATTTTTATATTGATACCATAGCCATTGTTGTCAATCAAAATGCGGGGCAACAGTTAGCAAAAAACTGATTTCCTATGTAGAGGGTGGACCAATTCGAGTTCCTTATATGAAAAACTTTCTTATTACATTACTGAAAATTGATGTAGCTTGATTTTCGCTAATTTATAAAAATATATCTTATCTCGCTTATTTATACATGATAGAGAAAAAATGTTTAGATAAACGTTTTTTACGTAGAATAACGGGATCAATTTTTTTTTTTTCAAAACTTATTAGTTCTCTAGATATAATACAAACATAATATTTTATCACTCAATTTTTAATTTTTCTATGTTCATGTTATGTTAATACAGTGTGATCAGATAAAAACCTAACTCGGAATAGGCTATGAACAGAGAAACGTATGTCTGATCATTATTCAATTCAAAAGTCAAAGTGTCAAAATGAACCTTGAAATGTAATTTTGAGGAGAAAAAAATAATAAAGAAGGATACATTATATTGTCGTTCGCCGTTTTTTAATTTATTTCCATTTTTAAAATACGATTCAAGAAGAACTCTTTGATTTCTTTTGATAACATTTTTGACAATATCTCGTGTCAAACTGGCATTTAATTAAATACTTTTAAATTGATATACGTTTCCTTGTTCATAGCCTATACATATAAGCTTAGGATATACACGGAATTTTTAACATTTTTTTTTATATGACTAAATAAATTAAATAAAAAACGAATTATAAATGGAATAAGTATACAAATAGTTTGTACTGTCGTGATCGTAACGTTTCGTTTGTGGGTGATATTGCGATTTTTGATACGTTTAAAGGGGTTTCAATTAAAATTGTATACTGACATTTAGGCAAATTGTGTAAGTTTAGTGATATTTACAATTTGAATAGTCTAGGAATATAAATTGGATGTTTTCACAACTATTTTTTTTTATTAAGTAATCTTAGGTTAGGGTGACTATGAAATTTGAATCTACGCAAGGGCGGATAACGTACCAAATGTGTATCAAAAATATATTGTATGATTATTTAGATACCGGTGTAAATATACGGAACTATGATAAATTTTAGTACACACTTGGTCCGCATACCGTAATCTACGTAGGTAACGTCTTTTTGGAAATATATTAATATTCATTTTAAATTATGTTTGAAATGATGAGTACAAAACACTCACCAATTCACAATTGACGTTCTGTGGAGTGAAACTTTTTTTAAAAAATAAAAATTTAAATTAGTCTGTAAGTAGGTAAACAATAAGAAATTTACGATCAGCTGTGGCTGGTCGTTGACACTTGGAGGTTGAAATGAACTCTTTATTACCGACAGCACACATACACAGGCGCAGGCACACAGCGCGGCTTCGCTTGCTCGGACTAATTTATGACATCTATTTCCGGTTTAAATATATCGCCATCACCGTTCGTTGGAATATGCAAAGTAGACTTCTTTGTTTTCTGCTAAGCGGTCACTATACGAGTAGTCCACAACGGTTGACAAATAGCTAATTACTCATCAAATCCCTACACCGTCACCAAGTACACGCTGTATTGTACACAAAATTAATTTGAAATTATGGCGGAAATATCCAAATAATTCAAACTGCTTTAATTGTTTACTTAATATGTTCAATAAATTTACGCTTGACTGAGTGCTTTTGTAATCGTTTGTGGTTCAGACTGCTCGAGTTCCAACCCCACCAGTGTCAAACTTGATAATTATTTCCAATTTTCAAATATCGGAAAAGTGCTTTCTCAACTGCAACTCTGAATGCTTATGAAGTGATGCCTGATAAGAGTGATAGAGGTCTTAATGGTACAGATATATCATTATTACTGAAATCTAATTTGAAATTTGAAGCAGAACTTACAGTCCATATGATTTAACTTGGCGACCCAAAAGAATGTAATTCAGTTCACTATTCCGAAGTTGCGTTTTGTCAAATATTTACTTTTACTTCGATGCCGCACAGCTTCAGAAGTGAAATAGTGATTTTACAATATTTTATTGCCTTACACAAAGCAAATTTCATCCTAATACACTCAAACTCGGGGTGTCAGGTACTTTTCAACCCAAGAAGTTATATTCATACATAAGCGTTGGTGCATTTTTTTCTCAATTGCAATAGAAGTTTTATTTTCTTAACTTTATTAATTTAAAAAATAATTAATTATAATATGATTTATATAATAAATAATTCATTCCAATATTTGTAATATATTTTTTTGTATAAATAATTTCTTTTTTTTTTGTAATGTTCGTAATTTTATTGAACTTCATTTTTTTTCGGTACACCTATGGATTTTATAACTTTCCCATTACCGCAGTGATAATGTGAATTGCCCCAACTCGACAACTTACATCGTATGGACGTATACCCAGCAATAACAAATAATCCCGTAGAAGTATTTCTTAGTTAAGTTCTGTTCACGTTCATTTCTTTGACGTTTTAATTCCGAACATAAGGGTAAGTAACAATACCGAAAACCACAAACGGAAAACTTATAGTAGAAGAAAATATTCATTACCTACTTATAAAATGGTTATACTTGACCTGAAAAATTGGGGATTCCTTCTTAATTCATCCAGTTACACAGTTCTCTAATGATCATTCTTGCAATATATTTTACAAGTAATTATTTTCATAATGAGAGCATATCCTGAGTGAACAAGCATATTCCATATGAATAAAGCTACAGTGGTGACTTGTCCTTATGGGCTGTAGAGCTGCAGAACCATAAAAAATATTAAATAAAAATTCCCATTATTAATGAAGCATAAATTAAAAATAATAATATAAATAAATAAATATATCATCACGGCATATTACCCATTGCTGGGTGTGCTAATCTGCTTTGTATACAGATATAGGTAATGATGAAATATTTGTGGGCGCTTACTAGGGGTGACCTCACGGGCACTCAGCTGGCGTTGAGAGTGTGCCACAGGGGTCAATTTTGTGCCATTACAATTGGAAATAATTTTTGACGTCGGTCGTGATCAGACGCGAACAAAAAAAATTATACTTTTATATTGTATATTGCGGTTTAATACGCGATATTGTGCTTGTGACGTGAAACCACTCAAATGATACTTAGCAACATCCAGAACATCGTTCTCTAACTACGACCATCTACGACGTTCTGCTACAATATTTTGCGTGATTCTTTTGTTATTAGATAAGTTCGGAGTTAGCAACGTTATGATCAAAATGCGTTGCAAACAATCGCAGCTAAGAAGCAGGTATTTGGCATAATTCTCGAATTTTGCTGATATACATGTACGCTTTATTAATTAAGAGTTGATATCTGGTACACAACATTGGATTTATTTTAATTGAAAATACAACGGAGTTCGTTTTTTCTTTGATGCAACATACCCACAAATATGTAGCACGAGCCTCCACTGTATAGCTTATACAGGGTGTAACAGATAAACGAGCTACCTCAAATAACTGCTATTTGCCAATTTAAATTATTTAGAACAGAAATTAAATAGAACACTGTTTGTAACATTATTAACAAATATTTGTTTGATTTCAATTTAAGCTCAATTGTTTTTCATACATAGCCTACTGAAAAATGACTATAAAACTCAGATTTATTTAAATTTTAATTGAATTTTTCTCAATATATTTGTTATGTAAGAATATAAAATTCAGAAAAAAATACCCTATCGAATGGGACTAAATATATATCACCCCATTAAAAAAAAACATAACTTTGTATTGTAATTTAACAACCAAATGGTTTTTAAAAAAATCTTCTCAAATCGGATGTCCCCCTTGATCTTTCTATAAGATTGTCTTATAGAATTTGATTTTTCACGACATAACTAATATTTATTTTATTGAATACCGCTTAGTAATTATTAGTGGGAGATTTCATAGTGTATTTAATTATTTATTAATGGCAATATAGTTTTAAAAAATGGACACATTTTCTGTTTCTGTAAAGAAATAGTATTGTAACGTTTATTTATTTGGGTGAAGTGTATATTAAATAAATATTATTAATTAAAATAAAAGTTTATTTTACGATAAATAAAGATAATAAAAGTAACTAAGATTATGATTAAACAATTATAGACACTAATTTAAGACTAAGAATATTAGTAAATACTTAAACACTAAGATTATTTATTTAAACAGTATTTATTTCGCTATATTTTTTTATATAACTATATTTATTTATGTTCACAACTTCTAGACTATTTATTTATATCACCAACTTCATTTCACGATGCTTGTCGAACGGAATGTGTCAGCAGGCTTCCCTGGCGGTATTTATATATCTGCGTCCTTTCTCTAGTATTCTACATGATAACTTCGAATGCAACGGATCAGGTGACCCTATGCGATTAAACAGGTCGCGACGAGTTTACTACACCGATGCTTGCAAAGATTACGTCATCGCCCAGAGCGGCGACCTTCCTGAAATATTTTACCAGTGGCGGCGGTTGCGTACTCTTAGAGTCAGTGGCACACATTTCAGTATATTATTTAATGAGCATATAATGTTGGCTATATTATACGAGGTTGAAGGTGAGTATTATAATCATCCGAGACCGAGAGTAATATGGCCATTATATGCGAGTCAAATACTATATTTTATCTACAACTACCAATTTTGCAATTATAAATATGTAATAGTACATTAATAAACAAGTATAATAAGGCAATATGTTATAATTAACGTACGAGTCCAAGTTTGGAAAACGAACCGCGACGCGAGTTTTATAAAGGACGAGTGCGTTAAGAGGCCTTATGAATCATGTTTTTTATACTATTTTTTTTGTTGAGGTAATTTTACGAGATGCGAAATGCGAGTTTCAAAAACATGACTTGGGAGTTTTTTTTTGTCGTTATGTTGGTAGCGCTTCCTGCTAAGAAATGAATTTTCACATTTTAACACTTTCAGCCGTATTCATAGTAAAGGAGAAAAACTAGGTTTAAACCAGGTCTAACAATGGTTAATCTTTATTCAAATTTAGACCTGGTTTAAACCTGGTCTAAGTAAATCGAACTTAAACCATTCGGCCATGGCCTTCCAATGTACTGCTCATGCGTAGTGAATACAATTTTGAATTTTGTGATGACAGCTAATGTTCACTGCGCTGATTTCTTACAACTAAAACTGCATTGAGATCTTTTTATTAGCTACGAAATTAATATTTGTATGTTGATTGAGGTAACACATATTCATGGTTTTAGTACATCAGGATTTGCAAGGAAAGATGGATTTGTTGTAAATATAGACGAACATAATTTGCAGTTCCCCGAAATTAACAACAAATTAAATATGAAAGAGAATTGCATAATAAGAGATGGGAAGAATAAATATTTAAACTTATGTAAATGTTAAATGATGAAAATGAAAAATAAATTAAATTAAATAAAAAAACTTAAATGTTATGATAAAAAATAACTGGATTGCAGTCAAAATTTATTTATTTATCTCAATCGACCGATTTCGTACGCCACATGCGACTTCATCAAATGAGTTTTTAAAAATTGTTCAAAAATTGAATACATTCCATAATAATACTAAACAATAACAACATACATGAATTTCAACCAAATTATATTTGTTAATTAACTCTTTATAATTACAGTTTTATTTTACTAACCTATAATATTTCTATTCGATATATTAATAAATATCTCAGATTGTTATGATTTAAATAAACCCGGTTCCTTTTTCTGATATTCCACTACGTTTTTAATATCTTCTACATCATTACCATGATCAAAATTTCATTATCCATCATGAACTTCCTAAAAGGCAATAATTTGAGCTACAAATTCATGGCATAATAATATTGTAAACATTATTATGAAATTATTTATAACATACTACTTACCAAAAAATATATATTAAATAACAATAATTTACATTAAACAAAATTCTATTTTCATACTATTGTCAACTGACTTAATCCCACAATAAACTAGGGTGCGAGGAGGTCTAAATTTTAGTCTAGGTTTAAACCCGTACTAGCGCTAAACTGCCTCTATGAATAACTGTTTGTGCCGGTTTAAGTTAAACTTGAGATAGACCTGGTTTAAACTCGAACAGCGGCACTATGAATACGGCTGTTTGTGTATTGCGAATTTTGTCTGATTGTATACATTAAAACATTGTATCAAACAATGCGCTTATAGATCTTTTTAACGACGTGTTTGGAGTGTTTTTATAGCAGTGGCGTTTTCTCCATGCAAGCAAGGCAAGCAGTGCCTTGCCTTTATATTTTATAATTTCTAATATATTCGTATTATTACGATATATTTATTTAGAACTGTAGTACATCAAAACTTAAAAGCAAACAGAAATACACAAATGTATTTGTTGTTATCTACCATATCGCTACTCTAATTCCATACGAACTATTCCGAATCCGATCTTACACTTCTTCACATTTACAATACGATTCAAGCAAAACTTCGAGTGCATTCATCGTCTATCCCTACAGTATACCGAATGTGCTAGCCGGGAATCACTGAGTAAAACACTGCTCTATACTGTGCAACTGTCTATTTATTTAACTCCATTCGTAATTACAATAATAACACAAATCATACAATATAACACTAGCATTCATTACCAACTAATCCCCCCTTCCTATATTCTCCACCTTATAAAGACTATAACTCTTACGTATACCTTACCTAGCTATTAATTAGTTTATTATTTATTTACTATTATTTATCGGTCTCCACATTCCCTCCTTTTTTTCCAGTTTCAGAGGAGTTATTCTCGGTAAACTACATGCTTGAGTATTATCTGGTCTAATTAGTTCGTCGACGCTCTTTTCTTCATTTTCTGCTGGTGTACTCGAACTCGATGCTTCTTTGCTATGCTCTTGCTCTGAATCATGGACTTTCTTTGCATGTGAAATATGGCGTTTATATATTTTTCCGTCTCTAGATATTGTTAACTCATTTCCATTCCTTTCTAATACTTCGTACTCGTCTTCGTTAAATCTCGTGGTGAGTTTATGAGGCATTATCATGTTTTGCAGTACTACTCGGATTAATATTTACATCTACTGCTTTTCTAGACTTATCTTCCCTCTCTTTCCCTTTTTGTTTGTTTACTATGTCATTGTCTCTTGCTTCTTCATCTATATCCTCCCCTATCAGATCTACCAACGAAGGGATTTTATCGCGAATGTTTCTTCCGAACAATAATTGTGAAGGTGTTTTATTTGTGGTCCCGTGTGGTGTAACATTATGCATTAGCGTAAATTTATGTATTTCTTTTTGATAGTTCGTGTTATTTGAATGACAAATTTGTAGGCGTTTAAGAATGGATTTATTCATATTTTCTACCTCTCCATTTGCCTGTGGCCAGTACGGAGGAGTCTGAATTAGCTCTATATTGTTATTCTTACAAAATTGTTTGAATTCCTGACTCACAAACTGTCTGCCGTTATCAGTACGAATTGATTTCGGTATTCCCAACCGTGCGAATATTTCCTCTAAATGGTTTATTATTATTTCTGAAGTTGTCATTTTCAAGAATTTTATTTCTTGGTATCTAGAAAAATAATCGATAATTACCAGAAGCATATCTTTATTTGGTATCGGACCCATTAAGTCAATGGCCACACATTGCCATGGTCCTTCTGGAAATTTGTGTCTTGTCATTGGTGGAGGTTTATTAGGTTGCGAAACCAAGAGACAGTCTCGACATTGTTTAACAAATTTCTCTGTCTGTCTATCAATCAGTGGCCACCAGACCTTCGCTCTTAGTCGTCTTTTCATCACTGTTTCTCCCGGGTGTCCTTCATGTGCCAATTCTAATACTTTCTGTCGTAATGTTTCCGGAATTACAATTCTACTACCCCGTAGGATTACCAGACCCAAAGTTGTCAGTTCCAGTCTAAATGGGAAATAAACACTCTTGCCCGCTTGGTCCCATGTATTGTTATTGACATGCTCAACTGCTTCTAGGATTTCTTTGTCCTTTTTACTTTCCGTGACTATATCAGAAATGCGCAAGGCCTTTGATGTATTTCGCCCTAATATTGAAAAGACATGATGCTCGCCGTCCTTATCAAAGGATTTTTCTGTTGTTAGGCGACAAAGTCTCGAAACAGAGTCCGCAATATTTAGTTTGCCTGGCTGGTAGACGACTTTAAATGTGAATGCTTGCAGCCTTAACACCCAACGTTCAATACGAGCTGGCGGTTTGGAAGACGGCTTGAAAATAGCTTCTAATGGTTTATGGTCGGTAACCAACTCAAACTTTAATCCGGCCACATAATAATAGAATCGTTCAACACTCCAAACTAATGCTAAACTTTCCTTTTCCGTTTGCGAGTACCGACGCTCCACGTCTGAGAGGCTTTTGCTCGCAAAGCATATGACCCTAGGATATTGCTCTTCATCAAATTGCAGAAGAACAGCTCCCAGCGCCACTGGGCTTGCGTCCGCTATTATTCGCGTTCTTTTCTTAGGGTCGAAATATGACAGAGTTGGAAGTTTTGCTAAATTTTCTTTAAGTTTATTAAAATGCTTTTGATGTTCTTCCGTCCACAGGAATTTTACGTCCTTTTTTGTTAGTTGTCTTAGGGGTTCGGTTGTACTTCCCAAATCAGGAATGAATTTTCCTACGTACGTCACCAAGCCCAAAAAACTCCGTACTTCTTCTTCAGAGCTTGGTGGACGAAATTCCAGAATTGTTTTGACCTTTTCCTCATCCACATTTATACCGTCAGCACTTAGCTTGTGACCTAAAAAGTTCACTTCTTGAACTTTTATCATACACTTTGATTCATTTAAGAGTACATTATTTTCCTTGAATACTTTTAATACTTCTCTTAAGCACGAATCATGCTCCTCTTCGGAACTCCCGAACACGATGATGTCGTCTATATAATTTAAACAGTTCTTGCAGGAGGCGAGGAGCCTTTCACACTCTTTTTGAAATTTCTCAGGTGCCGAATTAACGCCAAACATTAATCGCTTATAGCGAAACATCCCCTTATGAGTGATGAACGTCGTAATAGTGCGGCTGTCTTTATCCAGCTCTAACTGATGGTATGCGTTTGTAAGATCTAAGCGGGAGAAATATTTAGCATTCCTCAGTTTCGTCATGAAGGAATCAAACGTTGGCATTGGGTAGTTCTCCCTCTGTATGGCTTCATTGGCTCTTCGCATATCTACACATAACCGAATGTCACCATTTGGTTTGAATATTACCACTATGGGTGATATCCACGGGCTGGGTTCTGTCACCTCTTCTATTACGTCAGTTTTTAAAGCTTCTTTTTATTTTTCCTCCACTTGAGTTTCCACTGATATTGGCACTCGCCGCAGTGGTTGTTGCACTGGCTTAATGTTTGGGTCAATATTCAGCTTGACTATTACTCCTTTGATTTTTGGGAATGGAGATATTGCTTCTACTCGGTTTATATTAAGTCCCAACTTTAAAATTCCTAACTGCTTGGATGTTTCCTTGCCTAATAGCGAAATATCTCCTGCATCAATTACATAAAAATACGTAATAATTTCTGTTTGCCCGGGAATATTGACTGTTGTTTGGAAACGATGCCTAATTTTTAAGTTTTGTTCTGCGGCATATGACTTTAATAAGTCCGTAGCTTCCGGTTCTATGTCCCATACTGCTGCATTGCTGTTTGCCAGTTGGTCCCAATCTTCCCCTTTTAAAATGTTAACTTTTGATCCTGAGTCAATTAATAATGTTATTGGCACTCCTCCTATATGACATTCGATGATGTCGTCATTTGTATTAGATTTTGTAGAATGCCTATTAATCTGGAAACATTCAAAATTCCTTAAACTAGATTCTGTGCCGTTATTTTCTGTATCCGAGTTTTCAGTCTCTACATAGTTCACATCTGACTTAAATCTTTTTGTTTTATTTTTCTCTGGAAGATCATATTGTCTTTTTCTCTGCCAAGTTCTACACCAGAATGCAAAATGTCCCTGTCGCCCACACTTCCTACATTTTACATTTTTCGCGGGACAGTCCTTTATGTTTCCGGCATGTCCATATTTCCCACATCGAGTGCATTGTTCGGATGGCTTGTTATCTTTACGGTCTATCTTATTTATCCCACTTACAGATGCGCCGGGTTCTCTCTTGTGGTCGATCATCGCTACTGATTGACTTTGAATTTGTTCGTGAATTTGACACAGTTCGATTACTTCCTCTAATGACCTTTCTTTCTCCAATAATTTCTTTTTCAATTCTGTGGAGGCCCAACTGTCAATCAATTTATCTTTCATACGGATATCAGCAGCTTCCTGTGCATTATTCCCGAATGTACACCTTGCTGCTTGATGCCGAACTTTTATAAGATATTTATTGAAATTTTCACATTCCACTGGTTGGAGACTTCGGAAAATGTGTCGCTCAAAGGTGGAGTTCTGTTTTGGAGAGAAGTATGTTGTTAATTTATCAACAAGTATTTGAAAAACATCGTTGTTTTGCTCCGGATTGAAAGTTTCTACGGCTCCAGGCAGATTGTATGCCACCTCTTGCAGCTGGGTGCCTCCCAAGTGCAGCAGCTTATTTCTCTTTTTGATAACATCTGTAACATCTTCTGCAGCTAAATACAGTTGTAGGGAACGCAGCCACTTTTCCCATTCTCCCCTCACTAAGGCCTTGTCAATGGTTTCGCACAGAAACGGCTTTATCCCTGATTCTGCCATATTACCTAGATCTCGTTCCTGAAACAAAACACCTTTATGTAATGACACTAAATCACACCGCCTTACGAATTTATTATTATCTCAAACTGTTTTAGGGTTTAGCTCAAGGCTTGTCATTCTTAATTCAGCCCGCATGCTTTCTTTAATCTGGCTCACGCCCTTCCATCTGGCTCCCAGCCATTCCTTCATATGGCTCACAGCCGTTTCATTTGGCACAGCCATTCACTTTGGCTCACAGCCATTCCTTTTGGCTCACAGCCATTCCTTTTGGCTCACAGCCATTCCTTTTGGCTCACAGCCATTCCATTTGGCTCACAGCCATTCCATTTGGCTCACAGCCATTCCATTTGGCTCACAGCCATTCCATTTGGCTCACAGCCATTCCACTTTTTTTTTTTGTTTTTGGGATATTGTCCCACATTCGTAAATAAATTTATGTCACTTTATATTTACCTGAATCGTACACCGTAGATTCGTACCACTTCTCGTCGCCAAATGTGCTAGCCGGGAATCACTGAGTAAAACACTGCTCTATACTGTGCAACTGTCTATTTATTTAACTCCATTCGTAATTACAATAATAACACAAATCATACAATATAACACTAGCATTCATTACCAACTAATCCCCCCTTCCTATATTCTCCACCTTATAAAGACTATAACTCTTACGTATACCTTACCTAGCTATTAATTAGTTTATTATTTATTTACTATTATTTATCGGTCTCCACACCGAACATTGTTGAACATGTAGCCTTCCATCCTGGAAATATTTCGCCGTATACGCTCAGCTGCAAGCAGTTTTTATATTGCTTGAAAGAAAATTTAATAGTACATATTAAGATAAGACAGGATAAGAGTAAAATTTATTAAATTTCTATAATAAATTTGTTTTGATTAAATTTTGATAATAATAATAAAGCCTTGAATTTTATATAGAAATACCTACATTTGCGCAATAAAAAACTTTGTAGAAAAAACATTCGACTGTTTAAATTTGATTCTTACCTAGCACTTATTTGTCAATTTGTTTTTTGTATATTTAATATTATTAATCAACATTTACCTACAGAAGTTTATGAAAGTATCAATAATGCAATACAAAAGTCTTACCGTAGAATATGAATATTTCATAGTCCACTATATTTTGTTCAATCTTACCAATTCAGTATTGTAGCGATTAGGACATAGTTTTTAACTCTCTCATTGGCTGAAATTGAAGAAAACTTTACGCAATGTAATTTCAGACTAGTGTCAGTGTACATGATATGTGACATCTCATGTCAAGTATTATCTTTACCCAATTTGGAACGGAGATAGAACATTTTATATTTCACACTTACTGACTAGTATATGTGTATACAGTTTCGATGGCATTATGATACCTTTTTAATATTTTAATAATGTCAGTTGACAACCGTTGAATCCACAATTTTTTAATTTCATCTGTATAAAACTGGTGCTGATGCGGTACTGAATTGGTTAAGTGGAACAGAGTATAGGGTAATATGAGTAGCATGTTGTATTTAGAGTTAGCTATATAATGTATTTGCATGTAAATTATTAATTTTAGTCTTTTTGTATAAGTGGCCGAAGTGAGGTATGACCCACTCGAGAAAATTGTTTCACTCACATACGGGCAAACTTTTTTCTAAATATTGTATTAGAAAGAGATCATTAGTTTAGTGTTTTCTAGTATTAGCATTATATACGCATGCAGTGTTTAGATTCTTTCACACCTTTTCATATTCTCTGAATAATATTAGTTTTGTACTATATTCTTTATAATGTAGCGTGCACAGCAGACACCACTGAGTCTAGCCAGCACACAACCTACTCCACTGATCGAACGCTGTACAACATAATCGTTTTCAGAAGACGATTACTGCTGCGCGTCAGGCGGCTGACACGATTGTAAACAAAGGGGGGAGATAAACTAAATTACTGTCGCTCGGCTGATCCTTTTGTTTTATTGTTCTGGAATGTACGGGTAATATACTGGAATGTTCTCGAATAATAGAAAGATATAAAAGCGACGTTGCCCTGTGCGAGCAGTTAGTTTAGTCAGTGCTATACTAGTGTATAGAATTCACGAGTTCAGTGACTGGAAAGAGTTGGTCAGTGGAGTTCGGAGAGTTGAATGGAGAAATAAATAAATCGTTGGTAAAATAAATAACGTGTAAATAAATAGTCAGATATTATTGTTTAAATAAATAATCCTAGTGTTATTTGTTTAATAATATTTTTAGTCTTAAATAGTATTTAATATTTATTTAATCATAGTAATCGTTATTTTTATAATATTTATTTTAATTATTTATCGTTTAATAAACATTTATTTTAATTAATAATATTTCTTTGATTTTTTTCACTTTTACAATAAACGTTACAATAATAACTATAAACTGTATTAAGAATAATTTTTATTTACAGAGTAGAGGATTGCCGATACCGTATCCAACAACTCATGGTCCTAGTGCTTACATCGATCGAGAGGAGGTGAGTTCTTTCTTTTCAATATGTCAAACTAGGATTAGGTATAATAAATAATTTGTGGGTATGAGTGCGATAACAATGAGTATTTTTTGAAATTGAATTACACTGGATGTTTTATCAAGTAATGATATAAGGGTCCTGTTATTTCTTTGAAGATCACTTTAATATGTATTATTTGAAGGTTTTTAATTTACTGCTACCCTACAACTTCTTATGATTACCTATAGGTACTTATATTTTAATTTGTATTAACAAAATGACAATTATTGTGATATATTTGGAAATTAGTCTTCGCAAAAAAAATTATATACATCTCGAGTGTAATGTTTACAGCCATCAGTTCTCAACTTATTCGTACACCTCATATTTAACTTTCAGATCTCAAAACAGTAACTCAAATACAAAAATCTTTGTTTATGACTACATACAGCACCGTTTCTTAACATGAGGCATCTGTAAGGGGTCGGCAACTGTACCGAGAAATAATATACCTAGAGTACCACCGACAACCGAATAAATAAACAGATGAAGCTGTAAAACAAATGTTCATCGAACAAAGTCTTGTGAGTTTTTAGGCTTCTTTACTGTCCGAGTAAAATAGAACAAATTTTTATACGCGATAGCAACACAACCGCACAGGGTCCGTTTAGTTACTGTGTTGCAGCCGTAATATCTATGCCGTGCGGCCGTGTTGCATCAGCAGTGCAGCCGAATATCATTTTTACTCAGGATATGGATTATCCTGCTCTAGCGAAGAAGACTTTGAAAATACTGATCCCATTTGTAACTAGGTATTTTGGGAAAAGACGTTTTCTGCAGTAGCTTATGCGAAGAACAAACACAGGAATAGATTGAAAAATGACGATTGTGATCTCATAATATAACAATGTACTATTAAATTTGATATTAGCATGCTGGTTAGTGAGATGCATCAAGGTTTCAACATTTTTACCTCTCGCTAAGAGAGGTATTGGATTCATGCTAAAAATTGCATATCCAGATTTTATTGAATAAGCACGATTTAAGGTCCATAGAATCCGATTTTAACATTTTTACAATGATGTCTGTGTGTGTGTGTGTGTGTGTGTGTGTGTGTGAATGTGTGTGTGTGAGGTTGTTGGAGACACGATTTCTCAAATTCTATAAGACTAAAGACCTGTTTGAGTACGGATTCCTCAATCTAACAGTAATGGGAAGAGTTGAATAGATTCTGGTAACAATTGGACAACCAGAAGTGGTAGTTTCTAAAAAAAAATTTCTAAATATTATTTTTTGAAAATTTGTTACTACAAATATTAAAGATAATTAAATTCTCAATCTGACACGTTTAATTTTTTTATTTTATCTCGTATAGGTTTGGAGATATAGTATATAATAATATAGAATAATCTATTGTAATAAATTTCGTTGCCCGAAAAACAGTTGCGATATTTAAATTTTTGTAATTGACAAATAAATGCAAAATGTCAGTGTCAGATTTTTCTGGGAGGTACATTTATATATATTATTGTATTATTAATTAATTATGTATTTAAATTACAGGTGTGTTAATATTACATATATCCTTAAGAAATACCGCTAATACCGTCAATGAATTTGAAGAATTTTGAACATGTTAGAATAGTAGGATAAAATTTCTCATAGAACGAAAGGAGAGAAACAATTTCAATTATTTGTGTGTACTTATAGGGCGCGAGCAGTCACTTTGTTGGCCTTGGCAAGCAGATATGAGGATCCGTGTCAGAATGATGGCTAGTAGTTATTTACATAGATGTCACAATTGTAATATGTCATAATTTTTCATTCAAAATTTCAAAATATTCTGATGTTTATTTGTCATCCATTAGTATGGAATATACTTGTCGAGGAAAATAATCTACATGGATTTGGCCCCCACAAAGTTATAACTACTCGCGCCCTATGCAACTTAAAATGAAAATTGCGAGAGGTATTGTGCTGGCCACAACAGATTTTTTTTTATGAACTCATTCCATAATTATTTTATTCCTACAGTACTCCTGTCTTTTGTTAAATATGTCTCGTGTAAGTAAAACATTATTATAAATAAATCCTTAATACCCAACATGATAATTAATAATTTTGTACAACATGATAATTAATAATTTTGTACAAAAATACAATTTGTTGTTTAATATGTCTACTCGATAATGGTTCTAGAATGAAGGTACTAAGAAGAGTTACATTATCGGTACTTGCCCAAAAATTAAACAAACGATAACAGTTTACAGCAAGGTCGCCGTCGAATACAGTCCAATCTTAATTCAGTTTGTTTGATTGAAGGAATTCATTAAAACAAATGCAGTTTTGTTTATTGATTTTGAGAAATGTAAATCTAATGGTTGAACTTATATTCATTTTTTTATTAACAATAATAATATTGTTTATAACATTAAATCACGTAATAAAATAAAAAAATGGGTCCAAAGTATGTTCGTCATATGCAGATATTTTTTTTATAATGAATAATGAAAAAAAAAACTTAATGCAATAAGTAATTGTTATAAACCAATTGAATTACAATATTGCCCTATACTGTAATGTAAATTTAGTGCAGCGTTTTGTCGGAGCGCACTACTGGAGCTCTGCCGTCGCTCTCTCTACACCGCGCTCGCCACCACCCCTCCTCAGGTCATACCCACAAGCTAGAGAGAGGAGAGACAACGATTTCGCATGAAATCTTGTTGGCTCGGTCCAAATAGAGGCTAGCTGGCTAGCATCACTTTTGAAATTTTATGCGCCAAGTTTATATACTCTTATTATAAAATGGTTAAAACTAAAAATTCAAATCAAAACAGGCCTTCAAAATCAAAGAAACTAACGGCTACTGCTTTAAGGAGGCGAAAAAATGCTCTTCTTCAACAAAAGAACTTGCAAACAAATATAAATTTGGCCAAAAAAGCAACTAGAAGAATTTTGTTGGATTCGTATGACGTTCCCAATCAAATGCCATAAAATTCTGAAGTACTAATTAGTTTGGAAGATGGCACACATATTTCAGATGATTTAATTAATTTCGAAGATGTTTGGTGCCAAAAAAATGTATACGAAAGGTTTGTTAATACTCCTTTTGTAAATGTTTATGTATATAGTTTATATAGTGTAGGGTTGGCAGATATGTACCAATAAAATGTTCTAAATGTTGATCAATTATAACCAAAATCTAATCAGCTCTTCATATGGATATAAATAAAAGGAAGACGAAATAATTATAATTTTTAGAATTGTAGTGTTCGTGTTATCGTCACACACACACACACACACGCACGCACGCACTCACATACACACACGCACACATCATCGTAAAAAAATGCTAAAATCGTACTCTACGGACCCTAAAACGTGACGGAAGGTGAAAACTACTCTGATATTTACGGTTCTAATAAATAATTTATTTTTAATATAAAAAATTATAAATTATGTATTGAAAGTGATCCTAATCCTACGAGTGAATTTGATTTTGAGAAAACCATAACAGGTAATAGAATTGAGCAATTAGGATATGTTCTAAAATGGGCCATGAAATTACAACTGGATCATTCCAAAATTTGCACTATGGGTCACTTATATCCGAAACCTGCAGAGGATTAGGTCTAGTAAGCCTAACATGCTTCAAATTTTCAATGTATGATATTGAAATTTCTAAATACACCGAAGAATCAAATAAAGAAAAATCACAAATAAATATGGGTTGCGTATGGGGCAATATAGCAACTGGTAGTATAAATTCGCACAAATAAGAATTCCTTTCTATCATGAACATTAAATCTCTGAATAAGGATACATTTTACAAAATTGAAAATGAAAAGGTATATCCACCTCCTAATAAATTCACTAATAAATTTATTTAGCTGATTAATAAAAAATATCTCGGAAACATAAACTTCTGTCACATATATCATAACATTGCTTTCATAAACGATATTTTATAAGCTGTGCCTAGCCTCCCACGTCGGTATCGGTATTAATCCCGGTTTTCTAATTATGTCTTAGTCAGATTGTAAAATTAGCCAAATTATAAAACACCTATGCATTTCACAATATGGATAGACGTTTTAATAAACGAAGAATAGCTTTCATACAAGCTAAGTGCACACGACTAGCCAGATTGTAAATCATTGTAGTCAACGAATATTTGACAATGTGGCGGTACATTACAATCTCGCCACTTTTTATTTAGAATGCATGTTACCGGAAATCATGAACAGGAAAATTTCAAATGGGTTATTCTACAAAAGAGAAACAAGTCACTTGAGGGAATTAGATTTAGAATAAATTCAGAATAAAATTATCTATCGTTCTATGTAAAAGTATATGTTTTCATTTTAAAAAAAATACGTATTCCAATTTGAAGAACTATTTTCTTTTATAAGTAGCTGTCACTTTTGGCTCCTACAACTTTATTATTTACATATATGCTTTTGCTCTTAAAAAACTTGCACAAAATACCATAGTAAATACAGCAAAAAAAAATTATGTTGCAAAATTTTATAGTCAGTCAGTCATATGGCATAATTTTCTGGGGCTGCTCTCCCAATGCCGTTCGCATTTTTATAATACAGAAACGAGCTACATATTAGAAATATTTATAACCTTAGCTACAGAAATACCTGTAAACATAGTTTTATAAAAGAAAAGTTTCTTACTCTGCCATGTTTGTATATTTTAAATGTCATTTTATTTATTAGAAAAAATTAAAAATAAAATTTTAAAATATAAGAATTGTCATAGTTATAATACTAGATATAAAGAGAATTTAGTACTTCCAAAACAAGTGACATTTAACTCTAAATAATTCTTTTGTAATAGGAATCAAATTATATAACCATTACCCAAACATATAAAGAACATTGATTCGTTTAATTTATTTAAAAGGAAACTAAAATATTTATTAATTGATAAATGTTACTACATTTAATGAATATTATACGGATAATTTTAAGTAGGTACTTTGTTTTTTGAAATATCATGAACACTATATTTGTGACATGTATGTATTTTTGACATTCCATATACCGATGCAATTTTGGTCTTACTTGAAGAATAAATTATTATTATTGTTATTAGTATTATTATTATTTTTAACTTGAATAATAGAGAAATTATAGAGAGCCGCGTTTTTTTCTAGATATGTTCTTTATGTACTTATAGTATAAATATAAACTCTAATTATATTTATAAAAATACAATTTTTCTTCAAACCAGAATTAAATACTTTTCGTTCTTGACGTATGAAAGAATGAAAATACTGCAGTGTAGAGATATTTCCCGTCCAGTACGTACTAGACTAGCCTCCAAGCGAGGTATCGCTCACGCTGGCCGTAATTTTTAAATCTTGCTCTTTGAGATTTTGGCGCCTCTCCCTGCGATTGTAGCGCTAGAGATCCGCAGCGGATTAGTTTGTCAAGCCCAATTCGACGGCGACCTTAACTAAATACTGTTCTGTGGAAAACCAAATAATAAAAATAGCAAATTTTATAGCAAAGAAATTTTTTAAATTCAGATGTGGAGCGAAAAATAAAACATTTTGTAACAAGATACTGTAACGTTTATTTATATGGGTGAAATGTAAAAATCAAAGAATTATTATTAATTAAAATAATACGTATATTAAACGATAAATAATTAGGAAAAATATTAAAAATGTAATAAAAATAACTAACACTATGATTAAATAATTATAAACACTAATTTAAAATTACGAATATTATTAGATGCTTAAACACTACGATTATTTATTTAAACAATATTTATATCACTATATTTATTTATATAACTACATTTATGTATGTTCACCACTCGTAGACTATTTATAACACCCACTGTTCATTGCTCGTTGCTTCTATATATCAGACTATTTTCGCTGGCTTCTCTGACGTGCTTATATATGTGGCGTCATTCCTCTCGAATTCTCTCCATCTTTCCATCGAATACAAAGGATTCAGGTCACCGGTGTAATTAATACGTCTCAACTCGTATGGGTTATACCGCTGCCGGGGATTACGTCATCGCTCGGAAATATTCTACCAGTAGCGGCGCTCGTATACTCTTAAGTCAGGGGCGCACGTTACAATACAATAGTAATTTCAGCATGATAAATTAAATTTATTTCAGAATCTAAGAATAGACCTAAGTTCTTTATCATAACAACTCGATTAAAGATTTCATTATTCATGTTGTAATCATATCTAATTGTAACAGTTTTCTTACTATAATTAATTACATACTTGACATTTACCAATATTAGAATTTAATTGGTTTTTTTTTTCGACCAATTGGAGATTGAAAGTAAATCTTCTTGTAAGAGACGACAGTGATCAATGTCAGTGATGGTACGAAATAATTTAAAATCGTCTGCATACATGACACAGTTAGCATGTTTAGCAACACATGATAAATCATTAATAAATAAAATAAATAATATTATAAACAAAACTTTCGTTTTTTTAATAATTTCCCTCTTCATTAGTCTTTCTATAAAACTTAGTTAAAAAATCTGTTGTGGCCAGCACAATACCTACCGTCAGTCCTGTGTATTATATATAAATTCCATACATAAATTTTCTTGCAAAAAATTCTTAATTTCCAGTAAAATTATTTCATAAACAAACTATGCAAATTGCACTTGACACTAACATCTTCTTCTTTAGCTTTCCCCATTCGTTAGGGGTCGCTATTTTTTATTTTTTTCTTCCACTCATTTCTGTTTTACATGTCATTCTCATTCAGTTCCTTCTCTCTCAAGTCTTCCGCAATACAGTCCTTCCATCATATCTTTGGTCTTCCTCTGTTTCTTCAACCAATGTAATCATGTCACTTGTATCTTTCTAGCAACTTGTAGCACTAGAGTTATTTTCTTACCTATCTTTCCTTGTCTTCCCCAACATCTACTTCAACATCCTCATCTCTGCCACATTAATTTACTTTTTATTTATACTGACGTCTGTCAATTTGAATTATATGAATATATTAGTAGTTAGCATAGCTGGCTGATTTATAAATTTTAATTTCTTTAAAATTCTTTAACTCTATATCTATTGAATATGAAGTATAAAATGAAATCAAATCGTATAGAGAATCATATATTCTTTAAGTTATAATAATGTTAAATGTCAATAAATCAAATTTAACTGTTAAATCTTCAAATGAGGCTACTTTCGGTTCACCAATTATAACCAAAACCTAATCAGTTGTTCTATATAATTTTTGGAGTCGTGGTATTGAAGTTATGCGATCCGAAACTTTTGACACACAGACACACACACATACACACACACACATACACACACACACATACACACACACATACACACACACACATACATGCATACAGATATCATCGTAAAAATGGAAAAATCGTATTATAGGGACCCGAAAACATGCTTATTCGCTAAAAACTGTCTTTTTGACCAAAGACAATACCTTCCTTACCTAAAGGTGACGGAAGGTAAAAAGTTCTATTTTCTCACTTTACTAGTGTTTTTAAAGGTTTCATTCAAGGGGTCCACGGTTTAGAAAAGGTAAAGAATCGCTGACAGATTGGTGACCGTCCGCCTAGGACTTTTATATGTAAAATTACATTTTCGTAATTTCATGCTTTCCTAATTATTTTAGGTAAAAAAGCTTCAAATAAGAGTTGGAGGGCATAAAAGTCTACATCGGAATCAATAACCAAAATAAATTCTACATGGTTGGTAACGGCTGAAATTAGGTATGAAAATATCGGAATTCACCTAAATAATAGCGATAACTGTAACTTAACAAAAAAAAATCTGATGTGGCCAGCACAATACCTTCCGTCAATCCTGTGTATTATGTACAAAATCCATACATAAATTTTCTTGCAAAAGATTCTAAATTTTTGGTATTATGTGATTCCCTTTCTCGGCAACTGAATTCCATACTCCTGATAACAAACAAACCACATGAAATAAGAAAATTATGATATTTTGAATGAAAAATTATAACACTTGTCAGTTATGGACATAATTAATTGCTGTCATTTTGACACGGGTCCCCATATCTGCTTGCCAAAGTCAGCAAAGTGATGTCACTGCACGCGCCCTATACATAAATTTTCTTGCAAAAGATCCTATATTCCCAGTAAAGTTATTTCATAAACAAACTATGCAAATTGCACTTGACACTGACATCTTCTTCTTAAATACAACTAAAACAATTACCCCTTAACCTTAAAATAATAAAATAAGCTATGAGCTATATACGTATTTCGAGAACTAAGTTCTCATCATCTGTAGAACAAAAACAAAAGTTTAAGCAGAGAAGTTAAGATTACTCAACATGTAAACCATGTCAGAGGTCTAACGACTCTGGTCGTTAGACCTCTGACATGGTTTACATGTTGAGTAATCTTAACTTCTCTGCTTAAACTTTTGTTTTTGTTCTACTGATGATGAGAACTTAGTTCTCGAAATACGTATATAGCTCATAGCTTATTTTATTATTATTTTAAGGTTAAGGGGTAATTGTTTTAGTTTTATTTATAATTTAACCTTAGACTCCTCCTATTATTGTAATCTTCTTCTTCTTTAGTTTTTCCCATTCGTTAGGGGGTCGCTATTTTATATTTTCTTCTTCCACTCATTTTTGTTTTGCGTGTCGTCCTCATTCAGTTCCTTTTCTCTCAAGTCTTCTACAATACAGTCTTTTCATCTTATATTTGGTCTTCCTATATTTTTTCCACCTTCTATTAATATATTCATCTCTCCTCATGACATGTTCAAACCAATGTAATCGTCTCTTTTATATCTAGAAACTTCTAACACTAGAGTTACTTCCCTTATTCTTTCATTGATTTAAATTTATTGATACTGACATCTGTCAATTTGAATTACCTGAATATATTAGCAGTTTCCATGGTTAAGTTAGCATAGCTGGCTGAATTATGAAATTTATGTGAAATTTATTATTTGTATTCTTCTTTAACTCTGTTGAATATCAAATATAAAATGCAATCAAATCGTATAGATAATAATATATTCTTTAAGTTATAATAACATTTAACTGAGTTTTTCAAGAAAAACTGTTAAAATCTTCAAATGAGGGTATTTCCGGTTGACCAATTATAACCAAAATCTAATCAAGTCTGCATATGGTTGTAAGGAAGAGGAATACGCAAGAATTGTAATTTTTGGAATTCTAGTATTGGAGATATCGTTAACGAAACAGCGGTCACACACACACATACACACACACACGCACAAACGCGCACACGCACACACGAACACACACACACACACACATACAGACATCATCGTAAAAATAGTAAAATCGTATTGTAAAGACCCTAAAACGTGCTTATTCAATGAAAACTCACCACCGAATTTTTTGACCAAAGACAATACCTTCCTTACCTATAGGTGACGGAAGATAAAAAAACACATGTTTAACGGTTTATCTGTCAGGCGGTGCTGTCAAGTAGGATAGTTTATTTTATTAGGTATTATTTATTATTTCTGTTCAAGTAAATAGTTATCAATTAATTTAAATACATAACTATTCATTTGAAGATAAATTACAAATAAAAATACGTTAATCTAGCTTGACAATAGGGAAGCAGGAAATTACGACAGTATGATTTTACATGTTAAAAGTCCTATGTTCGGCTGTGCTGGTCACCATCCTGTTACGTGATCACTTCATTTAAATAATGTAGTTACTTTACTAATCTTGGACTGTAATAGTATATTTCACCCCGACTAAAACTTATGCCTAAATATACATAATAACTAATTTCGTTGTGTTGTTGAGACATGCGGACATGAGCATCAATAATTGTAATTTTCGACATTATTCCATATAAATTAAATGTGTAGTTAGGTGTCTGAAGGAAAAATAAGTTATATGAAAAGAAAGATTTTATTATTTAAGAAATTTATACGAGTATTATTGTTGAATACAACGTATCTACTTGTATTTAACTGGCATACAGGCATTAATTAGATTATTTTGTTTCATCAAATACATAATTATTAAACTAATTTAATAGATACTAGAATAAGATATACAAGTATATATATTTACAATAATTCACAACTTTTCAATACCATCAATCAATTTCGATTTCAATTTCTCCAATACTGAGTCGGACATCATGAATTTCCACCTTGATACTATGTGCTGGTCTGGGGGAGTGGTGGTGGTCTCAGGGGTAGTGGGATCCCACCTAGTGGTAACCCATGTCCGAATGGTTGAGTCAGGAGTTGAAGTAGTATCCGCTGACCTAGTGGTGAAATGGTCATAGGTGTTGAAGTGGGATCCACTTACTCAGTGGTGAAATGGCCAGAAGTTGATGCGGGATCCACTGACTCAGTGGTGAAATGTCAAGAGTTGAAGTGGGAACCATTGACTCAGTGGTGCAATGGCCAGGCCAGGAGTTGAAGTATGTCATTTTCTAACTTCATTTGCTTCAGTTTTTGTTGGGAGAGCACTGCAACACAGATTATTGAATTCAAGTTTTATTAAACAGAAAAATATAGGAACAACATACAGACTTGATTTTAAAAGAGAAGTATAGCACAAAATGATCTCTGAAATCATCGTTAGATTATTATAATATCCATGTATTTCAATGTAAATGCTACAGTAAATAAATGTAGATGATGAGATGATGTGTGCATATTGCCCGGCAAATGTAGACATTCGATTTAAAAAAAATCTCTTGGAATTCAGCTAAGTATAACAACAACAACCTCACCTAACGCACAAAACTCAACCCCGAGCTTTACAAGAGTGAATTTGGTGCGGTAGATATGAGGTTATTGTTGTTGAGTTTAGTTGAATTGAAAGAAAAAAAAAGTTTTGGGCAAGTTTACTTTTACCGGTGCACATTATCCTACTATGTACTTTTACTATAAACATATGTAAAAGTAAAATAAACAAAGAGTGTCAATGTTTTTTTCTCCATTGCTTACTGCTAATTTGTATGTACACTAGGGCGTGGATGATTTAAATCACATAATATTTTATATAAAAATTAATATATTTTTCGAGATTTTTTTTCATTATGTACTAACTAAATTGTCTAGAGTGGTGGAGACACACTACACAATCCCTTATATACAACAGTTCTCACACAGAATTAAAAAGACAATAACACAACAACTACCAGTAAATATTACTTTCAAACAATACAAAACAGTATCAGATTTATACAGTAATACCAAACATCCTATCGAAACAATGAATAGATCAAATGTTGTTTACAAAATTTCATATTTCGACTGTAAGAAATTATACGTTGTACAAAGTCGAAGACATTTAAAGACCAGATTATCAGAACATGAAAGAAATTCAAAGAAGAATACGAATATTACGAAATGTACATTAGTCCACCATGCACAGACCGAAAAACATGAATTCAATTTTAGAGACACTAAAGTATGAAAATAATTTAAATAAACGACTTTTATAAATACATAAACATAAAAACTCGATTAACTCACAGGCAGAAATACAAAATCTAAGTATCATATACAATGGCATATTGGTGAAATACTACAGAAATTTAATAAAATAAATACGTGTTACACCTTGCTCCTCCCACTACAAGAACCAACCCTTCGTTAGTTTTATAATGACCTCTGATATGAATACGTGTTTTTTATTATATTTTTCATAGTTTGACGAAATCTACAACCTTCTTTTTAAATAAATAAATATATCATATATGATCACGGCCCATTACAGGGTATGCCAAGCTGCTTTGTACACCGATATCGGTAATGATGAAATATTTGTACCGTGCGGGCGCTTACCAGGCGTCACCTCACGGGTACTCATTGCTGCCGTGCAGAGTGCACCAAGCGGTCAATTTTGTGCCATTAAAATTCGAAGTATTTTTTGGCGTCGGTTGGGATCGAACCCGGGTCCCCAGATTCGCGACTAGACACTCAGGCACACGGCCACGAGACCTTTTTAACTAAGTATAATTCATTACATTTTTCAACAAATCAAAAAAAAAAAAAATTAAACATGTAAGTAACCAGTTTTTAAAATTTGTAGAGCATGATATTTGTACTCCGTTATGTTTTCCAGAATCCTGATGATGGTTTAATTGAGACCGAAACGTCAATATTGTTTATGTTTCAATCTTCTAACAAAGGACTGAATCTCCATTATTTTCACCTCTCTAAATCATCATTAACAGTCGATTAAAACTTATTGCAACATTTAATAATAATGTACGATATCCTGTTTACCTCTAACTAAGAGAGGTATTGGATTCATGCTAAAAATCGCATATCCGGATTTTAATGATTAAGTACGTTTTAATGTTCCTACCTACAATACGATACGATGATTCTTTCTCTCTGTGGTGTGTGTGTGTGTGTGTGTGTGTGTGTGTGCGGGTGTGTGTGTGTGTGTGTGTGTGTGTGTGTGTGTGTGTGTGTGTGTGTGTGTGAGTCGGTTGGAAGGACTATAATACTTAATGTTGCAATAAGTTTTAATCGACTGTTAATGATGATTTGGAGAGGTTAAATAACAGAGATTCAGTACTTGGTTAAAATATATTTATTTAAAAACAATACCGACGTTTCGGTCTCAATAATACTTAATATCTGTTTAACTACGTATTTCTCAATCGGACATTACTGGGGAGAGCTGAAAAGGTTTTGGTATTAATTGGACAACCGGAAATAGGAGATTTAAAAAAAAAATCTTCTAAATATTATTTATTTGAATTTTTTTGTTCTTGCTAGTATTAGAAGAGTAAATTCTCTATCTGATACATATACATATTTTATTATATCTATTATAGATTTAGAGATAAAGAAATATAAGCTAGTGATAACAATTTATGACCGTATTAAACAGGCTTAACAAATTAAATTTATTATTATTTTTACAATTTTAGCATCGCGAAAGAGCATGAAAAGTGCACTAACAAATCCAGAATTATTTAACACTTAGAAGTTTTTAGTTATTAATAGATATCAGCAAAATTCGAATTTTTGTTTTTATCTACGATACATTTTTAATATAAACAAATATGAAGTATATATAATTCACAACTTTTCAATACTATCTATCAATGAGCTTCGATTTCAATATCTCCGATTCTGAGTTCCACGTCACGAATCACCACCTTGATGTTATGTTCGGGTCTGGGAGGTAGTGGTGGTCTCTCAGTAGTAGTATGGTCAGGAGGTGAAGTGATGTCCCACGATTCAGTGGTTGTGTAGTTAGGCGTTGTAGTGGTATCCCATGATTCAGTGGTTGTATAATCAGGTGTTGTAGCGGTATCCCAAGATTCAGTGGTTGTATAATCAGGTGTTGTACCTGTATCCCACGATCCAGTGGTTGTGTAGTCAGGAGTTGTAGCGGTATCCCAAGATTCAGTGGTTGTATAATCAGGTGTTGTACCTGTATCCCACGATCCAGTGGTTGTGTAGTCGGGAGTTGTAGCGGTATCCCAAGATCCAGTGGTTGTATAATCAGGTGTTGTACCTGTATCCCACGATCCAGTGGTTGTGTAGTCGGGAGTTGTAGCGGTATCCCATGATTCAGTGGTTGTATAATCAGGTGTTGTACCAGTATCCCACGAACCAGTGGTTGTGTAGTCAGGAGTTGTAGCGGTATCCCAAGATCCAGTGGTTGTATAATCAGGTGTTGTACCAGTATCCCACGAACCAGTGGTTGTGTAGTCGGGAGTTGTAGCGGTATCCCAAGATCCAGTGGTTGTATAATCAGGTGTTGTACCAGTATCCCACGATCCAGTGGTTGTGTAGTCGGGAGTTGTAGCGGTATCCCAAGATCCAGTGGTTGTATAATCAGGTGTTGTACCAGTATCCCACGAACCAGTGGTTGTGTAGTCAGGAGTTGTAGCGGTATCCCAAGATCCAGTGGTTGTATAATCAGGTGTTGTACCAGTATCCCACGAACCAGTGGTTGTGTAGTCGGGAGTTGTAGCGGTATCCCAAGATCCAGTGGTTGTATAATCAGGTGTTGTACCAGTATCCCACGATCCAGTGGTTGTGTAGTCGGGAGTTGTAGCGGTATCCCAAGATCCAGTGGTTGTATAATCAGGTGTTGTACCAGTATCCCACGAACCAGTGGTTGTGTAGTCGGGAGTTGTAGCGGTATCCCAAGATCCAGTGGTTGTATAATCAGGTGTTGTACCTGTATCCCACGATCCAGTGGTTGTGTAGTCGGGAGTTGTAGCGGTATCCCAAGATCCAGTGGTTGTATAATCAGGTGTTGTACCAGTATCCCACGAACCAGTGGTTGTGTAATCGGGAGTTGTAGCGGTATCCCAAGATTCAGTGGTTGTATAATCAGGTGTTGTACCTGTATCCCACGATCCAGTGGTTGTGTAGTCAGGAGTTGTAGCGGTATCCCAAGATTCAGTGGTTGTATAATCAGGTGTTGTACCTGTATCCCACGAACCAGTGGTTGTGTAGTCAGGAGTTGTAGCGGTATCCCATGATTCAGTGGTTGTATAATCAGGTGTTGTACCTGTATCCCACGATTCAGTAGTTGAATAATCAACTGGGTAGGGAGCTGAAGTATTCCTTTTGCTATCTGTCTTCACTTTAATTTCTGCTTCTTGTTCTAAACTGGTGTTCAATTCCTTGATAAGTGGTATATATTTGGAGAGCACTATAATGTAAGTAACAGCAATCTATACACAGTAAATAATTAAGCACCTTTTTACCTCTCGCTAAGAGAGGTATTGGATTCATGCTAAAAATCGCATATCCAGATTTTATTGAATAAGCACGTTTTAAGGTCCCTACAATCCGATTTTAACATTTTTACGATGATGTCTGTGTGTGTGTGTGTGTGTGTGTGTGTGTGTGTGTGTGGATGTGTGTGTGTGGGATGTTGGAAGGACGGTTACTCAAAAACTGTAAGACTTAAAATTTGTTTAACAACGTATTTCCCAATCGGACATTCATGGGAAGATCTGAAAAGGTTTTGGTAACAATTGGACAACCGGAAGTAGAAGATTCTTGAAAAAAAATGTTCTAAATATTATTTTTTGAAAATTTTTCTTGATAATATTAAAGAAAAATAAATTCTCCTTCTGATACATTTAAATATTTTTATACATATTTTATAGATTTAGAGATAAAAGGAATATAATATAATGTTGTAATTAATTTTACAACCGAAAGGATGCCATGAAAAATAGTTGCAAATTTAAATTATTTGTAACTGACAGATAAATGTCAGTGTCAGAAATAATGAGTAATGAAAGAAAAATGTATTTGGAGAATCCCTTAATTCTTGATCTGTGACTATTATGGAGATGACAAGTCTAGGTTGAAGGACTTAAATTTGTTTCAAACATTATGGGACAATGTACACCAGTACTGTAGCCTAGAGTAACTTTGAATTGCGAAAAAGCTATCAAATTCTTCTCAAGTAAGTTGTAAATATTGACAAAATTACACATCGATATAAGAATAATCGGAGTGCAATCTATCCGTCACTTTATTAAAAGGAATTAGTGTTATTTAGATATAACAAGTATGAAAAAATAAAATGTAAAAGAAGATATATAAGAATAGATGCACAATCCAGATATATACATTTTAGACCGCCCAAAATTAATGTTTTTACTAGAAGAATATGAAGAGAAAGTAAACAAAGTTGTTCGAATTGAAAATTGCTGTTACCAGCCTAATATTTATATATGGTAAACTCTACTTTGTAATTTATTGTAACATAATTTATGGTAAATATCTTTATGTTGAGACATGCTATTATTGAATAATAAAGAAGTTTATACGTCATAGATTTATATGAATATATTATTTGTATTTATAAAAATAATCTTTGCTTTATGCATACAGCCAGGTAAAATATACGGCGAGAGGTTATGTGCTGGCCACATCAGATTTTTTGTTATGTGTGAAATTGGGGCCGCGACTCTGCCAAGCGCCAGGCGATCGCATGACTTAAAAATAATGTCACTCTAACATATGAGTACTGACTGCCGTACCGCCTGGCGATCGCATGATGTAATTTTTACTTCATGCGACAGAGCGTATGTATTTTTGCGCCAAAATAATTATTGTGTCGCCGAAATTACTGATTTACCACCAAATAAAATATTCCCAGCGCCTAGTTACTATCTATATTTTATTCTCTTACGGTCGCTAACATAGTAGCAATAATTAATTTACTTAGTTATAAAAAAAATAGAAAATGTTGGCAACTTTGTAGCTTTGATTCCTAAATTCAGTGACAAATAAACCGGGCGTACGATCAACGCTAATGCGTGCATAGAACACGTGAATGTGAAAATCATGTGAATTCAATATGTTTTTTGGTTATGGAGTTCTTACCATGTCTGAAAAGTTACGGATGTTATATTAAGCGTCGATGGGGACGTTACGGAGCGAAGAGGAGTGATTGGTTTCCGGCGGGTTCCCGGTGCAGTGTTTTTTGATGACTAGATCATATTTTTTAAATGTTTGATTAGTTTTATTGATGATAGGAATGGATTTAATAGATGTTCGTATTGAAATAGAAAATAGAAATTGAGAATTGGGCCATTTTAGAGGCAGATTGGAACATTTAGTAATAAATCACAAATTTCTGGAGACCGTAAATGAATAAACAGATATTCGTATTGAAATAATTTGGTGGTAAATTAGTTATTCTGAGTGTAAATTAGATTATTTATTAACTAAAAAAGGAATAATAAGGTGCTTGGTTAATTCATATCGAATTTCTAATAGGTACATGTAATTAAATTGTGAGTACAATACATTTAATGGGGTATGTGACCAAATTTTTATTTTTACATAATATGATACTAGACAAAAAATAAAATACCCGTATTTTTTTAAATCGATTAATTATTCCTACTTTACGAGAAAATAATTATTAAAAATTTGGAGAAGGGATATATGACATGAGTATAGTAGAATCGTGGAAGAAGACGAATAGAGTGGGAGGGAAAGAGATTGCTAATAACAATATTAATACAAACTAATATTTAGTTTAATAAAAAGCTATAGTGGTTAGTTTTTATATTTTATGACTTATATTGAAATTCGAATATGGTCAAATACCCAATGGGGTATAAAGTAGATTAGATAATAGAATTTGGAAAACGAGAAATGTATAATTTTTATTTAACATTTATTTTGTGCGATAATATTCGGTAAATAAATAGAAATTTATAAGTCTTACCTGGCTCTCCAAATGCTAGTAAGCAAAAGGCTAAGATGACGAACAACTTCATGTTGCTCTTTTTAAAATAATACCTACATGTATTTTCCTTATATACTTGTGCGTATCGTATCTATGTTTGCACTTTACTTAAGGTATTTGATAAAATTAATTGGTGATATAAAATTAATTAATTCAAAGAAATAAATTAATCCTTTAAATAATTTAGCTTGACACCGAAAGGTATAAAGGCACAGGATTATACAATATCTTTTTTTACCTCTCGCTAAGAGAGGTATTGGATTCATGCTAAAAATCGCATATCCAGATTTCATTGAATAAGCACGATTTAAGGTCCATAGAATCCGATTTTAACATTTTTACAATGATGTCTGTGTGTGTGTGTGTGTGTGTGTGTGTGTGTGTGTGTGTGGATGTGTGTGTGTGTGTGTGTGTGTGTGAGGTTGTTGGAGGCACGATTTCTCAAATTCTATAAGACTAAAGACCTGTTTGACTACGGATTCCTCAATCTAACAGTAATGGGAAGAGTTGAATAGGTTCTGGTAACAATTGGACAACCGGAAATGGTAGTTTCTAAAAAAAATATTTCTAAATATTATTTTTTTTAAATTTGTTACTACAAATATTAAAGATAATTAAATTCTCAATCTGTCACATTTAAATTTTTTATCATATCTCGTATAGGTTTGGAGATATAGTATATAATAATATAGAATAATCTTTTGTAATAAATCTCGTTGCCAGAAAAACAGTTGCGATTTAATTTTTTTTGTAATTGACAAATAAATGCAAAATGTCAGTGTCCGTTCTGGGAGGTATGAGTACATTTAATATATATTATTGTATTATTAACTAAATATTTATTTAAATTGCAGGTGCCAATATTACATATATCCTTAAGAAATAGCGCTAATACCGTCAATGAATTTGAAGTATTTCTCATAGAACGAAAGAAGGGAAACAATTCAATTATTTGTGTGTACAAGAAATGTTAAATTCGTTACTTATAGGGCGCGAGCAGCCATGTGACTTTGTTGGCCTTGGCAAGCAGATATGAGGATCCGTGTCAGAATGACTGCTAGTAGTTATTTACGTAGATGTCACAATTGTCATATGTCATAATTTTTCATTCAAAATTTCGTAATCTGTTTATTTGTCATCCATTAGTATGGCATATACTTGTCGAGAAAAATAATCCACATGGATTTGGAAAATCATAATTTTTCGAATGAAAACTTATGATACTTGACACCTATGTATATTACCAGCTGTCATTCTGACACGGGCCCCCATATCTGCTTGCTAAGGCCAACAAAGTCACATAACTGCTCGCGCCCTATGCAAGATAAAATGAAAATGGCGAGAGGTATTGTGCTGGCCACAACAGATTTTTAAACTTAAATTATTGCTTAATACTTCTGCTTTTATTTTAATTTGATGGCCACCTTTAATTTGTATATTCACATTCTATTGAGATTTTGTCATATGAATTTTATTAAATATTTAAGTTTTTAACATAAGTTTGCTTTAAATTATCTGGTATGATATACCGGAGGACCTAAAAAAAATTGAATATTTATTTATCAGCTAACAACATTTACATACGAGCCCAACTCCAAATGTATTCGTACCCTCTGACATAATAAATATATTAACAGCAATAAAAAATAAATATTTAGGTTACAATTGTTAAGACTATATTTGGGCATTTTTTTTATTTTATGTATCAATAAATTGTAATGGATTTAAATACAATTTTATTAACTAAATTTCTCATTTAAACAATAATTTACGGGCAAATATATGACAAAAGACAAGTCGCAACATTTTTCGTTCCAATAGTAAATAATACTATATTTATGTTAATATTATCTTTAAAACTAAGGGTAAAGTTAACTGACAATGTACTCAATTAATTGCCATCTTAAATTTTATTACTTTAATAAAAATTATTTGCGAATTATTAAAGACGAAAACATTTGTCACATGCAGACAATGGTTTATTTACAAATAAATTATTATTGAACCTAAGAAATTTTATTATAAGCAATGTATTCAAGTTCTACTCTATTAATACACCATATCAAAATTTGTTGAATTCGAGTAATAATCATAGCATCCAGAAGTTTATTTATTCTTGTTTTTAATAGAATTGTAGGTGGTACTTTAATAAATAAATATGACTGCAAATAATTATACAAAAAAAAATTAATGTAATAATTAATTGAATATGTTGTCAGTTTCCTTTACCTTCAGTTTTATAAATAATATTGGTATAAATTTTGTATTATTTACTGTTGGAACTACTGTCATATATTTGCCCGTAGATTATTGTTAAAATGATAAATTTAGGTAATAACATTATATTTAAATGCAGCACACTTTATTAATACATAAAATAAAAAAAATGTCCAAATATATTCTTAACTATTGTAATGTAAAAAATTATTTCTTCTTGCTGTTAATATTTTTTTTTCAGAGGGTACGAATACATTTGGGGTTCGGCTCGTATATTACATATGCAAGTCACTAGATAAATACAGATCTAAAATTTTGTTGATTTCTATTTTTACAAATAACTTCTATAAGAAAGTTTTTTATTTTCTTTCGAAGGACTCTGTTTATTTTTAACAAAATAGATTAGTACACTCAACAATGGGTAATATGTCTGGTTGATATCAATTTTATATTTATATGTACATTTCTTACGGTGGAATTATGCAACCTACTTTTTATTGTACATTTTCTTTTTCTTTTCGCTTTTACTTTTACTTTAAGTTTGGTACTATATGCAGCTACTTTAAAGCCTTCGGTACACATGCGCAGATGTGATTTTTCTGGCATATACGAGTAGTCGTAAGTGTAAACAGATAAATATTTTTATCATATAAGTGGGGATATTTTTGCACCAAATCTAACACTAAACGGTCTCGTACTTTTCTCATTTTTAAATTTTTGCAATTTAACCTACAGAAAAACAAATAAATACCTATACCACACGCTGATGCTTGTCATGTGAAGTGGTGCACATGCGCAGTTGTATTTTTTTTTTTTACTTTAACAGTCTTAAGTTGAAAGTTGGTCAACTTTAGTTCTGAAAGTAAAATTAAAAGTGTGCACATAAAGCAGTACATATATTAACACATATTTAACTTTTATAAAGTAAAATAAAAAGTAGGCTGCATAAATCCACCTTTTTGCAAATGATCAAGATAGTTGCTAATCTTAGGCTTCATTGTTAATAATTGTAAACAATAGAAACAAATAAAAAGCCTGTCTTTTCGCGTTTTATGCAGTATTTGCTGTTATTATTATTAGTATTGGCTATTTGTTACAGCAATATAGCTAAGAATTAATACTGATAATTGATAAAACGTCGCCATTTTGATGCATCGGTTGTAGTGTCAGGAGTCTTTGTGTAATATTTGGGGTGTTGTGAGTGTGTGACTGCTAGTGTGCAAGAATGTCGATAGAATATTTGCAAGTAGCGGAAGATGAAGGTGAAGAGCCTATCGAATTGCCCACAGAAGATGATGGAACTTTATTACTCAGCACCTTATCGGCTCAATTCCCCGGCTCGTGTGGCCTCAAATATCGCAATTGTAATAAAAGTAGATTCAATTCAAACGTGTTTATTTTACATTAACATAATACAAAATTGACATATAAAAACATAATAATTATTACTATGACTACCTAATTCACAAACTACTACAATACTTAACTTTGTTGTTGAATTGGGGTGATAATGAAATGAGGTTAATTTATATGTTGATTGTTATATTGTGTCACAAATTTGTTAACAAAATTATGATCTCGTAAAACCTAGTCATTTTACTTTTCGTTTATCTTATACTAATTCTATTCATAATATTATGTTACCAAATTTATTTATAGGTGGCGCGCGTTAAATTGAGACTGACTTTGTGCAGAACCTAAAATTCATACTTGACGGGTCGAAATGTAATAAATACGGGGTTACGTATATTGACGTTTAGGTGAATGTTTACAATAGTTGTTACCTATTTACTAGAAATTATTATATGCTATTATTACAACAAAAAAAACTCCAACATTTAAAATTATATCAAATTTTAATGGCACAAAACAGACCCCCTGTGGTGCACTTTCCACATGTACAATGTACAAAGCAGATTGGATATTATGCCGTGATGATATTTATTTATTTATTACAAATACACCGCTTCCTAATATTTTCATTATTATTTCGATTATTTACATCGATTTTAATCTGATTAAATTTATTAATGGGCTTCGATTTCAATCTGTCCAATTCTTAGATCGACATCACGAATGTCAATTCTGATACCATGTGGCCCAGGAAGTGGTGGAGTAGGTATTTCAGGGGTACTAGGCATTTCAGGGGTACTAGGCATTTCAGGGGTGATTGTATCCCAGGTTGTTGTGATGTCTTCTCTAGGGGATGTCGTCTCATCCCATGAGCTTGGTACAGTAGTCCAAAACATGTCACTCTTTATTTCTGTTTTTTCTGCTTGTTTTAACCTGGCAACGAGTTCATTGATGTGTGGAAGCGATTTGGACAGCACTATAAAAATTGACAAATATCGAAATCATTATAGAATTAAAATAAAGATGTACTTATATTAATAAAATTTAAAAGGTAAAGCTGTTACAATAACGCAATGCAAAAGATGAAACCATATACAGAGTGATCAGAAATAACTTCCGGTTGGCAATGAATTTTTTTACTTAGAATTGGTAAGATTAATAATAATAATAATAATAATAAATTAATTCTTGTTATTGACAGTGACATTTGAATACTTAAATTTGAGTATAGTTCATCCAGAGATCATGTTCCGAAGACTCGTTATCGTTTTATTATGGGTTCACAATAGCTAAAACCGCAATGCCAAAATATTTCGGTCCGTACAGTCGACCAGTTCAGTATTTGCAATGCTGGTATATATTTTACGCCCAGTATTCGACTGTAGACCAAGACTGCACTTTACAGATTTTCTAAACTGATTACCAGGGCTGTATTTGCTAATATTTAAAATTTTAATGCGTTAATCTTTTGAACTTAGAATTTCCCTAATTTTCTTATAGCTTATTATAAAGTCTGTGAACTTTTCTCCAAAGGATTATAAAACCGTTATTTGTGGCTATGTAGGTATATAAATTTACAATTTTTTATTAAAATGGTCTTTCCATTGGAACATGGCATTAATATACTTTCATTTCTTAATATCACTCACAGAATAATAATTTAAATTTAAAGTATATCTATCACTCAAAGTCCTATTAGCTGTCTCGCCCCTGACATAACCTATTTGTATTTACTCTAAAAATGAAATGTCAAATAGTATTGTTCCTTTGTGTTGTGAAAACTGTGAATGAGATAAAAAGATGCCCAGAATTGTATTGCTAACTAAAACATTTACTTCTGATCACCCTGTATTTACAATAAATAAAGTTATTACAACAAAATATGATAGTCTACTTTTTCGTACCGAGTTGTGATTGGTTAAATTCAAATCTAGATGGCACGAACCACGCGAGGAACCACGGTACAAACTAATAATAATCGGTACGTTCAACAGATATGTGGTTCGTGAACATATTCGTCATTTTTTGCTGAATGCACTGTTCACTAAAGACCGTTCACGGAACGGTCACTTACCAACTGACTTTAAAAAAAGTAAGTCAGATGTTCCCTTTCACTTGTTTACGCGTGCAGTATTTAAATTCACTGAATTTTCTTCTGCTAGTAGATATAATTAATCTAGTATTGTCATCTATTACCTGTACAGTAAACAAAATAACAATTTATTCAAATCTAAAGTACGGAAAATATATTATTTATATTATTCGCTAACACAAATGAAAAAGTTGCAGTTCAAGAAATTTTTAAGAATTTGATAATAGTAATTGATATACGCAGAATATAATGACATAACAAAATTAAGGTTTTGACTATTTAACGTTTGCACCACGTAAATCAGATTGAATGTGAAAAGTCCATTCAGCAGAAATCTTGTTCGTTGACTGTTTAGTTAGGTGTTCAGTGGTCACAGATATCTGGTGAATGCGCCTAATGTTATTTTTATAATTTAGGACAAAATAGTATGGGTAGTTGGCTCTTACAATTCAATTACATAACTCTAGTGAGATTAATAGGGCTATTCTGTAAAATCGTTATGACATAACGAATCATTAAAACGTTATATCGTCATGGTAATAACGAAAATAGTTTAATAGGCTTATTTTGTAAACGATCGTTATGACATTTTGCATTGTTAAATCGTTATCATAACAATAATCGTTAAAGTGGTATTCTCTAAACAATAATTTAATTCTACATAACGAAAAAAAGATAACGATATCGTTATTTCTTAACGATTGGAAAAATCATTCGTAATCTAAACGTTTTGTCAATAATTCAGTATTTTTATTCATGTCAAAATAAAATTGCTATTATGTTGAATAGTGATCTCAAAAACCAGTCATATTACAGTTTTTTGCAAGGTAATTTTAAAATTAATTTAATAAGTTTTTATTCGTAGCGCCTAGCGCAAGCTTCCCAATTTGTTTACAGATGGTAGTAGTTGCTCTAGCATAACCTACAACAAGAAAAAGAAAGGTCGGACAGTTGACAGGTTGACAGCAGACTCCAACGAGAACTAATCTAACCTAGAAGTTTTGTGAGTTATATTGAATTATTTTAGATATTTCATTTAAAATTATAATTTGCTTTAGGAAATACAGTTCTTAACTTAATCCCAAGGTTATTATTTTTCAAAATGTGTTACATAATACGGATACGGAGATAACGATTATCGTTAAGTAGAAATAACGATTTCGTTATGATAACGATTCGATTTTACAGAATAGGCTTGTAAATCATTTTTCCGTTGACTGTTTATTATTAGTTATATATATATATACAGTAAAATTTTTGAAAGATGTCCGATCAAGGTTATCTACGAATTGTATGAATTCAGATTTTTGCTCCGCCCATTCTGACAAATTCAGTAGTGTCATTTGCTTAGTTTTTATGAGGATACATAAGATACTACTGTTATTTTATTATTATAAAAATATATGTTACAATAAAAGCATTCCAAATTCAAAAATAAGTCAACTGGTAAGTTTATTAGCAAATGTAAAACCAAATATGTGAAAAATAAGGTACTGACACAATGTCATTGTCAGTGACACTGACAGAAAATAACATTATTCGGACGGCTATGAATTAAGGTAATGTATCTGAAATAATAAATAAACTTACGTTACAGCAAAAGTATTATCAACAACGAGCATCGTTTTAAAGTGGAATGTCTTAACTTATAGGCCTATTCTGTAAAATCGAATCGTTACCATAACGAAATCGTTATTATGAAAATCGTTATCTCTACTTAACGATAATCGTTATCTTTGTATCCGTATTATATAACACATTTTGAAAAATAATAACCTTGGGATCAAGTCAAGAACTTTATTTCCTAAAATCAAATTATAATTTTAATTGAAATATCTAAAATAATTCAATATAACTCACAATACTTCTAGGTTAGATTAATTCTGCTGTCAACCTGTCAGCTGTCGGACCATTATTTTTCTTTTTGTAGGTTATGCTAGAGCAACTACTACCATCTGTAGACAAATTGAGAAGCTTGCGCTAGGCGCTATGAATAAAAACTTATTAAATTATTTTAATATTACCTTGCAGAAAACTGTAATATGACTGGTTTTTTGAGATCACTATTCAACATAATAGCAATTTTATTTTGACATCGTTATGATAACGATTTAACAATGAAAAATGTCATAACGATCGTTTACAGAATAAGCCTATTAAACGATTTTCGTTATTACCATGACGATATAACGTTTTACCGATTCGTTATGTCATAACGATCTTACAGAATAGCCCTATTAGTCGAAACAATATGATTTTTTGAAAGACAAGCGTGTTATATTCATCCTTATCGCACATGCCTTAGCCTTTGCAAAGGAAATAGATACATGTATGCCAGTTTGTTAATTCGTTCATGATACAGATAACCTTGATCGGACATCTTTCAAAATTTTTACTGTATATATATATATATATATATATATATATATATATATATATATATATATATAATCATTCATTAATGTCCTTTAATGCATGATTTGTTTATTAATGAACGATTTTAGTGGGTAACCATAGTTACATACCATTTCTGAACAATTGTCAAAATTTATGTGTCCGACGTTACTAACGTAAAATTTTTTGGTCATAGAATAAATTAAGATTTTCCAATTCAGTAAGATACGATCAACGGAAATATATTGTAACTAGCACGTGTTAACGGAAATATATTGTAACTAGCACGTGTGTTATTTGGCGATTAATGATTTCAACAATTAACGCGTTCGCTACGCTCATTCGTTAAAATGTCTCAATCATTAATCGCCCTTATTAACACACTTGCTAGTTAAATAACTATTCTATAATGAAAGACTTTAATAATGGTATCTTACGTATTTTCTATATATTAATAAAAATATATCTCTCATATGATAAAAATAATGTATGAAATAATTCTTACCTGGCTCTCCAAACGCTAATAAAAGAAAAGACAAGACAAGGAACACCTTCATGTTTGTGTAAAATGCAATACGAATATTACCCTTTTTATACTAGGCCTTATCATGTTATCTATGTTTGCATATTGTTAATTTGATAAAAGTGATTGGTTTGTGATATAAAAATAGTAACTTCAAAGTAGAGCACTTATTTTTTAGTTATCTGTTAGTTTAAGAAGTTGAAAATAATATCTGTATTCGAACGTTATTAGAAACTAGAAATCGATAATATGGATTTTATTTAAGTTAATATTTTAATTAACATCAAGTATATGTATTTGATTTTTAAAATGTAATGTAAATAAAATACATTTAGTTTTGTTTGTAAAAACAAACAGGCTAAATGTCTGCCGGTGGTATCATATACATATTGTAGCGTGCGCGAACACGACGCCACTGAGTATAGCATGCGTGCTGCCGTCGCCGCTGAGCGAAGTTACTAGAAACATCTCGAAGGCGATAACGTAGTTGTCGCACGCCGCAGGCGGTTGACGCGAACGTGCAGCTGTATAAACAAATAAGGAGATAAGTTTAATTCTAGCCGAGACAGACGACCTATGTTAATTATCATTACTGTAATTAGTAATTCCGAATGTTAATATGTACGTATTTTACTATGCATTTTCCATGCAATAAGAACTTTCAACAGAAAAATTTCTACCGATAACACTTATTAGGCTAAATAAGACAGCCACAATGCATTGCGGGTTAATGTAAATTGATAAAATCTGTTGTGGCCATCACAATACCTCTCGCGCCCTTTTCATTGTGGTATATATTAGTATTGTATTTAACATTTCTTGTACACACAAAAAGTTCTAATTACATCCAATCTTTATATTTACGTATTTTCTATAATTTTAAATTCATTCTATGAGCAAGTTTTCTCCATTTCTTCTAAATGTTCGAGGTTTTACCAATTCATTAACGGGATTGGCGGTATATTTGAAGGGTTCATGTAATATACCTATAATTTTAAATATATAATTAATGATACAATAAGAAATATTAAATATCGTTCCCAGAAATAGCCTTCAGTATTATCTCTTAATTTTTGATACTGACAGTGGCATTTAGCTGTCAATTACAGACAATTTAATTTTTCAAGTAGTTACCATGGAGATGTTTGGGCTGTGAGCAGGCTGTGAGATTTACTACAACAGATTATTTTATAGATTATATATCTATATCTTTAAATCTATAGAATGTATAATAAAAAAATTAAATGTATCGGATAGACAATTTTGTTTTTTAATATTTGTAATAACATAAATTTTCAAAAAATAATATTTAGAAGATTTTTGTTAAAATACTCCTACTTTCGGTTGTCCAATTGTTACCAGAATCTATTCAACTCTTCCCATTACTGTTAGATTGTGGAATCCGTAGTTACATAGGTCTTTAGTCTTATAGAAAAAGACCGAAATTACATAGGTAATATTTGTGCGTTAGATTAGGTTATATTAACCTATGTTTAGAAAATCAATACTTGTGCGTTAGATTGAGCATTTTCGGTCTTGGAGCCTAATATAATTTTCTGCGAATTTTAGCAGTTGTGTTGCTAAAATAAGCAGGAAGTTGGAAAATCGTTGCATTCAGCCGTGTTTACTTAATATTTTAGGTTTTCCAGACTACGAAATTCTCGGTTTGTGTCTACAGGCTGGTGACCGGTACAGCCGAACATAGGATTTTACCATGTAACATCATACTTTCGTAATTTCCTGCTTCGTTAGTTATTATTAAAAAAGCTACAAATTATTTAGCTTAAAATTCTGCCTCTGAATTGAGAGGCAAAATTAATTTTGCATTTTTTATATGGCAGAAATTGGGTATGAAATTGTTGAAAATTGGCTCAGAAATAGCGATAGTCATGGATTTGAAACAAAATAATTAACAAATGTGTAACGGTTTATCTGTCAAGATAAATTATTTTATTTTTATTAGGTATTACTTGTTACATCTGGTTCTTTTGAACAATTATCTATTAATTTAAATTGATAATTGTTCACGTGACCAGAAATTACAAATAATATTAAAAACTCTAACAGCGGTAATAATAAATAAGGGTTAAATGCAGAACAGCCGCCTTTTAACACTAATATATTTTATTACTACCTTAACCCACAAATGTATAATAATAAACATTGAATAAGACAACTATACGAAAAACTCTCTATAAACGTCATTTTAACACGGGATTAAGAGATATTCTCGGAATACCTAATCTGGAAATAGAAAACTATTTATTATTACCGCTGTAACCGTTTTATAGACAAAAACACACCGAAATAGAAAAAATAATATTATTTTCTACAATGTAATAATAATTGCTAATAATTAACGGAACTATAGAAATTTCTTTTTAAAAAAGCCAAACACATAAAAATGTACTTATTTTTTTTTGTATATTTTACAGTAAAAGTACATAGTGGGATGATGTATTCATGGGAAGATCTGAAAAGGTTTTGGTAACAATTGGACAACCGGAAGTAGAAGATTCTTGAAAAAAAAAATTCTAAATATTATTTTGAAATTTTTTTTTGGTAATATTAAAAAAAAAATTCTCTATCTGATACATTCAAATATTTTGTTATATATTCTATAGATTTAGAGATAAAAGAAATATAATATATAAAATAATCTGTTGTAATAAATTTTACAGTCGAAAGAATGCCATGGAAAATAGTTGAAAATTTAATATGTTTGTAATGCAGATAAATGTCAGTGTCAGAAATCCGAAGACATTACTGAAGATTTTTTCTGGGACGTACATACATTATATTATTTCTTATTGTATTAATAAATTTATATATAAAAAATCTAAATCTAAAGAATAGATATAAGCGAGAATACAGCTCGAAGCAAGACGATATTTAAATGTTATAAACACAAGATGAAAGTGAAGATGGTCTGTATACTGGCCGTGTCAACTATATATCATGACCGTGAGACTTTCAGTTAGTTATGTATTACGACACTTAGCGCTAGTAGTACTTCGTTCGGGTTCAAAATCGTGGCAGGCTTGGTGGCTAGTCAGGACAATTCAAATTTGAAATTGTCAGAAATTGTATTTTCGTGAGGTGATATTATTCTTTATTATTTTATTATTTTATATTGTTCTGTTCTTGTGTTCTTTTTTATTGTTCTATTTTTGTGTTTATTTACTTCTGCAAAATGCCAAGATGATGTTAAAAATACAACAAAACATTATTTTCCTATTTATGAAGAAGAAATTTACAATATTTGGACTGAACGAGTAGCTCATCCAAATCATTTGAACAATCCTGCCAAATTAATGGCATTTAATGAATACAAAAGTAAGACCAACAGGTATAATAAAAACAAAAATTTAAATAATATTGTACAATAATTAAGATTTGAATTTTATATTTTCGTTTTGTAATTTGAAAAAATAAATATCCGTCTTAATTCTTATTAAATATATATTTTGTTTTTTTTCTGTTTATTACATCTTTAAGATCCCGAACTATAATATAAATAACTCTTCTATACGTATATTGCTTAAATCTAAAACTTTGCATTCATTAACAATATTATTCACACATATATATTTATTTCGAAGTTTTCGATTTAAACTATATGAATAAAAAATAATAAATATTCTCAAAAGTCTAATTGCGGGTTGCATACTACCCGCCATAATCATTTTAGTTATGTATTACGACACCAAGCGCTAGTGTTGCAGGACATGAATGCCTATCACGTTATCATCGCAGTTGGCTATCTTAATAGTGTCTTTTGTCTGTGGTCTGTATATGTCATTCATTTGTAATAAAATATAAACCCTCGCTCTTAGAAAACATGAAATTAGGTACGTAATCTTTTAAAATTTTAAAATATTTTTTCTTTATTCAAAAAAGTTCAAAATTAACAAAAAATCAATAATTTTACAGCATTGTCACAGATATAAGAACAATGGACTGTGCAAAAATAAAAAGTTACAGACATAATATCAAGTTTTATCAATAAATATGTTAAAAATAAGTTACAAATTCGTAACAGATTTTGCCTAATTAGCAAAAATATAGATCCTCTTTTCGTTCATTTGAAAAAGCGTTGACGATCCCATTAATAGTAATTTGGGAATTGTAATTTAGTTACACATCTTGTATTTATGTCATTTTTATTTTGAAGTGTCAAAATTCTTAAATTTATCCAGCCCGAAAAGTGCCATTTTATTAGCTGTATATAGACGAAAAAAAATATCGACCGATTTGAGTGACTTATCGTTAAATTTGCGCAATTGTACAATTAAAATTGCTGGTTTAGGTCATCATGTAAAATATTGGCCGATAATTGTACGACAATGAATTTGAATCGATAACATGGTCACTGTACATAAACACGATTAAACAGGGGAACCACCTGCCAAGAATTGTCTCACGATATTTTGTAAAGTGTCATCAGAATGTTAGTACTTGTCGGAGTAAATATTGCACGGGCGATATAGACATATAAAAAAGTAAATGCTTAAAAGTATTTTCATCCATGCGTAAGTAGTTTTTAAAATCATCAGGACCATTCTCTTGCAGCTATTTTAGAAGCGACATGTGGTGTAATTCTTTTCTCATTAACCATGTTTTAACCCAGTTTGTACGATTTTTATTTTTTCTGTACCGTTTTATAATTGTATAACTAATCATTTCAAGTAATAAAACACTTCAAGGTCGATTTTGTTCATGTTTTTGTAGAGTACAGAAGGAAGACCCCTAAGTCTACCAAATAAATTGTTCAGGTTTTTTGAATTTCCGAAACACCAATGATCACAGAAAAATCATTGTGAACAAATAAATAGTCAAATAAATTTTCTATAGTATTTCGCTTCAATAACACTTCGTGTTAGTATCTTTCAGTAAGATTTGTCTGAACGATTTTTCTTAACAATTTATCCGACGATTATTTGGTACAATTTATCGCTCCCAATAAATCTTTACGTGTATATTCAGGTATTGAATAGTCACAAATGCAATATTATTCCTCTCTTGACTAATAGCCATTATTATATCCCTGTTCAACATTATATCAGTTTTTTTATTAAACAAAAGTTTTCAAGTTTTATTTCACTGTAGGAAAACATCAAAGTTAATTTTTTTTAAATTAATATTTTGCTACTCCTCTCCTACAATATTAAACTTGATATTTAGTTACATAAGTACTAGTACACAATAGATAGAACATCAGAATAACAGTGTGAAATTAAATCAAAAACTATTAGTTTCACTTACATAACTCGCCAATGGCACCTGTTGCTATGCGACCTGCATGAGTCATAACCTACTTTGACTGTTTTTATTCTTCAGATTTTATTACAATCACAAGATCATTTTCTCATACTTTTCGATTTGCAATGCGCTACGGTAGTTATTTCTGTTTATTATATTGGATATATAATATGTATGTATTATATTAGTTATAAAAATGTCACTTATTTTTTTTTTTTTTGGATTGTACATTAAATTGTACATAATATTTCATTAATAAATTCGTTCTTGATTATTACATCTATTGTCAATTTTTATAAAAACATTTTACAAATATCTCAAATATATTTAAGTATTAGAGCTGATAGAGGTGAATCCATGTCTCATTGAGAATATAATTCCTTAATCACGTGACATGTTTTCCGCCAATCAACATTCAGAATCTCCCTAGTTACATGTATATCACAGCGATGATAAAAAACAAGGAAATTATCACCGTATTTATAGTCGTTACTAAGGGGTTTGTTTTATTTATTTATGACATTGACAGTTAATTTTGTGTATAAAAATAAATAATAACAATAATTCAAATTCCGAAATAATAAATAAAACTCGTAAGTACCATGTTTTAATACAATATGAATATGTATATCAAAAGTTAGGTTAGGTTAGATTACAAAAAATCATTATATTCTCTTATTAAATATAAGCTCGTGATATGATTAATAATCGAAGATATTGCTCGTGAAACCGAAGCAGCACATTTCAGCTCGTCCTTCGGACTCGTCAAATCTGCAGCTCGGTTTCACTCGAGAATATCATCGGTGATAATCATATATCACTTGTTATATTACGTATGATAGTAACAAATATTTCCATAAACATAATCACGAAGAAATTTTTGTCATTTCTAATTTTAATTCAATGGGTAGAATATTTTGAAGCCGTTCATAGGAGGTGCTCACAGTTTTTGTCATTTTCCGAAACTTAATTCGACGATTTTCTTTACTGGTAACAGTAGGGTCCTCCACCGTAATAACAAATTAGAACATGGGACATTCATTGTAAAACTAGACCTTAGTACTGTTTGAAACCAGTTATTAGTCTTGAAAATAATCGAGTTTTTATTACCATTACCTCATCCCATAACATTTACTCTGTTCCAAATTATTACTACTTTCAAGTCTTCTACTATTGGTCTTTTAAAATACGGAATCCATTTTCAAGTACATAAATGCGGAAAATAACAGAAAAACAATGGAAGTAAACAAAATAACACGTTTAAATTCATAAATAAAATAAATATACCGTGTGGGCGCTTACCAAGTGTCACCTCACGGGTACTCATAGCTGGCGTGGAGAAGGCACCACAGGAGTCAATTTAGTGCCAGACACTCAGGCACACGGCCACAAGACCTCATTTAAATTTGTCACAATAGTCCATGCATTGGTATGAAAGTGAATAATACGAGGGCTGTTTGATAAGTCAGTGACTTATATACATAGTGTCTTTTTAACTCAACATACTTAGTCCAACGATATTCCAATTTCATTAAGCTTTCCAAATAATACAATTTCTCGAACTCTAGGTGTTTATTTTTAGCAATGACCTCATTTCATTATGTTTGGAAAGAGGAAGAAGACACAGGGGGGCAAATCAAGAGAGTAAAATGGATGAGGGAGCATTTCGTAGCACAATTCGTGCAATTTGGCCATTGCAATTGCGGACGAGTGAGCTGGTGCATTATCATCGTGGAATGACACTTTTTCTTCTCCAAATGGGATCGCCTTTTCTTCAATTCAACCTGAAATCGATCCAATAAAGCGGCATAGTAATGTCCTGTGACCGTTTTTTCCTTTCCAAATAGTCGATGAAGATTATGCTTTGCGAATCCTAGAAAACCATGGCCAGGGCCTTTTCGGTTGATCGAACTGTTTCTACCTTCTTGAAAGCACATCCACCACGAGAAATCTATTGCTTTGATTGTTTTTTCATTTCTAGTGTACAGTGATGTATCCATATTTCATCGATGGTTATGAAACATGGCAAAAATTCACTTGGATTGCGCTTGTACATGTCCAAACACTGCTTAGAAATGGTCACGCGATTCCGTTTTTGGTCCACTGTCAGTAAACGCGACACCCATCTTGCTGGTAGCTTTTTCATGTTCAGATATTCGTGCAGGATATTAAATATGTGTTCATCTGAGATGTTTACCATTTTAGCTATCTCGCTTACCTTCGGTCGGCGGTCGTCCAACGCGATATCATGGATTTTATTAATTATCTCTTCAATTGTGACGTTATTGGGACGCCCTGGGCGCTCAGAATCATTCGTTCAGTTTCCTTAATAGTTTTCCACTTAAAAAGTAGTGTTTTATCAACACTCGAAACTCACTTTTTTCAGTTGTGTAAAAATATACAAACTTATTCGCTTTCGACCACTATTAAAAATGTACTATTTGACAGATCTATTTGAAATTTTGTTTCTATGCGTATGTCAAATGTTAAAAATAAAATCAAATTTGCTATCTGAGGACCATCTCTTATCAAAGTCACTGACTTATCAAACAGCCCATGTTGAATTTCTCGGCGGTACTCAAACTTTAAGACTAACAATATACGTAGTTTTTTTAGTAATTATTTTATTAAATTGACCACGAAAGTTATTTGAACATATTTGTATATTTTTATAAGTGTTTCCAATTATTAACGAAGTCCATTGTTTGAGAAGAAAATCATCTTTATATCTGCGTCACAGAATATTAAAAAAAAAAAAATAGCAATGAAGACTTTAGAAAACTACAAATTGCTTTTAGTGTAGATGAAGATTCATAAAAAAAAATCTGATGTGACCAGCACAATACCTTCCGTCAATCCTGTGTATTATGTACAAATTCCATACATAAATTTTCTTGCAAAAGATTATAAATTTTTGGTATTATGTGATTCCCTTTCTCGGCAACTGAATTCCATACTCCTGATAACAAACAAACCACATGAAATAAGAAAATTATGAAATTTTGATTGAAAAATTATAACACTTGTCAGTTATGGACATAATTAATTGCTGTCATTTTGACACAGGTCAAAGTCATGTTACTGCACGCGCCCCATACATAAATTTTCTTGCAAAAGATCCTATATTTCCAGTAAAGTTATTTCATTAACAAACTATGCAAATTGCACTTGACACTGACATCTTCTTCTTCTTCTTTAGTTTTTCCCATTCGTTAGGGGGTCGCTATTTTTTATTTTCTTCTTCCACGAATTTTTGTTTTGCGTGTCGTCCTCATTCAGTTCCTTTTCTCTCAAGTCTTCTACAATACAGTCTTTTCATCTTATATTTGGTCTTCCTATGTTTCTTCCACCTTCTATTAATATATTCATCTCTCCTCATGACATGTTCAAACCAATATGTAATCGTCTCTCTTATATCTAGAAACTTCTAACACTAGAGTTACTTCCCTTATTCTTTCATTGATTTCATTTTATTTATTCTTTCATTGATTTCATTTTATTGATACTGACATCTGTCAATTTGAATTACCTGAATATATTAGCAGTTTCCATGGTTAAGTTAGCATAGCTGGCTGAATTATGAAATTTATATAAAATTTATTATCGTTATTCTTCTTTAACTCTATATCTGTTGAATATCAAATATAAAATGCAATCAAATCGTATAGACAATAATATATTCTTTAAGTTATAATAACATTTAACTGATTTTTTCAAGAAAAACTGTTAAAATCTTCAAATGAGGGTACTTCCGGTTGACCAATTATAACCAAAATCTAAACAGGTCTGCATATGGTTGTAAGGAAGAGGAATACGCAAGAATTGTAATTTTTGGAATTCTAGTATTGGAGATATCGTGCCCGAAAACGCGGTCACACACACACACACACACACACACACACACACACACACACACACACATACACATACACACACACACACATACACACACACACGCACACACGAACACACACACACACACATACAGACATCATCGTAAAAATAGTAAAATCGTATTGTAAAGACCCTAACACGTGCTTATTCAATGAAAACTCACCACCGAATTTTTTGACCAAAGACAATACCTTCCTTACTTAGAGGTGACGGAAGGTAAAAATAGTGGAAGACCCTGACTGTCTATTGTGAAGATCATCTTCAATGCTTTCCATTTTTAAATTCAACTTTCCTTTTTTTTAACCTTTGCTTTGGTGTTAATCCCTTTTTGTGATTTGATCAGTGCACGGTGTTAATTTTTTTCTTTTTTAAAAAAGTCAATGCATACTGTAATTAAAATTCCAATGAAGTCACAAATTAGTAAAGTTAAACGCAGAGATACTAATAACAATTCACATAACCTCACATACAATAATTGTGCATGTAGTTCATTCTCGTATACCATAATATATGATAAAATTCGCATTTTTGGTCAAAATTAATTTATTCCATTCTTTTCCTGATTCAAGAATATTTTAAATGCCTATTTGTTGCCCGAAAAAATCTAAAAGTAGTATGTTGGCAAGTGAGCTCTAGGGAAGGAATAAAGTAATTGCCAATTAAGTAAGTTGAGATAGTTGTCAACATGAAGTGAGTGATCTAAATATAGACATGTTATTTTTCATCTGTCGACAACTTGCTCCTACATACATAAAAAAGATTGAAGGTTAAAAGTTTACATCTGTTCTAGTTGTTACGTAAAAAGAGCAAGCTCAAATTAGAGAACTGTAAAAATATTGTGAAATTTCTATATTTGAAACGTGCAAATATCTTATAAAGTATTTCTCTCACTTATTTTCAGAATATGACTGCTATTTTTAATTTTTCAGTATGATTTATATTTGTATAATGACAGCATTTTAAAATAACTTGTTTGTGTGGTTATTAATATACGAGCGATGATTATGTTCAAATCAAGTAATAAATGAGCTTGTATTTGAATTGTAGTTAAACGACGTGCGCAATTAAAAATATAAAAATTGTAGAAACAAGTAAATTTTGTTACAATCTGTCATAAGTGAATTGGCTTTTACCGAGCCTCACAGTAGGCAATTTCTTTGCTGGAGGGTGAGATACAAAACCGTATTCTTATTTTCCAATATTTCATTTATCTGTTATGGTTCTAACCCTTCGAAATTAAATTTAGCTAAATTCTCTTCTTTCGTGCTATAAGAAATTTTATCCTACTATTCTATTATGTTCAAAATTCTTCAAATTCATTGACGGTATTAACGGTATTTCTTAAGGATATATGTAATATTAACATATCTGTAATTTAAATATATAATTAATTAATAATACAGTAATATAATTAAATGTACTCTTACCTTCCAGAAAAATCTGACAGAGACATTTTGCATTTACATGTCAATTACAAAAATTTAAATATCGCAAATGTTTTTCGGACAACGAGATTTATTACAACAGATTATTCTATATTATTATATACTATATCTCCAAACCTATACGAGATATAATAAAAAAATTAAGTGTGTTAGATTGAGAATTTAATTATCTTTAATATTTGTAGTAACAAATTTTCAAAAAATAATATTTAGAATTTTTTTTTTAGAAACTACCACTTCCGGTTATCCAATTGTTACCAGAACCTATTCAACTCTTCCCATTACTGTTAGATTGAGGAATCCGTAGTCAAACAGGTCTTTAGTCTTATAGAATTTGAGAAATCGTGTCTCCAACAACCTCACACACACACACACACACACACACATCCACACACACACACACACACACACACACATCCACACACACACACACACACACACACACATCCACACACACACATCCACACACACACACACACACACACACACACACACACACAGAGACATCATTGTAAAAATGTTAAAATCGGATTCTATGGACCTTAAATCGTGCTTATTCAATAAAATCTGGGTATGCGATTTTTAGCATGAATCCAATACCTCTCTTAGCGAGAGGTAAAAATATATACACATTCATGGTTAAATTAAACTCATAATTATTTAATTTTTGCTAATGCTATTCTCTGAAGAGCTTAGTCACCTCATCTATCATCTGTCAAGGCAAGTCAATTCATTATAGGTTGATACAGGCTCTATGTTTATACTTGACTGCAAGAAAAAGAAAACAAATGTATTATAAACCACATAAATTATACAAATAGTGTAGATGTCGCAGGTAAATAGTTGAATTGTTTATTTCTAAAAGGGCACTAGTCATCTTTTACTAATTTTACATTACACATAAAAACTATTTATAGACTGATCTATTCCATTTATTGTTTTTATTTACTTTTATATGAACAATTGCACTTGACACTGACATCTTCTCCTTCTGTAGCTTTTCTCATTCGTTAGGGGTCGCTGTTTTTATTTTCTTCTTCCACTCATTTCTGGTTTTCATGTCGTCCTCATTCAGTTCTTTTTCTCAAGTCTTTCGCAATATAGTCCTTCCATTTTATCTTTGGTCTTCCTCAGTTTCTTCTACCTTCTATTACTAAGCTATACATTCTTCTTCCAATATATTCTTCATCTTTTCTCCTGACATGTTCAAACCAATGTAATCGTCTCTCTTGTATCTTTCTAGAAATTTTATCACTCGAGCCATTTCCCTTACTTTTCATTCTTTAGCCTAATTTTCCGTATCTTCCCCAATATCTATCTCAATATCCTAGACTCTGCCACATTCATTTTCTTTTTATTGATACTGACATCTGTCAATTTAAATTATCTGAATGTATTAGCAGTTTCCACGCTTAGCATAGCTGGTTGATTTATGAAATTTAATATCTTTATAATTCTTTAACTCTATATCTATAGAATATTTAAAATTTATAATCATTAAATCTCAATAAGTAATATTTAACTGAGTTTTTTCAAGAAAAACTGTTAAAAGTTGCAAATGAGGGTACTTCCTGTGGGCCAATTATAACCAAAATCTAATCAAGTCTGCATATGGATGTAAGGAAGAGGAATACGTAAAAATTGTAATTTTTCGAATTCTAGTATTGGATATATATCGCAGCCGAAATTATAGTCACACACACACACGCGCGCATACACACACACACGCGCATACACACACACACACACACACACACACACACACACACACACGATGATTCGGCAACTGGGCAAACTAACAATATTTTTAACTCTTTCATCCCCTGAAAAATGGTGGCCGGAATTAATAAAATCTTTATACAAATTATACAAGAACAAAACTATTTTTAATAATGAAGCTCTAATTTAGAAGAATATGAAAAAAACGGAATTAATACTAAACGAATCAGTTACTTGTGGGAGATATTTTATTTTGACTTCAAAATTAATAAATTAATGATGGTTTTGAAACAAAATTCTACTAAATTTCAAAATTATTATGTGGAAGACATGCTTCAAAATTTGATTCTTTTGACAAAAATAATGTCCAGGAGTGTATTTTGTTTGTTGATAAATTTATAACTTGCCATTATGATCCGGAAGACCTATACATGGCCGTTCAAAAACACCGACACACACACACACACACACACACACACTCGCTGTAAAGGAACAAAAAATAAAAATAAATGCAGATTTAATTTCTCAATACCTCAAGCCAAGAACCATGATTTTGGAACCATTAACTGACAGTGAACAAAATTCAAAATCGAGTTCAAAATTAATTGAAACATTCAAAAATATTAGTAATTTAATGTGTAAGTAGTGACTTTCTTTTGTTATTGAAATGGCACGAGTCCCGGACAAATGCCGTTTCTTGACTAAACTATACTTTTCGCTATTCTACACGGCCGTCTATTTACAAGTGTGTCTTCTCGTAACAAAATAAGCGTTTAGGGTCATAGATGGCAGTATCGACCCTAACTCAATTTGATGGTTTTGTCATTCAAGTAGTGTTCAGACTTTTCTAAACATACCTTAACGGAACCTAAAACCTAACTAAAAGCACAAAATTCACTCACACGAAGCTCGAAGTGAAGTTAGCTTTAAGCAGTTTCGAGTTTTTCGGGCGAGAGTTTTGTACTTTAAATTAAATTATGTTAGAAAAGTCAAAGCGCCCCTCTTAATTATTTTTCATCTTGATTGGATGTGATATATTTGCCTAAAATGAATTCAGGCAGATACTACGAGAATATTTTCCTGTTTAAATAATATTAGCTTAGACAATTAAAAATTAAATAATACTTTTTCTTCAAACGTCATAAAAGTAGCATCTCTTGTGACTTGATTCACAAGGTAGAAATAAAATAAATAAATATCCATAGAAACTATACAGAATCAGCGAATAAGAAGTAACTTGCTTAAAGGAAACCTGTAATATCGCTCAAAATGTCACTATAACACACTAGGTAACCTAAGAATAAAGTTACTAAATATCATTAATAGCTGTCAAATTTAAATAAATAACCTAAGCATTGAAATATAACAGAGTTTACTTTTGAGGAAATAACATATTAAAATAGTAGACTTACAGATTACAATTACAGGGACGGTAATGAACATAAGAATACTTAATCAATTAAAGTGATAAGAAAAGTTTATATTATTTTGCAGTGATTTCTGGACACATCTTTCAGCCGCACTGTTAGATTTCCATCCAATTGAACAACTTCAGGGGGCGTACATTATAATACTTCAAATTCCGACATAATTGCACACAAGGAGGATATATAATTGCAGTTTTTATTAAAACGTCAAAACGTGAAAATTTTCACTTCAGTGTTTATAACAAAAAGTGAACAAATAAGTTATCCATAGCTACAGGGCAATTGAAATCGCTCTTCTCTATTCTTGAAACTTCTAATACTAGAGTTATTTCCCTTATTCTTTCATTCCTTACCGTATCGAAAACAAGCAATCGGAAGTAAAATATGTTGAACGACTTTGCTAGCCTGGCATTTGCTTGATTTGCTCGCAAGCAATCCAAGCGCCAAATTTCCCGCTTATCTTGCTAACTTATGAAATATAATGGCGGGAAATGCAAATTATACATATATGAATTTAACTTGTACTGTTTCTATCTCATATTATGGTGTGTTTATATCAATTACATGTCAAAAAGGCTTTCAAAGTTTTGTGATGAAGGTTCATAACATTGTTAAATTTGAAATATTTTCTTAGACCTAAAAATGTTCAAAATTAATTCTACTTTCTGCAAATAACTGTACCTACCTATAAATTCATTTTGTATAACTTTCCAAACCAATAAAAGGGATATGAGAGATACACTTGTAATATTTGACAACTATATAATCTATTGATATTGACATCTGTCAATTTGTATTATCTGAATATATTAACAGTTTCCATGGTTAGCATATATCTGGCTATTTTAAGAAACTTAATCTTTATAATTTTTTAACTCTATATCTACTGATTTTGAAGTATAAAATGCGATCAAATCGTATAAAGAATAATATATTCTTCAGGTTATAATAACGTTAAATGTCAATAAATGATATTTAACTTCATTTTTTCAAGAAAAACTGTTAAAATCTTCAAATATGGGTACTCTCGGTTGACCATTTATAACCAAAATCTAATCACTTGTTCGTCTGGATGTAAACTTGAGAAATATGAAAAAATTATAACTTTTGGTATCGTTGTATTGAAGTTATGCGATCCGAAACTTTCGTCACAAACACACACACCACACACACACACGCACACACACACACACGCACACACACACACGCACACACACACACACCACACACACACGCACACACACGCACACACACACACAGACATTATCGTAAAAATGGTAAAATCGGATTGTAGAGACCCTAAAACGTACTTATTCACTAGAAACTCATCGAATTTTTTAACCAAAGACAATACCTTCCTTACCTAAAGGTGACGGAAGGTAAAAAAGTATTAACGAAATTGAATTTATATTTTTACCATTATTATTTGTGTGTTTGTTTATAGATTTTCATCATACTAGTATTTTGAGCAAATGGCACATGTACATTCAAAATAAATTCGTTAATCTGATTAAGTAAATGCCACGAATTCGTAATGTAATTTTAGTTCTGGAATAACAGCTATGAAATCAGGAAATATTTGTGTATATGATGGTTTATTTTAACACAAAGTACCAAGGGGAATTTTCCATGGCATAACTTGATAGTTATTTGTGCAGGTCAGCATCAGATGAAAATGCAGATAACATATGCAGGCTATTTATAATATTATATTATGAGGAAGTGGTGTAAACTTTTAATTTATGCGTTGACTGGCGTGGCATTTCATGTTACCGCATTTAATAAATAATACTGGTGATTTTAATGGATACACATGAGAATACTTATTCTTTTGAAACATGTTAAGCATTTTTATAGTTTTGAGAAAAAGAAAACTAACAAATAGTTGTAAATTAGAAGCAGATTAATTTGTTTATAAAAAGATGAAAAGGCTGCATAATAATTTTTAATAAAATAATAAATTTTATTGGATACTAATTTTGATTACGTCAAGTGGTTTTGATATCAATCTGTTTTGTTAAAACCAAGGTCACGCTAGAATTATTAAGAATAAGACACATGGTTAATATGTTTTTTAGATTATTTTTAAAAATATGACTTAAAAACTGTCGAAGCCGGCGAATAAATTTCTAGTGACTTAATTACTGCGTAAGCTGTTAAATTAATTACTGAGCGACTTAAAAACTGTTAAAGCTGTCTAATTATAAATCATGATTCGAAAATACTCGCTGGTGTATTCACTCATACTTACACTTTTAAAAAAATAGTTCTATCTTAATTTAAAATGACATGTAATTAACTGTTCAAAATGATAGTGCAAATTTTATTTTCCACAGCCTACCCGATTTTCTTATTCTCAATAATTGATTAACTAAATACTTACTAATAGATCAATGGGGTGGTCATACAAAAAAATATATTGAATTTTTTTTCATAAATGAAAAATTTACCTAATATAATGCATATATTCATCAAAAATATTTAATAATCCTCCCGTTAGAAGATGCAGCAGAAGTAAATATTAACCGGGTAGTAAGTTCATTCGAAAGTGACGTTTGCAGCTGCCCACTAGTTCGCTAGATGTTTTAGCGAAATATATCTTGCTAGCTATTTCTTCTAGCGCTATATTAGCGCTAGATTCTAGTGAACCGTTCAATTATTTTGTCAGTCTAGCGCTAACCCGGCTGAACGCATGCATTATTAAATTTTTCATTCATGATTTACCTAAACGTCTGATTTTGCAACGTCATAATTTTGTCACACATGCAATAATAGTCATGGGTACATGTACTGCACAGAATATCAGCGAATTCAAAGCAGATCTATTCGGTAGTTGGGAGACTATAAGGGCGCAAAATTATGACGTCACTAGAAATTTTATATAAAATTTAACTTATTTCTGTAAAACTAGAAACTTATGTGTCACATGTTAGTAGTTTTAAGTGATCTTTCAGAAAAAAATAAAATAAATTGGAAAATATAGTATGACCTCATTCTAAACAAATCTGTAAGTTTTGTTGATTAATATAAAATTATACATAAGAGTGGCAGCTTTTGTTGCGCTTTTGTTTATTATTTATAGATTTACACATCTGTAGAATAGAGCCATAATTTGCTTTCAAATGACGTAAATAACTGTTTAAAATGATAGTGTTTTCCACAGCTGATTTACTTATACAATAATTCTACAGTGACTCTCGTATGCTTATTAATTTTTTTGTTGTTCTGTTTCAGGTGAGTTCGAAGTTTTTCATTGTTAAACCTTACAACTGAAATTCGTTTGAATCTACCAGCCGGTAATGCGTAAGTTATAAAATGTCACAATATCTGTTATTTAAAAGACACTATGGTTAATTTCGCCGAATTTCATAGGGTTGACACGTAATAATAAAACACTCCTCGATTCTGAATAGAAAGATATTTATAATCATAAAAACTATAGTTTAAATTATAATCACTGTATTGGTTACATGAGTATTACACAAGACTGGACTTTCGAGCTTTCCTGTGTCAGTGTTACAAATATACAGTGTATTTAAAAAAAAAATCCTAACTTAATGCATTTCTAAAGTTCATGGTACTACACTTCATATTGAAAATAGAATCATCGATATATATATATATTAAGAAGAAAATATTTTTTTAAACCAGTGGTTCTCAATTTGTAACACAAAGTTTTTATTTTATTTTTATGCTTATTCAATAGCGTATTTGATTCTGAATTCAACCATGTATCAGTTTTATATCCTTACATAATAAAAATATTGAAAAAAATGCGATTGAAATTTAAGTAAATTTAATTTTTCTAGTCATTTTTCAGTAGGCTATGCATGAAAAACAAAAACTACTATTTGTCAATTTGAATTATTTAGGATAAAAATCAAATAGAACACTGTTTATAAAGTTTTTAACAAATATTTATTTCATTTTAATTTAAGCTTAGTTGTTTTTCATTCATACCCTACTGAAAAATAATTATAAAAATTAAATTTATTTAAATTTTAATTTAATTTTTCTCAATATTTTTGTTATAAAAGGTTATAAAATAATCTCATGGTTGAATTCAGAAAAAAATACTGTATCGAATAGGCATAAAAAATATGTATAATCCTATATGAAAAAATATAACTTTTTGTTGTAACTTGAGAACCACTAGTTTAAAAAAATATTATCTTCTCTAATGAGATGTCCCCCTTGGTCTCCTACAACTTTGTTCTATAGTATTTTTTTGTAACTATAATAATAAAGAAAATAATGGCGGTGGTCCGTTTTGGTGTTGCACCCTGTATATACTGTATATTATAAAATTTATGCTCATTAATTTTTAGAAGTTTCAGGAAATCAATAAATTTTGAAAACGGGTACTTTTGTCAGATTAATATAATAAAAGAGTTTTTCATATGATAACCAAAATAAGTCACATACAGGCCGATTAAAAAAATATGGACAAATATCTATTTTGTTTATTATTAATTTAGACTTATAGTTTAAATTACAAAGTTGCCCGCGAAATAAAATGCCAATTTTTATTGTGAAAAAAATCCTAAATTTTACTTTCGGTTTCGCCAGAAGCGAAAGCATTGTTGATTTTTTAAGTGGAATGCTACATATATTTTATTTTTCGGAAAGTATTTAAAATTAGGTTTAGAATAATCCAAATACTTGCAATTTTATTAAAAGATAACCCAGTTATTAATTATTTAAAATTATGGTATTTGAATATATTATCAGTGTGCCATGACATTGTTTCAAGAAATATTATGACATTTACTAACGTCTCATTTGTTTTAGATTATTATGAACTGTCAAAAAATTAAGAAAATATTATTTATATGTAAATTTTAGACAATTTTAATTGTTTGAAATAAGCAAATAAAACATCAGATAAACTGCAAAATATATCCTCAAACAAAGAAGGCACAAATGTCATGGCAAACTGATAATACACAAAATATAATTTTGAAAAATTAATAACTGGGTTATTTTTTAATGAAAATATAAGTATTTGGCATCAATTCAAACTAAAGCAATAATAAAGAAAATAGCTATTTGTCCCTATTTTTTCAATTATTATAAGTATATAAAAAGGTAGATTATGCGGGTATGTAAAAAAGGGTTTCATAGAACATCATACAAATCTTCCAAGCATAAAGTAATTTATGGTAAGCATGTAATTCTTTATGTCGAATCTTCTAGTTTTGGACAAATTAATCCATACATTGCTCAATTTTTGTGGAAGAATACCAGCAACTTCAGCTGCTCCAGTAAATCAAATGTTCTCCTTCAATGTTTGTAGTAATTTTAATGGTAATTCAATATGGAAAATAGCACTTCGGCATATTTGAGACAAAATCAACACAGTAATTAAGACATTCTTCTATGGTGATTCCTAGTATGATAAATTTACTTAACGAAAAAATAACTATTATAAACTATTCGTCAAATTATAAGAAAATTAAAGTTACACAACTTCATTATATAAATACTGATTTATAAGTATTTATAAAAAGATTGTGCTGATTCATGTAATTTGTTTTTATTTGGCTTACTTTTAAAATAATTATTTATAATACTGCTGCTTTTATTGTAGTTTTAAAATAATTAGTTATATGTTTATAAATAATTGATAGTTTTATTTTTTTTAAGTACCTAATATTTAATCTTTGTGTTATTATTAAAGTCAAATGTATTTAATAACTTTATCCATAAATTTCATTTATTCAAGGGAAGTAGTTATTTTTGAAAATCAATGTGTTAAATATATCTGTTTAAATAATTTTTTTCTACTCCTGCTCTGGAAATACAATTTTCTGGTTTGTTTTTCATGCTGAATGCGAGTTTTTGCAACACGCTTCGGTATATTAGCAATGAATTCTACTTATAAAATGTTGTACATAATATTTGTAGTTGTCATATTAATTAATAAATGTCAAATTATTTGGCGTCGGTCGGGATCGAACCCGGGTCCCCAGATTCGCGACCAGACACTCAGACAAAAATTACATCGAATTTTAATGGCACAAAATTTACCCCTGTGGCGCACTCACCACGCCAGCAATGAGTGCCCGTGAGATGACGCCTGGTAAGCGCCCGCACGGTACAAATATTCCATCATTACCGATATCTGTGTACACAGCAGATTGGCACACCCAGCATTGGGTAATATGCCGTGATGAAATATTTATTTTATTTAAATTATTTAAAAAAAATCTTTTTTCACGACATGCACAGAAAGCTCAACTTTCTTCTCCCGAAATAGTGAGAAAAATGTGATTTTCCTCTTTAGAGAGGGAAGTATAGAAGTGTTACCAAAATATGTTGTAAAAATTATAAATAAATTCCTAATTTTATTGAAAATCCTTATTTTAGTGATATACATACTTTAAATTATCTTACAATTATGTTTTATATTTTTCATTTTCTAGATTGAATCACAATTTGACAACTTACAATTTAGATTTCAGATTGGTTCATTGGCAACACTGTTACACCGCCTTGCGTCTGATAACCTAACTTTTGACGTGTCAGTTGTGTGTTGTGTTGTCAAAGTGTAAATATAAATTATAAATAATAATATATATTGATTCAAATAAATAAAATATTGCCCTTATTCTACTAGTTATGTCAATATAAACTATTTTGATTCAAATAAACAAAATATTACCCTTATTCTACAAATCTTTTCTTTTTTTAGAAACATGTCTATATTTCCTTAATCTATTTTTTCTACTTCTGCAAGAAAATAAGAAAATAAAGATTTATTTTTTTAAATAATTTGACATTTATTGTCAATTTTTGAATTTGGGATGCGTATCCACGACATCGACAAACATTCTATACAACATTCATAAGTAAAATTCGTTGCTAGGATACTGAAGCGTGTTGCAAAATTTTGCAGCACTGGTGCTGCAGAGTCGTTTTCAGAATGAAAAACCAAGCAGAAAATTGTATTATCCGAGATGGAATGCTCAAAAATAACTATTGCAGTTGTAATATATTGTTGTAATTTATATTTTCATGTGTGAGTAATTAGCATATACCATAGCACATTTATTTATTGTCAGCTTCACTGTACAAACAAAAACATAATAAATATTTTGCTGTATTGTAAGGAGATTATGCTATTATGCAGTGACTTGACAATACAAATGGAGAAGTTGGCTTGGAGTTTTGATTATTTAGATCCCACAGCATCTCTAATTCCTAATTGCTTCCAACGTTTAGCATCGGGTTCATTACAAAACATACCTCAAGCTTCTGATCTGCTTTGTCCCGTTGCTGTTTCCTGTTAACACTACATTTAAAGATAGTTCGTGGCGACAAAACAGAAGTTTTTGCGAATATTTTGGATTTCTTTGCCAACTTAATATACAGGATGTTTCAGACTATTCGTCCCAGGGCTTTTTTTCACAACTACGACGTCCTAGAGGTTCAGAAGAAAAACTACCATGACATAATTCTATCTGAAGAATTGGTAGTAGTATCGAATTCCGGAATTTAGCGGAAGTAGGCGTAACCACACTCAGGTTCAGAATTTCAAATGGGAACCTGTCATGTGTGAGGTGCGTGAAGTTGGCACCAAGATATAGGGTACTAATTTTTAATTTGTTACTACGATTTAATACCCAATTTGTACCAATTAGTACCCACGAAAAACTTGTTTTTTACTCTGCGTAAGAGTTATTCATTTTTTAATTATTTTGGTGCCAACTTGACGCTAGCACTACAACATAATTTTTTTAAATTTTGCCACACAGGCCAGAAGGTACTAGCTTCACGCACAGAAAAAGTAAAGTGGTATAATTTGTGCTATATAAACAATAACAAAATAAATTTTATATTTATGAGAGGTACCTAAAAAGTACTAAATCCCTATATAAAAATAAAATCCGAAAACGTTTTATTTTAAAATGATTGGTGCCAACTTCACGGTTCAAGGAAAGTAAAACGTAATAACTTGTTTAATAAATACTCTCATAGGTACTAATTAGTACTATTTGGATATTAATGTTTAGTAACAAAAAATATTTTTAAATAAATACTTTGGTGCTAGCGTGAAGTTGGCACCAATAATATTTAATTTGCAATAACTTATTTATCATAAACATTTTGGAAACAAATTTTTGGGTACCTAAAGGTACCAATTGGGTACTAAATTTTCGTATCATTTTTTTTTAATTTCATGTTGTGGTCCTAGCGTGAAGTTGGCACCATAATAATTAAACAATGAATAACTCCTATGCAGAGTAAAAAACCAAAGTTTTTTGTGGGTACTAATTGGTACAAATTGGGTACTAAATCGTAGTAACAATTTAAAAATTAGTATCCTATACCTTGGTGCCAATTTCGCGCACCTTCATGTGTGGTGTCGTTGGATGTATATTCTAAAAACGAACAACTTTTGTTGGAAACAATTTTTAATATTAGGTATTATTTAGAAATAAATAATAAAAATTGTTTATTTGTACCTGATGTTAAAAGTAGGCTTTGTGCGTTTAGTTATTGTTGATAAAGTAACAATTTAACATTAACAGTAATTTTTCTCTACACTAATAAAAATAAAAATAATAATAATGCATAATGTAAAGAAAAGTTGTAATTTATAATTTTGACAAACCACCGTAAAGTTGCGGCTTCACATTTTAATATCGAAAATATTGTAACGTTTATTTATTTGGGTGAAGTGTAAAAATCAAAGAAATATTATTAATTAAAATAGTACTTTATTAAACGATAAATAATTAGAATAAATATTAAAAAGATAAAAGTAACTAACACTAAGGATTAAACAAATATAAACACTTATTTAAGACTAAGAATATTATTAAATACTTTAACACAGATTATTAATTTAAACAATATTTATATCATCAACTGTTCATTGCTCGTTGCTTCTATATGTATATCAAGGTGTTTTTGCTCTTGGCGACGGGTTTGTATAGCGCGATGTCCTTCTCGAACTATCCGACGCCACAATGACATTGAATACAAAGGTTTCAGGCCACTGGTGTAATTAACACGTGTAGACGTATGGGTTTTTCCGCTGCCGGGGATTACGTCATCGTTCTGGAATATTCTACCAGTAGCCGCTACTGATAGAATATTCCAGCGCTCGTATACTCTTAAGTCAGGAGCGCACGTTACATTATCATACTCATTTTAGACACGTTCACCTTAATTTAAATTAAGATAAATTTAATTTATTAGTTTTTTTTTTTTTCATAGCCTATTGAAATATGACTATAACAATCATATTTATTTAAATTTCAATTCATTTTTTCTCAATATTTTTGTTAGGTATATAAGGATATAATGTAACACAGTTGAATTGAGAAAAAAATATTGTATCGAATAGGCCTAAAAATATATCATTCTATTTTAAAGAATATAACTTTGTACTGTAACTTGAGAACCACTGGTTTAAAAAATATATTTTTTTCTCTAATCGGATGTCCCCCTTGGGCTTCTATGATATTGTCTTATAGTATTTTATTGTATCTTTAATAATATAGAAATTATTTGATGTACTTCGTTTAGCTGTTACACCCTGTATATATTATTCTGATCGAATTTGTGTTAATAAATTACCACATTTGTGTCCTTATTTTTCGAAGCAATTATGAATTCTTTTTTATTATTTCTTTTACTACGTTTAAATTTTTCTTCGAATTTATTACTCCATAGAAGACATAGTTCAAGAACATCCTGTTTTGAATTCTGCCTTATCTTATTATTTAATAGCATTTACCTATAACTAGAGTTCTTTATTTATCAAAATATGTTTTAATACATTAGTTCTTCGAATTACAAAAAACATATTTAGTGATTTCTTTTTCGTTGTTGTTTTAAACTGTTTTTTTCGCGAAACACTGGTTTAAAGCTGGTTCGTAATGGTTACATTACATTTTCTCGATTGAATACGGTGTAACAATGACGTCACTCACGAACCTTATTCAAAAATTTTTGAACCATTCACTGTAGTAAGTTTAAAACGTAATTCAAAGAAGGATGGGAGGGGATGCGAAATAAATTTAAAATATTTTATACATTTGCCAATCTATTTTTGACGAAAATTATTCACAACATACCTGTTATTCCTGGCAAAATAAAAAAAAAATTAACAAATTATATTCAATTTGCATTATTTTATGTTCTTTCCCTATAATTTATAAATTTTAACAAAACTATTTTTTATTGGTTTGTCAAATTAAAAACCGTACTCATGGAAACGTATTCAATAGCCGAGTTATTAGACCGACACTCCGTAATAATTATTCACGAATTCAAATCCCGCTCGATTTACAAAATTAAAACAAATTGTTTGGTAAATCAAGTATTGTGTTGAATTTACTATTTCTTTGGCACATCTGGTAGTAGTATGAACAATGTGATTAAGAGGCCTATTCTGTAAAATATTCACTTAACGAATCGTTATCATAACGAAATCGTTATTATGAACATAGTTATTTCTACTTAACGATAACCGTTATCTTCGTATCCGTATTATGTAACACATTTTAAAAAATAATAACCTTGGGATCAAGTTAAAAACTTTATTTCCTAAAATCAAATTATAATTTTAAATAAAATATTTAAAATAATTTTCTTGTTGTAGGCTATGCTAGAGCTACTACTACCATCTGTAGACAAATTGGGAAGCTTGCGCTAGGCCCTACGAATAAAATAAGTAAATAAAATAAATTATTTTAATATTATCTTGCAGAAAACTGTAATATGACTGGTTTTTGAGATCACTAGTCAACATAGCAATTTTATTTTGACATGAATAAAAATACTGACTTATTGACAAAACGTTTATGTAACGAATGATTTTTCCAGTCGTTAAAAAATAACGATATCGTTATCCTTTTTTCGTTATGTTGAGTTAAATTATAGTATACAACTGTTATTTTTCAAATATGAGTATAATTAATTTCTGTGTAACTGTTATTTGAAATATTTTTATCTAATCCATATCGTTTATGAGAGTTAAAAACACTGCTAGTCAAGTGCTCGTTAATAACCTTTAACTACATGTTGCAGCTACTAGCAAATAGTAAATTATACTTTTGTAAATAGTTTAATAATAAGCCATTAAATTAGGATGTATTTAGATACTCTTCGATGCCAAATTAAACAATCTTTCTAACCATATCAAAAAGATCCACTATAGTCTTACGGGACACATGATATTTGAAAAGGTTTTCAGTGTTCACCCTGTATAGTACTTTACGATTATCGAGCGGCTGAAACTTGAGCTGCAATACTAATCCAGGAATCTGGATAATTTAATTAATCAATGATTTATGAGAAATTAAATAATAGTTATTTATGCCAAAAGTGTAGGTATATGTATACTGCATGAGCAATGCAGATTGCAATCATGAGACGTGAAGTCCTCCGTCCTCTATGAAAAAGTGTCATGGAATATTTTTTTCAATAAATCTTGATTAAATTGTAACGTTTATTTATTTGGGTGAAGTGTAAAAATCAGAGAAATATTATTAATTAAAAATAAAAGTTTATTAGACGATAAATAATTAAGATAAAAAAATAAAAAAATAATTAACACTATGATTAAACAAATATAAACAGTAATTTAAGACTAAGATATTATTAAATGCTTAAACACTAAGATTATTAATTTAAACAATATTTATTTCACTTTTTATTTATATTATAATTTTATTTATTTATTTACAATTCGTAGACTATTTATATCACCAACGGTTCATTGACGATGCGTGTCATATCAGAATGTCTCTGGCTGGCTTCTCTGACGGGTTTATATAGCGCGGCATCCGTTTGTAACATTCAATTTGATAATAACACCGAACACAAGGGATTAAGTGTAACCTGTAATTAGACATGTCTAGACGGGTGTGTTTACTACGCCGATCATTGCGAATATTGCGTCATTGACCAGCGCGGAGCGGTTCTGGAAATATTCTACCAGTGGCGGCGGTTACGCACTCTTACGGTCAGTGGCGCACGTTACAAAATCGTACATTGCGTTCAAAAATTTATCACATCTGGCAGGAAAGTTCAGATTTACATTTACACTTTGATTTAATCTACACGTATCTTGGCATTGCTGATTACATTAACAAATATGTCGAAATCAATAGTCCACATCGTGTGTCATATGAAATAATTTTTATATTATTTTTACCTTCCGTCACGTTTTGGTAAGGAAGGTATTGTCTTTGGTCAAAAAATTCAGTGATGAGTTTTTACTGAATAAGCATGTTTTAGGGTCCCTATAATACGATATTACCATTTTTACGATGTCTGTATGTATGTATGTGTGTCTGTGTGTGTGTCTGTGTGTGTGTGTGACAAAAGTTCCGGATCCCATAACTTCAATACCACGATTCCAAAAATTATAATTTTTTCGTATTCCTCAAGTTTACATCCAGAAGAACAAGTGATTAGATTTTGGTTATAATTGGTGAACCGGAAGTACCCTCATTTGAAGATTTAACAGTTAAATTTGATTTATTGACATTTAATATTATTATAACTTAAAGAATATATTATTCTCTATACGATTTGATTACATTTTATACTCCATATTTAATAGATACAGAGTTAAAGAATTTTAAAGAAATTAAATTTTATAATTCAGCCAGCTATGCTAAACATGGAAACTGCTAAAATATTCATATAATTCAAATTGACAGATGTCAGTGAGTAAAAAGTAAATTAATGTGGCAGAGATGAGGATGTTGAAGTAGATGTTGGGGAAACATCGAGGGAAACATGGAAAGATACGGTAAGAAAATAACTCTAGTGTTACAATTTTCTAGAAAGATACAAGAAAGACGATTACATTGGTTTGAACATGAGGAGAAATGAAGAATTATATTTGAACAAGAATGAGTAGTTTAGTAATGGGAAGTTGAAGAAGCAGAGAAAGACCAAAGATAAGATGGAAGGACTGTATTGCGGAAGACTTGAGAGAAAAAGAACCGAATGAGAACGACATGCAAAAATATCGACTCCTAACGAATGGGAAAAGCTAAAGAGGAAGAAGATGTCAGTGTCGAGTGCAATTTGAATAGTTTGTTTATGAAATAATTTTACTGGAAATTTAGAATCTTTTCCAAGAAAAAATATGTATGGAATTTATACATTATACACAGGATTGACGGAAGGTATTGTGCTGGCCACAACAGATTTTTTATGAATGTTCTCAAGAATTGTTTCTACATTTTTTTTTTGTATATGTAATCCATAAAATATGTACGTAGGCCTTATTAAAATATTTTATGTTTACTAATTAAACAGGATGACAAAATCCGTATGTATTTTTAAAATTTTAAAATTCCGGCCACGCCGGTTAAGATAGGTAAGGGTTAAAAGACAGTCAGATGAAAATACCTTACCTAAATATTATATGTTGGCTTGGCAAACCTATAGTGTTTATACACTGTGATTTAATTAAAAATATCTATCTACGAGGGCTGTTCTCTTTTCGCTGAGCCTTGTAAAGTAATACACAATTTATTGACAAAACACATTTATTTATAATTTTGCAAAGTATTTCCCTACATAATCAATGCATTTTTACATCCGGGAAAACCAATCTCGAAAACATTTACTCCAATTTTTCCGTCTTAGGTTCTTAATTTCAATTTTAAATGCGTCAACTACATCTTCGGCCGATATAAAACGTGTACCCTGTAACATATCATCTACACGCAGAAATAAAAAGAAATCATTAGGTGTCAGGTCTGGACTACACGGCGAATGACTATTTCAATGTTTTGGGCATTCAAATACTCGAGCAGCAGTGTCCAGCCGAGCGTTATCTTGATGCAATAAGATCCTTCCTCTTGGACTTCTTCGCGAACATTTAGGAGAACTTATATGGTAAACAAACTGCAGTGTACCATTCCTGATTAACTGTACGACGATCCTCCAGTGCTATAGTGGAAATATGTCTAATAATTCCAAAAATTATGGCGACCATCGTTATGTTTCGGTGTTTCTTTGCGAATAACATTTGTTGGAGCCGACTCATTTTCAAAGACCCAAATTGTCGACTGTTGCTTTTTTTTCGGGATCATGCAGTGTACCCATGTTTCGTCACCTTTAATGACGTTGTACACTAAATGAGAGTCAAATTGTGGATAATCCAACGAGAACAAAGCTTACGTACATATATCAAATGTTTGTGTAAAATAGTGTCAATTGTTTTTATACCGATCTTTAAAGTTGATTGAATACTCCTGACCGATCTTATTTAATAATGTTCCGCATAAGACCAATATTCTTTTCGGCAACTGCCGTTTTTACCTCTCGCTAAGAGAGGTATTGCATTCATGCTAAAAATCGCATATCCAGATTTTATTGAATAAGCACGTTTTAAGGTCCTTACAATCCGATTTTAACATTTTTACGATGATGTCTGTGTGTGTGTGTGTGTGTGTGTGTGGATGTGTGTGTGTGTGTGTGTGTGTGTGTGGGATGTTGGAAGGACGGTTACTCAAAAACTATAAGACTTAAAATTTGTTTAACAACGTATTTCCCAATCGGACATTCCCGGGAAGATCTGAAAAGGTTTTGGTAACAATTGGACAACCGGAAGTAGAAGATTCTTGAAAAAAAATCTTCTAAATATTATTTTTTGAAAATTTTTCTTGATAATATTAAAGAAAAATAAATTCTCTTTCTGATACATTTAAATATTTTTATATGTATTCTATAGATTTAGTGATAAAAGGAATATAATATATAAAATAATCTGTTTTAATTAATTTTACAACCGTAATATTAAAGAAAATTAAATTCTCTATCTGATACATTTAAATATTTTATTATATATTCCATAGATTTAGAGATAAAAGAAGTATAATATATAAAATAATCTGTTGTAATAAATTTGACAGCCGAAAGAATGCCATGAAAAATAGTTGATAATTTAAATTATTTGTAACTGACAGATAAATGTCAGTGTCAGAAATAATGAGTAATGAATTAAAAATGTACTTGGAGAATCCCTTAGTTCTTGATCTGTGACTATTATGGAGATGACAAGTCTAGGTTGAAGGACTTAAATTTGTTTCAAACATTATGGGACAATGTACACCAGTACTATAGACTAGAGTAACTTTGAATTGCGAAAAAGCTATCAAATTCTTCTCAAGTAAGTTGTAAATATTGACAAAATTACACATCGATATAAGAATAATCGGAGTGCAATCTATCCGTCACTTTATTAAAGGGAATTAGTGTTATTTAGATATAACATGTATGAAAAAATAAAATGTAAAAGAAGATATGTAAGAATAGATGCACAATCCATATATACATTTTAGACCGCCCAAAATTAATGTTTTTACTAGAAGAATATGAAGAGAAAGTAAACAAAGTTGTTCGAATTGAAAATTGCAGTTACCAGCCTAATATTTATATATGGTAAACTCTACTTTGTAATTTATTGTAACATAATTTATGGTAAAATATCTTCATGTTGAGACATGCTATTATTGAATAATAAAGAAGTTTATACGTCATAGATTTATATGAATATATTATTTGTATTTATAAAAATATTCTTTGCTTTATGCATACAGCCAGGTAAAATATACGGCGAGAGGTTATGTGCTGGCCACATCAGATTTTTTGCTTAGGAGCTCGAAAACTGTCATATAAGGAAAGTCGACCACGCTGAAATTCATTGTACCACCGCTATATGGTAGCTAAGGAACACGATTTTTCACCTAACACTGGATGAATTTCCTCAAAACATCTTTTACGGCTTAAGCCACGCTTGAAATTGTAAAAAATCATAGCGCGATAACGTTCTTTGTTCAATTCCATGATTTATTGGGGAAAGGATTGCTTTAAAATTATGTATTTTAAAAACATTGAAGTATATTTGATAACCGTCACTAAATTGACTGACATTTGTTTAATACAGAATAATAAAGACACAATTGAGCTTAAAAAATATTTTTCTTCATAGTTTTTGAATTCGCATCAACAGCCGAATCTGTTAGTATAAGCAAAATAATAAAATTTTACGTATCATGCCTTTATTTACAAATAAATACAAAAATAGCTAAAATACCTTTAATTCGAATTATAAAAACATTAAAATATAGTTATTACATGTTATTAAAAATATTTAAAACAGACAAAATATACGGGAACATCACATTTTTGATACAAATATTCCACCAATTTTGAAAATGCGAGGCCCGCCAAGAAAATTGGAACTTTTAGCCGAAATTAAAACAAACTCTGTTGGCCACTTTATAATCCGTCACCTCAAAAAATCAGGGAGGTACAGAAAAAGTCAAAGCCAGGCAGAATAGGTATATGTATCAAAAGTGTGATGTTTCCATACATTTTGTCCGTTTTAAAAAAATTCATAACATGTAATAATTATATTTTAATGTTTTATAATTTTAATTAAAGATATGTAGTTATTTTTGTATCTATTTGTAAATAAACGCACGTTACGTAAAATCTTATTATTTAACTTATACTAACAGATTCCGCTGTTGATGCGAATCACCCGACACAAATGTAAATGTTATTTAAATTCATGTACATATTTTGTTTTTTACCTATATAAATATACTTATATTCTATAATTTTTAAATAAAAAAAAACATTTTAAGAAAAAACTTATTATTTTATAGAAAGAAGTATTCAAGCATGTCAAATTCTCTGAAATTATCAATTTTGAAAAATTTATAAAAGCTGTAATAACAAATATTTTTAATAAACAGTATAAATTAACTCTACTAAACAAAACCTATATAAACAAAAGTCAGAAAAAAATATTAAACAAACAAACAAAAATAGTTTATACAATGTTGCGTTTTCGTATCAACAGCGCCTAATGGGTTAAACTTGTAATCAATTATATTAAAATGTTAAACAAAATTGGTTTTAAAATATCATAGCCTGCTAGATAGGCTCCGTAGAAAGAGAACAGTCCTCGCTTGCCGGTTCACCGAGCCGCAGTGTTTTGCTACTGCTGTACTGCCGGTTGGATTTCTGCTATTACTACATTTATTTAATATGTATAAATACAAATCACATGTTGTTGATCGCCGGGAATCAAACGCACGGACATGGTTTTGCGATCTAAGAGATGTGTGCTTACCTGCTTGACCATCAAGCCTACCAAAAAATCACTTTTTTTAAATTAGACCCACCCTGATACACATACGCCTAAGCAAGAATAGAATTCCAAGCCATTGATACAAAACTGTAACACACTCATAAGCTCTTCCTTCATATGTTCAAATAATACCTAAGTAAATATTTCATGTTTTAAATGATACTTTATATGCGAATCGATCCGAGAGTGATTACCTCAGTATTTAAAGTCTACTTAAATCATACATTACACCAGAAATAGATATAAAAATGATAATCGTATCTCCTTATACATGTGAGAGTAGTTGGTGGATCTCACAGCTACTGCACACAAACAATCGTCCTGCTGTCAACCAGCACATAATGGGAAAGTCTGCAAGCCGAACCATGAGCAGTGATTCCGGAACAGCTGTTCCGGTGCCAGTTAATCAATCTCGAGCACCCAGATCCAGAACATTCCCAACACCAACAGCCTGCTAATGGGGATGATTTACTACAAGAAAGGGAACAACAATGACAAGGGGAAGGTTGTAAGTGCTAAGAAGTTTTCGGGCGGTTTTAAAATTAGAACTGGAAATGGTTATTGATTTTGAATAAAACAATGCATAGGTAGTTCATGCATTTTGTTCAACTTTTCACGTATGATAGCGCGACGATTTTTGTGCAATTGGATATACATATTTTTCTAAAACTGAATGCAGTGTAATACACGTGAAAATTTGCACGAAATACGAGAATTTGTAGATAGTGTGTGACAAGTTGCAGATACGTACAGGAAAATCTTTAAAAGATGTCCGAGCAAGGTCATCTGTATCATGAACGAATTAACAAATTGGCACACATTTATCTCTGGTATCTGCCATAACACGAAGCGTGTGCAATAAGGATGTATATAAAACGCTTCTTTCAAAAATTCATATTACTTCAACTAAGTTAGGACATTCCATTTTTAAACGATGCTCGATGTTGTCCATACTTTCAACTGTAACCTGTAACGTAACTTTATTTATTAATTGAAATATATTACCTTGATTCATAGCCGTACGAATAACGTTATTTTCTGTCAGTGTCACTGATACTGACACTGTCAGTATCTCATTTTTCATGTATTTGGTTTTACATTTGGTAAGAATAATAATCCTACCAGTTGACTTAATTATGAATGCTTTTGTTGTAAGATATAGTTTTATAATAAAAAAAATAACTAGTATCCTATATACCCTCATAAAAGTAAGTAAACGTGTCTACTGAGTTTGTCGGAATGAGTGGAGTGAAACTCTTAATTCGTAGATGACCTTGATCGGACATGTTTAACAATTTTTACTGTACGTATACGTGTGATACCCCCTAAGTCGTTAATGTAATTTTTATAAGACAATATTGCAATATTACAATACGAATTACATTCCGAGGTGCAAAGTGTTTCATTACTGTTGAGGACGTAAATATATCCAAGACGTAATGACACTTTTCACCTTTATACTACATATTTTATTCATAATCAGAAATTAATAATAAGTACATAAATAATAATAATAATCGCGATAATAACCTCACATAAACAAACGAATGCTTTAGCCTTGTTCATCTGCCAAGTGAACTGCCAGTTCGATTTCTTTTCTTTTATATTATGTACAATTCTATTCGTTTCTTTACATATAAAATGTAAAGAAGCTTTGTTTACATAAAATACTCATCACTGATATGTACAGAACTGCGAGGTTGGGATATGGCAATTTCCAACGCCGAAGTTGGGAAATAACAACTTCCCGACCTGTATTAATCTTTCCGTTCTTTTGAAACATAAGTTTAACACTGACTAAATTTTCAATTTTTAAAGTGTCAGAAATCGCCATAGGTGTGAGTAATAGTATATTATATCCGAGGTGGGAAATGTTTCATTTCAGCCGAGGTCTTTTTGTATATTACCAACGGGCGAAGCCTCGAGGTGAGATACTGCGTGAGGCTGTAATGAAACTCCTACCGAGGTATGTACGAGTATACCATTTTATTCACAATCATCCTTTTTTTAAATCAATAATTATCGAAATAAATCATTGAGTTATAACTTTTAATTTTATTAATATTTTTGACACCTCTATTAAAATTTATTTACTTTATTATAGGGATTATTATTATTATTTTCTTTGACAAATTCCTATTTTAATTAAATAATTTTTGAAGTAGTTGCTACCCTACTATATTAGTAAAATATTCTTTATTCGACTTCAGTTTGATTTATATAGTCGTATACATTCTGCGCATGCTCTGCGCAGCGACCAGCAGACGTAGTGACATGCCACATGTCATATTGCATTTCTGGCTCTTGATTTTTATAGTATTTTATAAATAAACATAAATATATCATCGCATATTCTGCTTTGTACACAGAAATCGGTAATGATGAAATATTTGTACCGTGCGGGCGCTTACCAAGCGTATTTTATATAAATTCCACACAGAGTTTCTTGTATTTTCAGTAAAATTAAAGTAAATTGTACTTGACGTCTTAGTAATATTGAATTATTGAAGCTGTTTCCATAATGATGCAGATGTAGCAAAGATTTACAAGACTTATTGAAATTAATTTCTTTATAAATTTTTATCTCTAAATACAATTAATATAATATAATTTAAATATGTACATGTCGTAAAATATAAAAAACTAACCATTATAGCTTCTCATTATAATTATATAAAAACTAAACATTAGTTTGCAATAATATTGTTATTAGCAATTTAATGTTTTGGAGAAGGGATATATGACGTGAACATGGTAGGATCGTGGAAGAAGTCAGTTAGACTAGGAAGAAATAGATAGTTTAGATCAACGTCGCGATTATGTTGTGGTAGATAATGGCATGACGACAGCTGGCTATAACTATCTTTCCCTCTCAGTGTATCCCTCTTCTTCCACGATTCTACCATGCTCACGTCACATATCCATTCCCCAAATTTTTAATAATTATTTTCTCGTAAAGTATAAATAATTAATCGATGTAAAAAAATACGGGTATTTTATTTTTTGTCTAATAACATTACGTAAAAATAAAAATTTGGTCACACCCTCACCCTATTGAGCCATATCTATTTTCTTTTTTTATTATTATTTTTTTCGTAATTAGTACTATAATTGTAATGAACAATTTATTTATTCACAAAATGATCAACACACTTTTTAAATGTTATTTTTATTACAAAAAAGTTAATTTAAATTGACGGAAGTACCTTTTTCCCGTAAGAATACATATTACACTTTTACGAATTATCTTGTTTTCTTTTTCACAAATATTTCTGGTTATATGTGATTCAAAAATTTACAAGTTTCATCAAAAAGTTAATGTTAATATTTGAGTAGCAACTACCGTAAAAATATTAATGAAAACAAAAAAAAAATAAACAAAAATAATTAATTTAGTATTAATGGAAAATTTGTAGGAAAATATAACTAGATAATTATAGTTGATAATGTTGTTTTAACAGATTATGAAATTTAATATCATTTATTTACCTACTTCAGTCTTTCTATTTATTATTTTTATATTAAGTCAATACACTTCGGTACTTATTGCTTATTACATAAAGTTAATATTGTCACTATAAAAAATATTAAATTATGTTTGTGAAACAAAAAACTAAACGGATGTGTATACATACATTAATGAAACAGTTCTGTTAGAAACTTGTTACAAGGTGCAGTTAAAAAAATCCTATTATTTTTTGTTCTGAAAATAGTTAATAGATGTATTCATTAAATTCTCAGGTAGTACAAAATTTGTTTTGCCAAACTTAGTAGCCTTTGATGTAATCTCTCATTCATTATTTTTGGAATGAGTATGCAATTTTTTTTTGGTACAGCTGCAAAAATTGTATCATCCTTGAATGACAAAAAAGAAAATAAGATTAAATAAGCTGGTTGGAGAATACAATACACAAAAAATGACAAAAGAGAAAAAAAATACGTCCTGTGTCCATATTTTTGCATATTATAGTTTCATTTTTACCTATCGCTAAGAGAGGTATTGGATTCATGCTAAAAATCGCATATCCAGATTTTAGTGAATAACCACGGTTTAAGGTCCCTAAAATCTGATTTTAACTTTTTTTACGATCATGTGTGTGTGTGCGTGTGGAAGGTCTTTTTCTCAAAAACTATAAGATTTGAGAGCAATTTAACTACGTATTCATTAATCAGATATTAATGGGAAGAGCTGAAAAATTTTTGGTAACAATTGAATATCTGGAAGAAAAAAATTGTTGTTACAAATATTAAAGAACCTTAAATTCTCAGTTTGATACACAATCATTTTTTATTATATCTTCTATAGATTTAGAGAAAAAAATGTATAATATATACAATCTGTTGTAATAAATCCTACTCTCCAAACACCAAGGAAACCAATTGTTAAATTCAAATATTTGTAATTGACAGTATCAAAAATCAACAGTTTTATCGACATTACTGTAAGCCTATTTCCTATTTTATTACTTATTGAATATTTATCATTATAAGTATATTACATATATCCTTCAGAAATATTACCAATTCCGTATTATGTAATTTTGAAAACTACATTTATATAAGGTTTGAATACGAAAAATAAATAAATAATACCAATCCTGTCAATGAATTGGAAGAATCTCGAATATTTAGAAGAGTAGGTGAAAACTTATAGAATGAATTCAAATTATGTATAACAAAAAAGTAAATAGTTACAAAGAACACAAGAAATGTTAAATAGAATACATATGTAACATAAAATAGAAATGGCGAGAGATATTGTGCTGAGCAGTACAGATTTTTTTTTATTCAGGGAATATAAATAGCAATTTAAATAATTCATCTAAGTTTTCATTTGTTTCATTGTAAGAACTAATTATAATGAAAAATTGAAAGAGGATATCAGAACTCATAATCTATAAATTAAGTAATAATTGGGTATTGGGTTATTTCAATAAGAATGCGAACCAGGTGACAAAATTTGGAACTAAATCAAAGAAGCAATTTTATTTTATTACTATGTTTTTACATAGGCGCGTACACTTTATATAGTGCAAAATAGATAATAGAACTAATATTTACAATTAATTATTATCTAACATTTATTCTAAAATTGGCTCTAACTGTGAAGATAACAACTAAAGTATTTAAAATGATATATAATAATTAATCTACTGCTACAATATATAAATATATTCTACCTAAAATAATAATAAACACTGAAAGAAAAGTCTAAATACAAGAAAAGTTAAAAAAAACACTGATAACAATAATACGTTTATGGAAGTTCAACAAAAGTGCTTCTTTATGGACGGTTTGACGGTGGTGTACAGCGCCATGTCTACGTAGTGAAATATCCCATCATGAGAAGTCTAGAGAAGTAATCTAAGTCAAAAAAAAACCACATAATTTTAATTTAATACATGCTTTGCGCTTAAAAGTCGTGGTTACCTATTGTCCGATAATAATTTTCTGTCAATGTTATTTATGTGTGTTATTTTTTAAACTGTTGATCCATGTTAGCATAATTTTGTAAACATGTTGTCTTGACTACATATTTATTTATAGTATTGTTATTATTTTATCCGATGAACGCAATACTTTGCTATTGAAACGTCCTATTTTAAATAAAATTTATGCAGGAACTATACCCAATTATTGCTTTATTTTATTAAAATGATATTCGGTATGAAATATTTTAAGTATTAAACAGAATTTGTCTGTAGCATGTTCACTCTTTATCAGAACGAATATGTCTAAGGTTGGCGAGCGGTAAGCGATGAGCGGCGAGCGTTGAAAAACGTATTTTCAACGCTCACCAATGTGTATATATACAGTGTGGTTGATTTTGGTTATAGAGTATGGAAAAATTATTATTAAAGCATTACAAACTTAATAAAAGCTCGTTCACAGCAATGGAATTAAGCAAACGTATAAATAGTAATTATAATTATTATTATCCCGACCGACGCCAAAAATTACTTCCAATTTTAATGGCACCCCTGTGGTGCACTGATATCTGTGTACAAAGCAGATTTCCACACCCAGCAATGGGTAATATGCCGTGATGATATATTTATTTATTGTACGTATAAATATAAGTTTATGTCAACGCATTCAAACGTCAGCATTCGAAAGCTTCAAATTAATATTAAAATAATTTAAAATAAGAATTTTATGCAAACTTCATCAATCATATTGAACAAAAAAATTGTCAGATATATGTGACGTCATGTCAAATTTGTTATAATTTACCCATTATGAATATAAATTTATTAAAAAAAAATGTATTAAAACATGTTATTTATCAATACACAAATTATAAATTGTATATTTAAGGGAACATCTATTTAACATGTTTTAAGACGGTCATTTTTAAGTATTTTTTTTTTTAAATACAATTATAATTTCTAAGTACAATTTCAATGCTATGAATGAGCCTGGAAGTTTGGAAGTTTGAAAACTACACGCACAGATTTAATTTCTATAATATGTACGAGGGTCATTCAATAAGTAAAGAGACAAATGGCTATAGCTCAAAAACGGTTTATTTCAATCTTTCAAAATTAAGGCTATTTTTCAACATAATCACCCCCCACAGTTATGCACTTGTCCCATCTTTCTTGCAGCTTCCTAATTCCCTTGGCGAAGAATTCTTTCGATTTACCCAGAAGCCACTTTTGCACCGCTTCCTTAACTTCCTCATTGTTAGCAAATCTTTTTTCACGTAGGGCGTCTTTGAGTGGTCCAAACAGGTAAAAATCAGATGGGGCGAGGTCGGGACTGTAGGCAGGATGAGGTAATACCTCCCAACCCAATTCTTGAAGCTTATCACGGGTCAGCTGGGCTGTATGAGGGCGGGCGTTATCGTGCTGAAGAATGACTCCTTTTGACAAGAGTCCACGGCGTTTGCTCCTGATAGCTGGTCTAACTCTCTAGCATCTCAGAGTAGTATTGGCTATTGATAGTTCGCTGATCTTCAAGAAAATCGCAATAGACTGGACCCTGTGAGTCCCAAAAGATGGTCAGCATCACTTTACCGGCGGAAGGTTGAACCTTGATTTTTTTACGAACTGGAGAGCTAGTGTGTTTCCACTCCATACTCTGCCTTTTGGTCTCAGGGTCGTAGTGATGGATCCAGACCTCGTCGCAGGTCACTATTCTTTTAAAAAAAGCGTCTCCTTCAATCAAACTTCGTTGCTTTAAGTCTTGACTAATGGAAAGCCTTGATTCTTTATGAGCGTCAGTAAGCTGTCTGGGAACCCATCTGGCACACGTTTTTCTGTACTTTAAATTGTTCTGAATGACATTGTGAACAGTTCCAACACTTACTTGAACTTCCTCACTTCCTCAGCTATCATTTCAACAGTAATTCTTCTGTTATCACGAATAAGTCCGTCAATCCTCGATTCCAACGAGGGACCAGAAACTTCCACTGGACGTCCACATCGGGGTTCATCACCTACACTTGTTCGGCCACTTTTAAACCGATCAACCCACTTGTAAAAATTCGCACGGTTCATACAACTTTTACCGTACTAGAAAAAATTTCACTTGGTTTTACACCTTCTGCGACTAAAAATCTAATGACTGAGCGCTGCTCTTCTAAGGTGCAATCTTCTAGTGGACTTGCCATGGTGAACTGAAAATTTTGAGGTTATGTTGACATAAAATGATGAAACAGCTGATCAGAGCATATCCCAAGGTTGCCAACTAACACCCCTGAAAAGATTGTACACATTCAATGAATAGTTTTAAAATTATAGAATTTGTCTCTTTACTTATTGAATGACTCTCGTACTTATAATGATTAGAATAGATAGAATCTATTTTTGCTTCATGTACAAAAATTATACCCAGAGAAAGTTAAAATTTGTTCAGTTCTTCGTTAAAATACAACTTATAAGTAGACTTTAAAATGAAAAGAAAACAAATATGATAAATTATGAAGTTATATAATCATAATTTTAGCTGAAATATAAAATTTTATATAGATTATTTTACCTATATTCTTGTCATTAAATATTACTTTCTAATTTAAATAAACTTTTTCATGTTAAATATATTTTTATTTGTGTAATAACCATAAATGTTTAGATTGTTAGCACATATTTTGCGTTCTGCAACTTCGCTTGCAATCTTTTTATGAGCCAATTAAATGCTTCCCAATGAAAAAGAATGACAGAAATTTCTAGAAAATTTACTGCATGAATGAAAAGCATTTAATCAAATACTTCCTCCATCTAGATAGAGGTAAAACTTCATTGCATATTCATCATAGTATTTTTTTAGTAGCTTTGCATTTTATTCGTAATTAATTCCATTTAATTATCCACGAATGCGCTCGTAACTCTTTCATTTCATTACGGATATCTAGACATGTTATAAATTTCTCTATGTGTAAAAAACCTATTCACACAAAAAAAAATCATGTGTGCTAAATTAATTTTATGAGACAATTATTATACTTTTATGTATGATATAATGATATAAAGTTGAGCGACCAGAAAAATCTGATAAAGCGTTTAGTCCATTCCTGTTTCAACCAGAATAACTTGATAATCATTATTAGAGAAGATATTTGTATAGCATTTTGGCTTTCCTTTTCCTTATAATGAAAAAAATAAAAATCAAGTCTATAGTACCATGGAGATATGGTGTCACAATATGTAAATACATAATCGAAGTCGATCGTGCAAGATGATTTACTGTTGATTTGATAATAAAATAAAAACAAAAAAAATATCACGGCCATTGCTGGGTGTGCCAATCTGCTTTCTACACAGATTTCAGTAATTATGATGACAAATTTGTACCGTGCGGGCGTTTACCAGGCTTCACCTCACAGGCACTCATTGCTGGCGTGGAGAGTGCTCCACAGGGTTAATTTTGTGCTATTTAAAATTCGAAATATTTGGCGTTGGTCCAGGACCAGGCACGCGGCATCGAGACCCGATAAATAAAGAAATAAATAAAAATTAAGTGATAAGATAAATTTGTATGTACCCAAAGTAATGTTCTCATCTTTAGTAGTAAAATTTTACATAAAACCATATTAGGAGGCTAAAGAGAAATTAAGATTACTCAACATATCAATCGTGCCAGAGGTCCAATCTTAACAGCCCTTTTTTTACATATTGTGTAATATTAACTAAAATAGTCGTTAGATAACGACTGAGAGTTAACAACGATTTTTAGCAACTCTTGTTACAACTGTCATTCAATTGGTATTCAGTAAATACATAATTAACGACATTGTTAAAAACGGTCGTTGTGACCAATCGTTGTTAAATATAGTTATTAACAAGTGAGTTAAAAGGCATGTAGATTCTCAATATTTGTACATATTTCTACTCTGTTGACAATGTGAAGTGACAGATTGTGATTAGTTTGACGTTTGAGTTTTTAATAGTGAGCTATAAGAAAATTCGGGGTCCAAGATGTTACGCAGAACAATATTCTCTATTGGTAGATTACATTTGTGAACATAAAAAGACGATTTTGGGCAAATTAAATGACATAAGACTAGTTTGCGTTTTATTTAAGTTGAAATTTTGCCTTGCAATCCCTTATAAGGACCCATAACCAGGTGTTGAAATTAAATGTTAGAAGAATCGGGAAATTTGTTCAATATTATATATATAATTATTTGCTGTCGTTCCTCTATTTCCAATAAATTTCATTTCCTAACATAAATGCTAGAAATAGTAAATTAAAAAAATAAATACAAGTATATTGCTTACCTATGTTCTTCTTCGTCAAATTTATTCAAAATTTGATCTCCTAGCAAAAAAAATATCGCTAAAAGCCATAACAAATTCATAAAAATTACTTAACAACTGCATAAAACCCAGTTGTTAGATTAACAATTCAATTTATCCACTAGTTGTTAAATCCTAACAATTTTAAGTTTTAGTGAATAAGAATTTCTTTTTTAACGACAGCCTTGAAATTAACTACCCAATCTAGTTGTTAATTTTAATCATTTTCGTTAGAGAATTGGCTGAATATCTCAATCACAATTTGGCAAGCTGTGGCTTCAAAAAAATAATCAAGTTATTAAAAAATAACAGGCAGATGAGTCGCCTGTATATAGGGTTTCATCAAGTCAAGTAGCTTGATATTTTTGTAAATTACTTGACTTGACTTGAAAATCAAGCTTTTCAAAAATTCATTACTTGACTTGACTTGATTTTCTATCGATACTACTTGACTTGATCAAGCAAATTCAAGCTACTTGATAACGAACCGATTATGTACGAAAACGCGCGAATCAATAGAATCATAACCTAGCTATGTGTGGTACGGCGTGGTGTGCCATATGCTGTGCTGATTCACTATTGCAAGGTTTAAAAAAAATCACTCAATATTGGAATATATACTAGAATGACCCGAGAATATGTCAACAAAATTTGAAGTCCTAATCATTATTATTAAGTTATCTGTAGATGATTAAACTATCGCACAAAAGCCCAAAAAGCTATACTCCATTCGAATTAAGAATAATAATTGGGACTTCAGATTTTGTCCACATATTCTCGACTCATTCTAGTATATATTCCAATAATGAATGGGTTTTTTTAAAGCTCTTAATATTTCGGAGAAAAATAAAGTTCCAAAATGTGCCATGTTATTTAAATGGGAAAAAATCAAGTGCATTTAGGCACGGTCAAATACTAAAATTATGCGGAATCATTGTCAATATAATTTGTTTTTATTCATTTGGAACCATTTTAGGGGGTTGTCCAGTTAAAATTCGACTTGCCCCCTTTTAAGGTCCACCATAATACATATACTATAAATAGTTTGTTAATTCATATATACTTTCAAATCTTTTTTTTTTAATTTTTAAATTTGAATGTATGATTTATTTTTATGAATAAAAGTTTATATTTCAAGATATATTATTGATATTGTTATAAAACATAAGAAACTATATGAAAATGGAATGTTGTCTTGAAGAACTTTTTCTGGTGATTAAAAAAATAATTACTTGATTTTTTCAAGTAATTGAAAAATAACTATTTGATTTTTCAAGTACTTGAAATTGTAACTACTTGACTTGAGTTGATTTTCGGCTACTATTACTTGACTTGAGATTGACTTGATTTCAAGGTAAGTCAAGTCAAGTACCTTGAATATCAAGTCAAGCTTGAAACTCTACCTGTATACAGAAACAGTTTGTTAAGTTAAAAGATTTTGTTATTCACAAGTACAATAACCTTCAGTTTTTATATTTTTATCGCATTTATTTTATAAAATGTCTATTAGTTATGTATATTCTGATTTATAGAGAAATGAGGAAACATTAAAGAAAACTTATTAATCTTTTATAATGATTTTTAGCAAGGTGTAATGGAAAGGTAATAATCAATAAAAAGTATAGTTATATATCATTATTATGGTAATCGTAACTGATTGGCTATAACATTATATTCAGAAATGACATCATATGATCCATTTTGAGAAACATTGTTCAATAATTAAATGCATGCTCAAATATGCACATCAGCACATTTTAGTACCTATATAAAACTACCATTATCTACCGACAATAAATTGACATAATATGTACATACTAATGAAAATTCCGAACTCAGGAACAGATATACATATAATTTATGTATTATAACAAGACAATTTATCTATATCTTAAGGAAAGAACAAAAAAAATGTGACTAAAATTAAATTAGTTACGTAATTGACTAAAACAAAAAGAAAACGCTATATTTTTATGTCAGGAAAACGAAAGTCTATTATAAAGACATCTATAGGATTCGGCATCCATTGTTATCTAAGTCATAAATATACTTATTGGAATAAACAGAAAGAATTACAGAATTAGTGACATTTTGTACTTAGTGCAGATATGAAATGTCTCAGAAAGGTACTCTTGGTATTATTGATACTGTAAGTTTCCTGTTGATTATTAATTCCAAAAGTATGAAATGCTAACATGTGTTGTTTTCTAATTAAACCTCCTATAGCGTGGTGACTCGAAATCCCGAACATAGGACAAACATGTAAAATCATATTTTCGTAATTACCTGTATCCCTAATTGTTTTAGGTAAAAATGCTTCATACAAAAATTGTAGAGTATAAAATTCTGCATGTGTATTAATTATGCAAAATTAATTTTGCAGCTTTGCAACGGCAAAAATTAGACATGAGTATGAATATATGTCGAAGATCACCCGAAAAATAGTAATAGCCATGGGATTGAAATAAATAAATTAAAAATGGTTAACCATTTATCTGTCAAGTTAGGTTAATTTATTTTTATTAGGTATTATGTGTGCCAGTTAACAATTATATATTAATTTAAGGTCCGATTTTTCAATCTTCTAACAAAGTGGCTGATAAATATAACTTCCTAACAAATAAAAAATAATGGCATCGAAAAATGACATAACGTGAAATGAATGAAATTTTAATAATAATTTCGATGAGTAGTTTATTAGACGGATAATTTTATAAAGTACTTTATTAGGAGATTGAAATATTGGGCTTAAATACATAATTATTTAAATATATTTCTTTTTATTTTTATTTTAATTCTCTTGATGTTATACCTCTATTTAAAAAATGTACCTCCAAGGGAATAGAACAACATATGAAATAATACAAGAAGTTGAACATAATTATTTATTTGAACGTCCTACAAATAAAATTAAAAATAACCAACTTTACAGAGAACCAACTTTACAGAGAAACCGTTAAACTTCTGTTAATTTTTTTGTTCCAATTACATGGCTATCGCTATTTTTGTGGTGATTTTCGACATTTTGATTTAGATGTAGAATTTTATGCTCTACAACTTTTATTTGAAACTTTTGTTTACCTAATCCCAATGGTGGCAGCTCTCAAAGCTGTCGTGAAGATTGGAGGTAACTTTTGTGCTATTTTTGAAAATTGGAAATCATTTTTATGTTCTGCCGTCTGTCGGATTCGAACCTAGAGAGAAAACATACTTACTTTTATCTTTATATGTAAACTTTCTTAATTATGCATCATCATAATTTATTAGAAATAAATGATGATAAACTTTGGGTAATACTCGCTGAAATCTTGTCACATAAATCAATACAGCGTGAATTGATCGGAAACTTCGACGGAAACAATAATAGCACGTTGTTGAAGAAAGACTTCAACAATATCATCACAGCCTAGTTCCCAACTCGTTATTGTAGACTGTAGTGCAAAAACTAGACAATTTTTTTTCTGTCTGTAGGAAGACAAAATAGGAAAGTGTAGTGGAACCGGTCTGTGTTGTAGTTCACGGAGCACCTGATGTAATGTGTTGTTGCGAGGCCTATGTTCGCTACTCGATGTTTTTCTACTGTTTCACGACCAAGGCCTGCCTGGATAATTGCCAGGTGATTATTTCTGATATCATTAGTCACGTGATTTGCAATAGGCGTGCAAAGAGGAAATTATAGCTGACTAGTGATATCATTTTGTATATATTTTAATAATTATATATAAATCATAAGGGTTAAATAATTATCATAATTATGTATTTTTTTTTGTATATGAAGAAAAATACAGGTTTCATTTAAAGTTATAAAATAATCTTCGTTGCGTGTATTACCCTTATTCAGCTGTGATGACGTCACAGAGGTTTTAATACTGTTTTTCTTGGATTCTAATAATATTTAGCATTTTTTTTTAAATATGGATGTATTATTTTTAACTCTAATCATAATACATAGTAGGTAAATATGTATAAGTACATAAATGCTTGGATTGTATATTTTTTAAAAACCAAATTGGGGAAATTTAAAATTAGGAATATCCTAATTTGACATTAAGTAAATCTTCTTCCTGTTCTTTCTGTTCTTTATTTAGAATTGCATTGGTTTTATTGTTTTCAAATATACTTTTATATCTTTCATTTTACTATATTTAAAAACACTCCTTTATTGGTATCAGTGTACTTTCTACTAGTGGTGGGATCCGGATCCGGATAGTTTCGGTTTCGGATCCAAAATTATCCGGATATCCGGATAATTGAATATTGAACTATCCGGATCTCGGATCCAAATCTCAGTATCGGATTTTGGATCCGGATCTGAGTATCGGATTTGGATCCGGATCTGAGTATCGGATTTTGGATCCGGATCTGAGTATGGGATTTTGGATCCGGATCTGAGTATCGGATTTTGGATCCGGATCTCAGTATCGGATTTTGGATCCGAATCTGAGTATAGGATCTTGTATCCGGATCCCAATATCGAATCTTGGAAACGGATTTGAGTATCGGATCTTAGATTCGAATATGAGTATGAGATATGGAATTCCAGTGTCCGGATCGGCTCTCGGATTCGATTATTCTCAGTAATGAACCTTACATTTCAATATTAACATCGGGTCTCATCAAAACCAAATAAATCTGATGACAGTCCACAATACATTTTTGATTGATGTAGTTAATTAATAGTTGGCAGATATAAATTTCTGTTGGACAACTTTTAGCATCCGCTAAGAAGGAAATTATTCGATTCCACAGAACTATAAGTAACAAAAACAACCCCTTTTATGTGAAACACGTGCACGATAAGTATTTCGCTACCTGCAACGAACTTATGGCCATTGTTTCTCAAATTTATTTTTTCTTTACATTAGCACATACTACCTGGTTATTTTAGAGGGATATTATAAAATGTATTACTGTTTGTGTACTGGTGTTAAAGATAAACAGGCTCACTTAACGGTTTGAATTTGAACACAATTCCAGATGTTAGACTTCACATTCAAAATGAAGAATCGAATTCAGAAATAAAATTTGGATCCGGATCCGCAAACATCGAATTCGGATCCGTAAACAAAATTTCGAATCCGGATCCAAATCAGGATCCGGATCCATATCAAGATCCGGATCCATATCAGGATCCGGATCCGAATTAGGATCCGGATCCAAATTCGAATTAAATTTTCGGATATCCGCTTCAATATCCGAACGTCGGATATCCGGGATCCGGATATTTTGAAATCCGGGTTCTCGGATCCAAGTTTTGTCGGATCCTCACAGCACTACTTTCTACCTATATCAAAATAAAAATATAATATTATTATAGGAAAATTATAAAATATGTTTTATAAATAAATTAAAAAATTACATCACAATGACATTAACTGCCAAAAACCAAAACAAAACTGAATCTGTTGATCATGATTCATTGATGAAGTAATCAAGATGGTGAATTAGAACACACGTTGATCTACAGATCGGCTTGATTCCTTAATCTGCTGATTATTAATCAACGGATTAATGGTGAATGCAGCCGTTAGTCTCGTAAATAAATTATTAAATTTATTCAATTTCGTATTAATAGCAATAGCCATAGCATTTGAACAAAAAGATAAATAACTGTTTGACATTTCGTGTCAAATTCGTTGTAACCTATAACTTGTGCAAATTTTATGTTATAAATTTATATACATAGCTAACGAATTCTGACAGATAAAATACCAAATATTTCGGATGAATGACTCCATTTTTTCAGAATTTGATTTATAGTGGGAAAATTAATTAAATGAACTCTGAATGGTTTTATGAAATAGTTATATTTTCATAAATTTAATTATATTATTGGCGATCGATTTCGTCTTACGACATCTTCAGGCCACAGCTGTAAATACATTTGGAATATTATAAATTTGTATAATATGAAAGATATATGGAATATTTAACAATTAAATTTTATAAAAATATATTTTTAGAAAGGAGACAACAAGAATTTTCTTTACAGTTAATGTGTCATACGACATCTTCAGGCCACAGCTTTAAATATATTTGGATTTTTTAAATTTGTACAATGTGAAAGTTATATGTAATATTTAACAATTTAAAGTATATAAAATTAAATTATAACAATGAGATGACAAAAAATTTCTTTATAAGATGTCGTAAGACGAAATCGATCGCCAATAATATAATTAAATTTATGAAAATATAACTATTTCATAAAACCATTCATTTAATTAATTTTCCTATTACCAAATATTTGTTCATCATTTTGTTAAAAAATGTCATTGTTATTAATATAAAATTGAATAAATTTAATAATTAATTTATAGGACCAATGTACACATTGAGATTACCGTAAGATCATCCTACAAAAATCTTGGATTTGTAATTAGAAATTGTCGGTCTTTCTGTAAAACAACTACACTAACAAGCTTGTATAATGCATTTGTCCGCTCTAAGATAGAATATTGTCTACAAGTCTGGAATCTAATATATCATAAATATATATCTAAGATTGAGTCTGTCCAGCATAAATTCATCAAATATTGTTATTTTAAAATACATGGACAATATTTTATCTTTACCCATAATTACTCTGTTTTATTGCCTGAAGTGAACTTGGGGCCATTAAGTAGCAGAAGAAATTCACAATTATCTCTCTACTTATACAAATTAATTATTAATTATATTGATGACCCATGTAATCTTGAGCTAATACCATTTCACGTTCCACGCGTCACTTCAAGAAATAAAGTACCATTTCATTGTAAAACAGCTAGGACTAATTATGAATTGAAATCTCCAATACGACAACTCTGTGTAGCATATAACAGTGTATCATGTACTATTGACATTGACATATTTGGCGACTCCTTATCTAAATTTAAGAGTATATTAACAAAATATTTTTTGGATTAAGTCACTTGTTAAATTTCTTATATGTACTTACTGTTCAACTCATTCGTTTCTGTATTTGTATGTCATATAATCGTTATGTAATTGGGATCTTGTATCCTGCTGGATCGATTTATTAATAAGTAAATAATTTACATGTATGTATTTGGTTTCATATGATACAGCAATTTTTTATCTTTCTATTGATACCAGTTAACACAACCATTGTTGACATTTAAAACGAGGAGGTGGGGGTTCAAAAGTCAACAAAAAAAACTGATTTTCCATGTTAATCTCCTATGTACACATTGAAAAAAGGCACCCGGTACATTAAAAAGACTGATGTACCAAATATTTTTAAGTATGATTTCTTTTCGGGTATTTTTATTTTATTAAACATGGTTTAATTTTAAAACAAGTGTCACTTGTGAATTGTTTTAAGGTCATTCGTATATTTAAAATTTTAATACACATGGTGAAATCTGGTATATACATCTTTACATGAAAATATGTTCTCAGATACTCAAATTTATGTATCAGTTTTCATAAGTTTACGATTACAATAATAGCATATATATAAGAACGAATGTCATAATTAGCGTTTTATTTTTTTGAGAAGGAAATAATGAAATGAGTTCGTTATACTATTTTTTGTGACATTGAAATATCCAAACTCCAACCTTATTTGTGTAACAGCAACTATTTACTATATTTCCTATTTCTTTTATTACTATATTTCTTCTCTTCTTCTTATTCTTATTTTTAAATTCAAAATAATATAAAAATACATTTTTTAACAATCGTTTGTGTTCGTTTATTAACCAAGGTGTGATATTTGATATTTTTTGACTTCATCATAGCCACCAACCTTTCAAAAATAAATTGACATTTGATATTTATTGACATTAATTGTACTACTTTATTACAGGACACGAATGAGCTATTAACGAACTCTTTTGGGTGCTGTAATAGCTTTTTACAAACATAAAATAGAAAAAAAATATACCACAATTTCAATTATACAAATATTAAATACCGCATGAAAGATTGTTTCTTTAAGTTTTATTAGAAATCAGAGTTGTTCTTATTTTTCTCAACCAAAAAAAACACAGCCTGGCTCTTTTTAAAAAAAAACGGCTTAAAAAACCCAATAAAACCCACATTAAATATTTATTTGTGTAGTTGTAAAATGATGTTGATTTTCTCGTTAGACGTATCACATACTAGGTTTTTCTAATTCAGTTTAAATTTAACATTAAGCAAATAATGAATTATTATAAATTAGATCTGTCGCTCTTTGCATTACTTTGAGAAAGTGGCAGATAAAGGCACTAATGCTAGAAAGAATGTTATTTTGAATGTCAGATTTAATCTATGATGTATAATTAATACATAAAAATATTGTAACATTAAGTTTATAATAAATATCTAATAAAGCCAAAAATAGCGCAATAAATCCCAAAAAGTACAAAAAAACCCAATAAGATTTTAAAATAGCCCTGGGTTTTTATCAGTTCTTTTAAAAAGCTATCAAATGGAATCCAATAAATTAGTATAATTACTTAAAAATAATAATAAATTGCTTTATTATAATTATGTTTTGATGAGACATTTTTGTTAATGAAATTATGATTGCATACTTTCAATATTTATCCTATAAAATAAATAATTGTATATTTGTTTATTTATATTTTATATGGTGTAATATATATATATATATTTGGTTTAGGCAGTTATGTTTCTTAAAATAAATTGAAACTTGTATTGAATGTAAAGTTTTTAGTATCATTGCATTTTATTAGAAATATTAGGTATATAGAAATATTCAATTTATAAAAAAAATTCTTAAGGTTAAATATTGTAAATTACAATATTATTTCTCAAAACATATTTTTTGCTGTGCACGTATAACAGTTTTTCTGTTGGTTTGAACATTTAGGTCAAGTAAACAATTATTTCACAAAGTTATTATTAAAGCAATTTATTTTCCATTTATGCAATGCGGGTTGCTTGGATCTTACAACAAATAAAATTTATGTTTACATTACTGATATTTGTATGTGTAAAAAGGTGTTGTTAGGATTTTGAAATTATTATGGCAGACTATAAAACAAATTGATTATTTCTGTAGTGAGACAGTAAATCAACAAGTAATAAAATTCGGTGACGTAATGTCTCATGTATTTCCTGCAAAGTACAATAGTTTAATTTGTTCAATTGTTGCAGTTAACTACTTTTTAACTTTTATGTTTCATTGTAAACCGTATAATTAACATTCCATGTGAGGTAAAGTTTAATTTGAATTTTAACGAGAATACATTCATACATATGTAAACATTTTATTCATTTTGATTTTACATAGGTACCTATACAAAAATAATAAAAAAATATGACTATCTGGGACATTAAAATTAATCACAAATATTAATTATACTTTATACAACCTATTGATTTTTGATTTAATACATATCAGTAACTCTTTATTGTTAATTTTGTACATACAATATTTAATTTGCGATTATGATGAAAGCATTAAATGTGACGACAAACATATAATTAAAAATACGTATTTGAACATTGATATTAATAACAAATAAATCTGTGAATAAACATACATACATATCTCTGATAGAAAAAAATAATTTAAGTAGGTTAATACTTTGTTTATGTGATCATAATATATTTAAAACAAAATAACTTGGAGATATACATTAATAAAAATCTGTTGTGGCCAGCACAATACCTCTCGCCACTTCCTTTTTTTGGTTAAGTATAGGGCGCGAACAGTCATGTTACATTGTTGGTCTTGACAAGCAGATGTGGGGGCCCGTTTCAGAATGATAATTAGTAATTATGTACATAAATGTCAGAATTTTTCATTAAAAATTTCAGGATTTTCTAAATTCACGTAGTTAATTTGTCACCAGGAGTGTGGAATTGACTTGTCGAGGAAAATAAATCACATGAAATTGGAAAATCACTAAATTTAGAATGAGAAATTATGATATATGACATCTATATACATAATTACTAGCTATAATTCTGACATTGGCCCCCATATCTGCTTGTCAAGGCCAAAAAGTCACATAACTACTCGCGCCTTAATGTATTTAACATTTCTTGTATACTTACACTCTACACCAAAAATTCTACTTATATCTATTCCATATATTTAGATTTTTTAAATTTAAATTCATTCTATGAAGAAATTTTTCGTGATGTTTCCAATTCATTGTCGGAAGTAACAGCATATATGAAGGGTATGTGTAATATACCTATAATATTAAATATTAAACTATTAATGCAATAAGAAATAATATAATGTATATACTTCCCAGAAAAAATCTTCAGTAATGTCTCCGGATTTCTGACACTGACATTTTTTGACAATTTAAATCCATGGCATTCTTTCGGCTGTAAGATTTATTACAACAGATTATTTTATATATTATATTTATTTTATCTCTAAATCTATAGAATATATAATAAAATATTTAAATGTATCAGATAGAGAATTTAATTTTCTATAATATTACCACGTAAAATTTTCAAAAAATAATATTTATAAGATTTTTTTTCAAGAATCTTCTACTTCCGGTTGTCCAATTGTTACCAAAACCTTTTCAGATCTTCCCGGGAATGTCCGATTGGGAAATACGTTGTTAAACAAATTTTAAGTCTTATAGTTTTTGAGTAACCGTCCTTCCAACATCCCACACACACACACACACACACACACACACATCCACACACACACACACACACACACACACACACACACACACACACACACACACACACAGACATCATCGTAAAAATGTTAAAATCGGATTGTAAGGACCTTAAAACGTGCTTATTCAATAAAATCTGGATATGCGATTTTTAGCATGAATGCAATACCTCTCTTAGCGAGAGGTAAAAATACAGGGTGATGATGCCATTTATTTTATAATAGTATATAGTATAGTAATACATTTTATAATACCCCTCTAAAATAGCCAGATAGTTTGTGCAAATGTAAGAAAAAAGGAATTTATACTTTCACAGAGTCCTATTTAGTAAATTGTGAATAAAAAAATCAAATTTGTGTTATTTTATTACACATATAAAGTAACATACTAATATAACATGAATTTCATTCATTTAATAAGTGCTTTTGATGAGACCAGATGCTAATATTTTAATGAAGGTTCAAAACCGATCCGGATACTGAAACTCCATATCTAAAATCTGATACTCTTACTCATATTCGAATCTAAGATCCGATACTCAAATCCGTTTTCAAGATTCGATATTCGGATCTGGATTCAAGATCCGATACTCAGATCCGGATCCAAAATCCGATACTCAGATCCGGATCCAAAATCCGATACTCAGATCCTGATCCAAAATCCGATACTGAGATTTGGATCCGAGATCTGGATAGTTCAACATAAAATTATCCGGATATATGGATGTTTTTTGATCCGAAACCAAAACTATTAGGATCCGTATCCCACCACTAGTTAATAGACTAAAATTTACTACAGGCGTTCATGCTTCTATGATAAAATTTGCCTAGTACAAACTATGTTTCAGATAATTCAGATTGATTAATTAGCTTTGAATAATTCATACACAAATAAAATAGTATTACCTGACTTTTGCATTTTATGTTTATAGCCATTTTTATATAAAATCTTTTAACAAATTATTCATATGTAACTTTCATTCTGTGCAATTTCCAAAATAATAAATGTCAGTACATGTAGAAATTAATTATAAGTACTGTTGAGATGAGACTGAATTTTAATTTGTTGTACATATTTTTCTGGCTTTGTATAAACGGTGAATTTACTTCTCTTTTTCGGTCAGATAAGAATATACATTAGTTTTAGATATGTACTAGTAACGAAAACGTTGTTGGCTGCCAGCTGCCACCTATCAGTTGTCTATGAAATCGAAAATTGATTATTAACCACTAAACCGGACACGTGGCGTCTGTGAGACTACGCGAATTATACTTTGAACTGTAATCTTGAAACAGGGTTATCTTCAAATTTGGATATTCACCTAATCTTCGGTGTTTGTGAGACTACGGGAATCGGGAATTATACTTTGAACTGTAATCTTGAAACAGGGTGATCTTCAAATCTGGCACTTCTCCTAATCTTCACGGTAATAATGCACTACTTACCTCACCCCACCTACTTACCCCATTATTATCAATACCTACAGTATTCCATAAAATAAAATTATTTTTGTTTCTGATTTTGTTTTTGTAATTTTTCATATTGAAACAAAAAGCATATAGTAATTTAAATTCTGTATTGACTGCTTGTAAAACGATCATCTCTGGTCTATTCTTAACTAAACCATGTTTAGTTCAAAAACAGTATTTGAAAATATAAAATTTAGGTACTTGACTATTCCACTGATAAATACCCCTAACTTGTATTTATTATATACGCTTATTGATCCCCTCTTTTATTTCTTTCGGCACGTCACTGACTGTTGACATATCGGTTGCCAGGCGAGCTCACAGCAGACCGTGTGTCGCCTAGAGCCAGCTAGAGAAATTGTAGTCACAGACAGCCTATCCTAGCCCGACCTAGCCCGACTCGTTGCTGGGGATCGGCTCAGCGCGAGAGAGAAAGAGAGAGTTTCACGGTCATGGTCAGGAGATGACTGGAGCGGAGAACCAGAGAGGGAAAGTGAAGGTCAAGGGTAGCGGTGGGTGTAATAGAGGACTGATCGAATGTAATGAAGGGAGTGAAATTAGATGAAGGTATTAATAAGCGGGGAAGATAATTATAGTGCTAAAAATAGGAATGTAACTGTTCTGTAAATACCTACTAAATATACCATTAAGATTGTTATGAAAGTTGGGTGTGGCAATTTAATACTTACAGATGATGTTACTTATTTTGACATTATGAAAGTTGTTACCTGTATCATATGTCCCGGTTTGAAACATTGGTTCCAATATATCGGTCTCTTTTGGGTTACATATGAGCAGTTGAAAATTAGACTGGTGTAAATCAAGTTTTTATAAAAAATAGAAATAATTATGTAACAAATCATTATTTTTATTTTTACTTGAAAAAAAAAAACAACACGCCACTGAATTCTCATCCCGGTTAAAAATATTTTTATTTCATAATTTAATAGCATCGCAGTTCTTTCTTAGAGTGTAGGGGTCGATATTAAAAAAAGTACATTCGAATGAAAATACAATTAGTGAGAACATATCTTATATATAAAAGTTAAAGTTTGACATCTATACAAATTTATACCGTTTTACATATCAGCGCCAAATTTGGTAGAGTTAACGTCGTAGAAGTAGAGTTCAAAATTTTGCATAGATTTTTTTTTCATAATTAATTTTCAAAGTTTACATAACAAAAGTATTAGCATTGGATTCGAGAGCGGCCATGAGCGGCGCTAGCGTTGCTAATGAGCGGGATTCGGGAGTATTCGCCAACAGTCGTTGATTATTGAGTGGGTCGATATTGATCAATATAACTTATTTCGCTTTTTGTTGTATGACGGCTGTTCATTGCTGTCATTTAGTGTTCCTCAACCGTAAATAGAAAATTATTCGACAACATAATAATAATGAATTCGACAACGACTCAACGACATAATAATGAACCTGGCAAATATAATTTTCCCAAGGATCCATGATAACAAGCTATTAAAATTAGATTATAAAATGAAATTATTATATTAATAAAATATAAGTATCCCACTGAAAGACGGATATTATTGATAATCTTAAAATTTGTACAATAATATTCAAATAAAATTTGTACAATAATATCCAAAAATCCTCATCAAATAATTAAAACAATTAAAGCCATCCTATCCCAGTGGAGCCTCAGCCAATCATTGAAGGTTTTACAGATTCAGTTTCTAATATAGAGTTAACTGTAAGTATACAAACTGGCAAATAAACTGTATATTAGGGAATGCAACACCGGTCGAAACATTGAATACCGGTTTTCGGTATTTTTTATTTAAAAGCCGGAATACCGGTATTGTTAAAATTATTAAAACTGGAGCAAAATTGAAATTAATTTACAGTGGGGTATGGTAGGTACATATATGATTAAGTGAAAGTTAAACTCAATCAGAAATAAGTGGTATAGCATGAACAAGTGATTAACGGTGATTAGCGATGAGCTGATTAGCAGTGTTTTAGCTCTGTCAATCGATTATGAATTATTTTACAAAAAAGCTTCAAATAACAGTTATAGAAAAATTAGTTGTACGCAATTTTTATTTGAAGTATTTTTCTCTAAAATAATCCATAATCGATAAACAGAGTTAAATCACTTCTAATCACCTCCTTGATAAATCACCCTTATTCAATTGTTCATGCTACCACCCAATCATTTCACTACAGTAATGATGAAATATAATTAATTGTAGAAGATAACAAAATTAAAATATGTTTTCTCATTAACAGAAAAATAAAATGATATTTCTAAAATAATTAAACAATATAAAATTTTAATTATTAGTAGGCCTTCCAAATTCAAGATATATAAAAAGGATATGAATGATTCGGCGATCGACAAGCCGCATCCATTGTTGAGGTTTCCCCGAAACAAGCTTGCCAACTTTTGTATAAGTATCTAATATTTAATAATACTTATGAATAGGTCATTAAATAGAATTTTGTTTTTCATTAAAAAATTAAATAAAAAATCTGTACTTTTATGTTTAATTCTGGTATTGAATTCTAACTAAATATCCCGGTTTTCGGCATCCCGGGATTCCGGTATTGCATTCATTACTATATTGTGTGATAAACGGTCATATAATTTATCTAAAAATTAATATTAACTGTTAATTTGCTGTCAGGCACTTTAACCTTTAACCTAAATTATTTATTATTAACAGAATGTTGTGTTATATACTCGTAATTAATCAGAGTTTTCCCTATGTATTTTAGAAGCAGCGGGTGTGTAGTTAAAAAAACTGTTTAGAAGAGCATCAAACATTAAAATTACAGAAAAAATATTATTTAATAATTATAGAAAACTGTACAATATACAATTTGCGACACGTGGTGAAGTTGTTCTAAATATTAAAATATTTAAAAAATACTTGGCACACTCCACAAGATTTCACTCTCTGAATCAACCTCTCGGTTATTTATCAGAGACTGGCCAACTCAACCAGAACCACAGACGCGTTTCGCTCTTATTGGAGCTCTTCAGTGTGGTGTACTGACGCCTCTTGCGAGGCACTGAGACCGGTTGAGCGGACGAATGATAAACATCCCACAAAGATATTGAGTGGGCCAGTCTCTGATAAATGACCGAGAGGTTGATTCAGAGACTGAAATCTTGTGAAGTGTGCCAAGTGTTTTTTTAAATATTTTTATATATTGTTTGTTGTAAGTATTTGCAACGGGTACAGCTAGTACAGACTAAATATACATGTGTAATACCAAATATTTTCTTGGCAACTTTTTATATTTATTTTCAAAACTTATTTCTGTCCCGGTTTGGAATTTCATAATTCTGAGAAAAAGCATAGTTATAGTATAGCTAAAATCTTTGATATGTTTATACATACAAATTTTGGAAATTCGACATATTTGATCTAGTAATTAGGTACATATATTACGGTATGAATTTTCATCTACATTTGCATCGTTTCTAGTTTTCAACAAGATTGTAATACCTATATATTTATATTAAAAAACATTTTCATAGGGCATTCTATTAACGGACAAAGGACGAGTGCGATAATAAGCCTTATGAAAAATAATTTTTGTACTATTTTTCTATTGATGAAATTTTATAATTTTTTTAAAATGCAACTTGCCAAATATGATTTGGTCTTCTTTATCAGTAATGTTGGTAGCGCTTCCCGCTAACTTCACAGATGAAAATTCAATGTTGGTTGTAATAGACTGACAGCAATTTAAGGGTATATGTCAGTGTCATACATCTGTCAGTTTTGAAGATAGTCATACCACCTCTAGAAAACGAAAAGTGCTTAACGCCGTGTTTTCATTGCTTTATAGACTCATAAAGACACCGAAATTGAAATAGTTATTTAAGTATTAAGGGCAGTAAGTGCATCTTACCGGTTGAGGATTTGTTTGGAGATCGAGCCGAAGTCGAGATCTCCAATGCATCCGATACCGGTGAGAAGCACTTAATGCCCGCAATGCTTATTATATTTTTTGCACGATCATCCCAATAATAACAAATTAAAGTTTAAAATTATTTAAAAATTATTTTGACATTTTAAAAAAATTAGTTGTCATTTTTAAGTAAGCTGTGATCGTTGTTTTGTTATCATTAAAGCTTTAAAAATTGTACATTTATTTTTATTTATGTAATTTTCACCGCCTCCAGATCGGTAGGTAGTCTCATCACTTACCGGGCAGTCACATCACTTACTGATCAGTAGCACATCACTTACTGAGCAGTAATTTGTAAACAAAACTTACTGCCTTAGAAACCCTATCGGTAAAGTTTAAAAAAACCTGATCATGCAAAAAATAAAATAATACAACATTGTACAAAATTGTTACAATTCAGATTGCTAAAAAGTTTAATCTTATAATTTAATTTTCTTATACTCGTATTATGCGACACTTTTGTGTATATTTTTATACTTCAAGTGATTATCAGTGACATTTGAAACGCACGTTTTCAAAGTAAAACTTGCATATCCTGGAAATTTTAAACGAAATACATTACAAGTCTTTCTAAGAAAATTATAACCTAGTTTGAGTGGCCTTTATAGTTAATAGTTATTGTATTGCTTATCAACTTGGTTACATTTTATTTTGTCTGCCTGTGATCAAAAGACTTATTTTACTTTAAAATCATTCAAATAACCTATCAAGTTTTTCAAAAATAATATTGATTTATAAATAATAATTAATAAGATGATATAAATTGCCTCGCACTATACTATAAGTATTGAATTTTTAAATTATATAGGGTGATTTATAACGAGTGTACCAAATTTTAACAGTTTGTTAGGAAGGTCATTTCGAGTGAATAATGTCATATGAACATAAGTTCTATTCTACCTAATTAAGTAACTACAAGAAATTAAAGTTTTATTAGTGGCATAGTAAATTTTTCAATTTAATAGCAAGATGAAAAACAAAATAAATCTATAGAAAGCTATTCAGAAACCGCACGTACTATCTACCAGAGATGGAATAAACACGATGCACAATCATCCTTTGTTGTCTCTCAAGAATTCACATGTTGTTATTCAGTCTAGATTTCAGCAACAATTTAGTGTTAATATTTGGGCTGGACTTTTCAACGAAGAATTGCTAGCTATTGAAGTTTTAATTAATTGTTTAACTGCTGAAGGATATGCAAATTTTCTTAATAACGGGCTTCATGAAAAGTTAGAAGATTCTCCATCTTCATATTCGACAACGCATGTGATTCCAACATGATGGTGCACCACCCCATTTTGGAAGACAAATAACACAATGGCTAAATTTGAGATAGATGGATAGGACTTGGAGGTCCTGTCGTATGAACAGCAAGATCTCCAGGTTTAAATCCTTCAGATTTTATCTTTGGGGACATTTGAAGCAGCTCGTGTATGCTGTAGAAATAAACACTCGCGAGCAATTAATAGAAATGATTATGGTAGCATTAAATCAAATACGTACTAACACTGACATGAATCGCGTATACGATTTTTTGATTCGTCAGTGTCATTCCTGTATTCGAGCACTAGGATCTCACTTTGAACATTTGCTGTAAAAATATTTACTCTTTTATTTTGTTTTTCAACGGTAACTTGCTTTTAAATCGATAAATTTTCTATGCCATTAATAAAACTTTAATTTCTTGTAGTTGATTAACTAGATGGAATAGAACCTATGTTCATATGACATTTTTCATTCATAATAAACTGTTATAGTTTAGTACACTCGTTATAAATCACCCTGTATATTTTTGTTTTTTTATCGTATTCTTTATAAAAATAATAATAAATATCTTTTTTGTTCGTACAAGAACCAATTTTACTGATTTTTTTTAATGACTCATGAACTAGCTTCATAGCGTAGACAATTGTTGATTGATACGTTGATATTGGTAAGCAGAGCTGGACAGTACTTAAGTACATTATTTATAATTAATTACCAAATAAGTACTAACGTGTGGTACTTGGTACTTGTACTTAAGTACCTTCAAAAAACTGCCTAAAGTACTTGATTCTCAAGTACTGTCATTTTTGTGCCATTTAAAATTCCAAACTAACTATATACATATAATACTATATTATTACAAAATCCCAAGTAGTATGTACATAATTTATATGTCAATGATATAATAAAATTCATTCTGCAGAATTTCAATCTAATTTCAATCAAATTTTGCGCATTTTGATTGAAAATTAATTATTTTTATATCAACATTAAATAATTATGAAGGATAACAATATTTTTATTTCTAACTAGTAAAGTTTTGAAATAAGTATTACTCGTACAAAATATTGTTTTTTCTAATTTGAGTTCATCTTTGCCATCTAGCTGCATTTCATCATATTAATGTCAAATAGTGACATTAATTTGCGGCGCCATTTAAACAGACCGTTTTAAAACAATGTGAACTTTAACTAAACTATTTTTTACCTCTCGCTAAGAGAGGTATTGGATTCATGCTAAAAATCGCATGTCCAGATTTTATTGAATAAGCACGATTTAAGGTCCATAGAATCCGATTTTAACATTTTTACAATGATGTCTGTGTGTGTGTGTGTGTGTGTGTGTGTGTGTGTGTGTGTGTGTGTGTGTGTGTGTGTGTGTGTGTGTAGTTGTTGGAGACACGATTTCTCAAATTCTATAAGACTAAAGATCTTTTTGACTACGGATTCCTCAATCTAACATTAATGGGAAGAGTTGAATAGGTTTTGGTACCAATTGGAAAACCAGAAGTAGTAGTATCTTAAAAAAAAAATTCTAAATATTATTTTTTTGAAATTTTATTTTTTAGTATTAAAGAACGATACATTTTAAAATTTTATTATATCTTCTATATATTGAGATAAAAAAGTAATATATAAAATAATCTGTTGTAATAAATTTCAGAGCCTAAACAACTCTATAGTAACCATCAGATGTTTGTAAATGACAGAAAAATGTCATTGTCAAAAACCAACTGTAGTTCACTTGGGTGGTATTGGTAGCTCAATTCTAAAACTTGACCTTAAGTCTATTTTAACTAAACACATGACAGTGGATAAGAACCGATTCAGAATTTGTCATAGTGCGAATATGGTTTTATGTAGATTTTAGCTGAAAATAAATCTTAGATATTCTTTTTTGGCAACATAGTAGTAAAACGTCAAATTACGCTTTTACGTTAAATGAAGAAGTTTAACTGACATTATTGAAGAATTTTTCTTTGATATTGGCAAATTTACTATTTCTTGTTGTATAACAATAATAACAATTAAATATTTAAAATTATATCTATATACATATACCCATCAGAAATCCCGTCAAGAAATTGGAAGAAATTCGAACATTTAGAAGTATAGGAGAAAACTTCCTCAAAAAATAAATTTAAAATTATAAGAATAATCTAAACATAAAGAAGACATGAGAAATGTATAGGGCGCGAGCAGTCATGTGACTTTGTTGGACTTGACAAGCAAATATGGGGGCCCGAGTTAGAATGACAGCTAGTAATTATGTATGTCAAACGTCAGTTTTTCATCCAAAATTTCATGATATTCCAATTCCATGTGGTTTATTTTCCTCGACAAGTAAATTCCATATTCCTGGTGACAAATTAACCACGTGAAAAATTATGACATTTGACATCTACGTACATAATTACTAATTTTCATTTTGACACGAACTCCTATATCTGCTTGTCAAGGCCAACAATGTCACATGACCGCTGATATAGTGAGAGGTAGTGTATTGGCCACAACAGATTTTTTTTGTTTTGTTTCTATACAGTCCTTCAAGTTTCAACTAATATAATCAGAAATGTATAACTATTGTGATCATGTATAGAAATAAAATGTTTGTTATAGATGTGCAACTAATTTCACACTCCGATGGTTTTAAATTAGACATTATGATCCCAGGCACATGCGGTTACCCATGCCATTACTAACTGTGCTCACCCTTGTTTATGTGTTCAGTGCTTATAATTGACAATAAAAAATTGCTAATTTTAATAATTGTTTTGTCATTTAAAAATAATAATTGAGTATAAGAATTTAAAAATACAGTGTTAACAAAATACTAGAAATTTCAGTCATACAGTATTTATTCTTACAAGATAACAAGAATAATGTAAGAATAAATATTGTGTGACTGAGATTTCGATTATTTAACACCTAATCTTTATACCAGTCCAGAAATTTGTACATATTAAAATATAAGTTTATTTGTATCACAGTTCGCAATAATAGATTTATAGTTATGAGGATAATTATATGATTTTCACTTCTTGTCAGTGCTGTTTTACTATCTACCTATGAATAAGGAAAGAAAGGAAAAGGTAGATAGTTTAAAAACCTACCAAATGCTACTTTTCTTTTGTCTTTATGTGTATAAAATATGAACTATAGTGAAATATACAAGAATATGAAAATAATTGAACCAAATTAGTATTATGATTTCATTCTTATTAATATTATATTCTTTATTTTTATTATAATTACAGTGCTTTAATTATATAAATTTAAAAATAATAACAATACAACTCTGGTATGATTTCCTCCGTCCAAATTGTATAGTTAGTTGCCTGCGTGAAACAGGTACGCTCTCTCGTTGAACGAAGTTTACTTTCATGATGATAACAAAAAGAGGTTAATTCTCAGCTGATCCATTTTCAACCCTTTCGACCTCGTTTGTAATTGAATTAGACTGATTACTATGAAGGTTGTTGTAAAATAAACCATGTGCAAGCGGATTATTATTAATGCAACTCAAATGACGTCATATATTTTCACTGGTATAATAAAGTATTATGCAATGCAAAGTACGAGCCCAATCCCAAATGTATTCGTACCCTCTGAAAAAAATATATTAACACCAAGAAGAAATAAATTTTTAGATTGCAATAGTTAAGAATATATTTGGGCAATTTTTTATTTTATGTATTAATAAATTGTACTGGAGTTAAATATTATGTTATTATCTAAATTTATCATTTTAACAATAATCTACGGGCAAATATATAACAGACACGTGGTAATTTTTTTTAGTTCCTACAGTAAATAATACAATATTTATGTCAGTACTATTTATAAAACTGAAGGTAACTGACAATATATTCAATTAAGTACTACCTAAATTATTATTTTTAGTAAAGTTATTTGCAAAGTGATATTTATTAAAGTACCACCTACAATTATTTTAAAAACAAGAATAAACTTCTGGATACTATGCTATACGTATTACTCCAATTCAACAAATTTTGATATGGTGTATTAATAGAGTGTATAGAACTTGAATACATTGCTTATAATAAAATTTCTTAGGTTTAATAATAATTTATTTGCAAATAAACCATTGTCTGCATATGACAAATGTTTTCGTCTTTAATAATTCGCAAATAATTTTTATTAAAGTAAGAAAATTTGATGGCTATTAATAGAGTATATTGCCAGTTACCTTTATCCTCAGTTTTATAGATAATACTAACATAAATATTGTATTATTTACTGTTGGAACGAAAATTTTTGGGACTTATCTTTTGTCATATATTTGCTCGTAGATTATTGTTTATATGAGAAATTTAGTTAATAACATTGTATTTAAATCCAGTATACTTTATTAATACATAAAATAAAAAAATGCCCAAATATAGTATTAACTATTGTAACATAAAATTTTATTTTTTATTGCTGTTAACATATTTATTTCAAAGGGTACGAATACATTTGGGGTTGGGCTCGTATTACCTACTTTTAATTTGAACTTCTTATTCATATGCAAGTTATACGTAAGTACGAAGAATCCTTATTATGAAATGGATTGAATTATTATAATTCTCTTTCAGTGATGCAATAATTTGTCAAAATGGCAATGACATTTTAGTGGTTGAAATATGTGACATTTAACAGGACAGATTTTCCCCCTCTTTTTCAGAGTGAGCATTATATATATTAAAACATACATTAACCATAAATGAGATTTATTTTTAAACGATTTTTGGTTATATTTTGCTAGTTGGAATTAGTATAATTGCATTAAATACTTCAAATATCTAGGTAACGGACAGAATAAAAAATACAAAATTACTGACTCCAACCAACTACTTTATCAAACATTTTCCTCTATGGAAATTGTCAACTATTTTTAGAAAGAAGTAATGTAAATGAAAGTCAAAACAGAGAAAATGGTAAAAAACACTCGTTACAGAAGGCCGGTCGTTCTCCCATTCGCAGGTACGCGGCTCTTGGCTGATTTTCTAAGTCCTGGTAGAATTAGTTGCTTTCTATTATTTACGTTTTAATATTAACCCAGCGAGCTGAAAAATGAATCAATAGGTCTGTTCGTTTGTATTGCACATGTACTGAAAATATGTCATTAGTGTAGTTTAGTACAAAATAATACACACTTGTTTTCTAAATACAAACGAACACAAATTAGACAAGTTAAAGCAGATTTTATAGGTTAAAAGACTCATGTCATCAAATATGGGAAACTGTTTAACACAATTTCCAAACTCTAAAACTATTTCATAACATATTGACATATTATCTATATTGTAAGTTTAATTTCGTTATATTTTTACAATATACAAGAATGTGGTCGTGCACGATTTTTCATTAACTTTAATGGATAGAGTAATGAAAAATAATAGGGTCTATTATACGGGTCGTATTTTTTATATTTCCTCAAATCGATTTTTAATAATGAGAAAATTGCAAATAAAAATGACTGTTCAAAATGCGGCTGATTTTCCCCACCTCGCCCCTCGCCTAGTGACGTCAAAATTCAATATCAACGGCCATTTTGAGTTTCACATTAGATTCTAAACGTCAAAGTGACATTTAAAGATAACCTGAAATTTAGGAAAGTAAATATGTCGGTGGAACGTTGTTTTGTTCTATCGTGCCAAAATACTAGCGAAATTATACTCAATTCAATGCCTTGCGTGCGTTTCTATAGCTAAACAAGTGTCTAATCTCAAATCTTTACAAAGAAGCATAGCTGACGTGCCGCGTGGATAACTTCAGGTCAAATGAAAATTGTATTTATAAAAATGAAAGAATGATTTTGCAAGCATATTTAGATATGTAATTTTCAATTTAGAGTCTATATATTTTTTTTCTTTTAGAAATTCTTTGTTCATATGATAAGTGTCTATGAAATGAGTCTGATCTGAACTTGCAATTCTGAAGCGTGTCGTCACAACATGTCTGTTTTTTGCAACCTTTTAAAAATATACTTTAAAACAATTTTATACAACAAAAAATGTAAATAAAAAATAATTTAATCATACAGTACGCTAAATTAGATTATGCTTGTTCGATTTAAACAAAAAAAGGAACAATTATTTTTTTTGCATGACCTCGAAATTAAAAAAAGAAAAAGATGATGACGTGAGTCTTTTGGTTCAGAATAGCCTATACGTATAATGGATTACTTTAGTATCGATTTCTGAACTTTTAATGACGATTTTTGTGGACTTTGGTGACGATTTCAAATAAAAGTATTTTCGTTGACTAATACATATTTGGATATTGAATCTATTTTGTAACTAATTAATTTATTTTTAACAAACGCTTAAAATCTTTACCAGTTAGATTTAGTTTTAGATTTGGTAATCAAAAATTTAATATTTTCCTATCAATAATTTTAATTGGTAAAAATAATACATAAAGTTCTACGATTAATGTTGACAGATCATTTAAAAAAAATCTAAATCAAGATCTTCACAATTAATATTTTATATCAGATCTTATATCAATTTCTGCGATCGGATCTTTTTAACTTTCCGTCACTTTTATGTGACGAACGTATTATTCTTTAATCAAAAAATTCGATGATGAGTTGTTAATAAATAAGAACGTTTTAGGGTCCTTAGACAATTTTATAGTCTAGTGACAATTGACAATTAACTACTATATATTTATTATATTATTAAACTTAAACATATGCAATATATATACACCGAATTTTATCATAGGCTATGTTAATTTTCTATTTTCTTCTCCATATTAATACTACCAGATTTAGGGGAAAATCCAGATCCGAAAAGGTGAAATGATCCCGATCAGATCAAAGATCTTACATTTGTATCTCCAGGGCCGTTTTTCTAGCGGGCGTGCAATTTTTCAGTCAAAATTCGTTGGCACAAACTTCAAGATATTTCGGTGAGTTCCTCCAACTCATCGATTGTTCTACGTTAGACAATCAGACATAATCGCATCACGATTTTTTTAATGCTGGAAATCGAGGGACGCCTAGGTCGAGATTCATCTTTAATTACCACTCGTAATTCGTAAACCCTTGCATGGCTCAAAACTCCCTCCCCTTAAGGGTCTCGACTCCGCGTGGCTCTACATGGAATCTGTTTATCTGAATGAGAAGTGTGGCGCGGTGCGGAGATGTTTAGTCCGGCCCACTTATAGTTGAACATTTGTATTGAGTTGATGGATCCAGAAGAAACGCGTTGGTCAATACAACATTACGTTGAGGTGTAGTGGGGTGGATATTGAAGAATGAATAGCAATAGATGGGGAGAAATGGATTGCTATTTATTCGGAATTTGGAATTCGGATGGGTGGACTTTGGTATATAATAATATATATAAGAAACAAAGAAACTATCATTTTATTGAAATTAAATTAAAGAAATATACTTAATTATTAATTATTTCAATAACCAATTACATACTAGGTAATTATATAAAATATATAAATCATATTCAGAAAGAAAAAAAATCGTTGACAATGAAGATTTCTAGATATAGAAAAAAAGTTTTTAGAGAAGGAAAAATAAAATTTTCCTTATATAAAGAGCAAAATGGCAAAATAATATTCAGCAAGTACATTAAATCGGCAAACGAGCCGCAAAAAAATTCAAACTTATGCCTCAATTTGTTTTTCGAGAAATGGAAGCCCTCTTGTATACCGGGGATCAATGAGCTCAGGAAGAACGCAATCAATATAGAACTTTATTAAATGTTGCTCCATGTTTATTTTTCCAAAAGTCTTCATCGTAATCAATTTTTTCCATTGATATACCTTTTGGAGTCCATATTACAAACATGCAATATTTTTTACCACTAATTCGTAACTAACCCTGGACTTGATAGTAGTATGAATGATTTCGTTTTAAATATAATTTATCATCACGTATTACGCAAAAATTCATTTTTTTCGAAATAACGCCCTTAATAGGTGAAAAATTTTGTGCTGATGAAGGATATTTAATTTCAATTAATCTCGATTCCCCAATCAAACCATCAGGACTTGCTCCTAAGAAAGGATATTTCTTATCAATGAACAATCCTGTGGGTTTTACTTGCAAATTGCTCATTTCTTCAAATTTTTGTCTTGCAATGGGTTCATTTTCTATTCCAAATTTTGTTGCTGCAGAAAATGACATATACAGCATTGATTCTAAAATCGTTTTGCAAGAGGTAGAGCGGCGCATTTTACATATTTTGCCGAAATTAGACGCAATCAATCTCTTCACTCTCTCAGTTTGCCATACTTGGCTTTGATTTTCCAATACAGTATCTTGTAATAATTTTTCCCTTTCTCCTTCAGTTTTTTCCAACGATTGTAGGAATTTTGTCTTTTTTCTATAAATTCTCCGTCCGACATATCGAGATCTGCCTCACCAAGAAGACCATACTCTTTATCAGGTCCAACCTTAGGTCCAGTTTTTCTCCTTTTATTTGGAGGAGCAAATAATCTTCGTCTTGCATTAGATTTTTCTTTTTCTTGTTTCTTCTTCTTCATATACAATTTCCTATATATACCTGGGCTTCTGTTTGAAATTTTTTTGTAAGAAAATACAAATTGTAGTCACTGGCATCGTCCAGGGTTGGAAAACCATCCCCTCTTCTATTGCTCTCTACCCGTACTCCACTATGGTAACTCATTTCAGCTTCCGTAAAATTCCGTAAAATTGGTTTAGAAATTTGTAAATTACATACGTAATTTTAAAGATAGAACAAAATTTCAAAAACGAGCGTATAGAAGGAAAGTAATACTATGCTTCTGCGTTCTTATATTTTTCAATACATATCTATTTCATTAGATATATTATGTTGAATATTGTGTAAAATGTGTTATTTCGTAGTTTTGTAATATTAATTATAAACATTTTTTCAAATTTTTAACAACGGGTAAGCATTTTTTAAGAAATTATGTTGCACAATTTCATTTTTTCAAAATTAATATGTAAGTCATAAAAAAAAACTACGACACCTCTAAACATGCAACATTTTCCTCAGGAGACGGGAATAGCAATAGACGGAGAGAAATGGATTGCTTTCATATTCGGAATTCGGGTTGGTGCTGTTGGTAGACTTCGGTATATGATAAAAAAATACATATGAAAACTAATATAAAAAAATCATATTCAAATTAAATTAAAGGAATATACTTAATTATTTCAATAACCATTTACATACTAGGTAATAAAAAAAAGAATCATATTCAGAAAGAAAAAAAATCTTTGACAATGAAGATTTCTATATATACAGAAAAAAAATACAGAAGGGAAAATAAGAAATACATATACTAGTATTTCTCAAAAAATTAAAGGAATGTCAATTTCCTTACACAAAGAAAAAAATCGGATGTGGCCAGCACAATACCTTTCGTCAATCCCGTGTATTACGTATAAATTCTGTACATAAATTTTCTTGCGAAAGATTCTAAATTTCCAGTAAACGGCAAAATAATATTCACAGTGTAAAAAAAATATATAAGAATATTTCGAGGAGATTTTACAGCTAAAACAAAAATAATAAAGCAATCTCGAAAAAAAAGACACATTTAAAAATAGGAAACGATGAAATTGAAAAAGTAGACAACTTTATCTACTTAGGCGGCGAAAAGAAGTAAATTAAATGGATAAACGAGTCGCAAAAAATATCAAACGTATGCCTCAATTTGTTTTTCTCGAAATGGAAGCCCTCTCGTATAACGGGGATCAATGAGCACAAGAAAGAACGCAATCCATACAGACCTATTAAATGTTGCTCCATGTTTCTTTTCCAAAAACCTTCATCGTAATCGATTTTTATCTCCCGTCACCTTTAGGTAAGGAAGGTATTGTCTTTGGTCAAAAAAATCGATGATGAATTTTTAGTGAATAAGTACGTTTTAAAGTTCCCTAGAATACGATTTTACCATTTTTACGATGACGTGTGTGAGTGTTTGTGTGTGTGTGTTTGTGTGTGTGTGTGTGTGTGTGTGTGTGTGTGTGTGTGTGTGTGTGTCTGTGTGTGTGTGTGTGTGTGTGTGATGATAGACGATAACTCCAACACTACAATTCTAAAAATTATAATTCTTTCGTATTCCGTTTATTTACATCCATATGAAGATCTGATTAGATTTTGGTTATAATTGGTCAACCGGAACTACCCTCATTTGAAGATTTTAACAGTTTCTCTTGAAAAAACGTTCTTGACATTTAATGTTATTATAAACATTACAGAATATTATATTATCTATACGATTTGATTGCATTTTTTATTTTATATTCAATGGATATAGAGTTAAACAATTTAAATTTCATAATTCAGTCAGCTATGCTACTACATTTAAGAAAATTCTAATTGACAGATGTCAGTGATTTTGCAATACAGTATTGTGTAATAACTTTTCCTTTCTTCATCAGTTTTTAGCATTGATTAACTAAAAAAAGAACTAAATATATTTAAAAAAAAACGAACTACCTTTTTCTTTGATAATATATTCAATTTTGTCCTTTGTTTTTATTTTCTGGGAGCAGATAATCGTAGTCTAGTTTTTTTTGCCACGGCGTCAATTTCGAACATCGGGTTATAGAAATATACAGTCAATTTACTACGAATACAAAATATACCCCGCACCCCGCACTGGCATCGTCCAGGGTTGGAAAACCATCCCCTCTTCTATTCCTCTCTACCCGTACTCCACCGCGCCATGACTAGGGCAACTCATTTCAGCTTCCGTAAAATTCCGTAAAATTGGTTTAGAAATTAGTAAATTACATACGTAGTTTTAAAGATAGAACAAAATTTCAAAAACAAGCATATAGAAGGAAAGTGAAACTATGCTTCTACGTTCTTATATTTTCTAATAAATATCTATTTAGTTAGATATATTATGTTGAATATTGTGTAAAATGTGTTTTTTCATTGTTTTGTAATATTGATTGTAAACATATTTTCAAATTTTTAACAACAGGTAAGCGTAGATCCATTCTTTAAGAAATCATGTTGCACAATTTCATTTTTTCAAAATTAATATGTAAGTCATAAACTAAAAACTGCGACACCTCTAATCACGCAACATTTTGCTTAGGAGACGAGACCCTTAAGTCCTTCGAAGCAAAGCGACAGTTTCCGCTGCTGATTTTCTCTAACAGAAAACAAAATTTAACTGTCTACGAATGAAAAATCGCCGAACACGTCAAATAGCACTTGCCAAAATAAATCACTAACCGGTCAGATGTTTCCCGAAGCATGACAACAGATTCAAAAGAAAAAAAATCGGATTTTTTATGTAGCACCTTGCAAAAAATTCTAAATTTCCAGTATAATTATTTCATAAACAAACTATGCAAATTGCACTTGACACTAACATCTCCTTCTTCTTTAGCTTTCCCCATTCGTTAGGGGTCGCTATTTTTTTTTTAATTTTACACTCATTTCTGTTTTACGTTTCGTTCTCATTTAGCTCTTTTTCTCTCAAGTCTTCCGCAATACAGTCCTTCCATCTTATCTTTGATCTTCCTCTATTTCTATTACTAAGCTATTCAGTCCTCATCCAATATATATTCTTCATTTCTCCTCATGACATTTTCAAACCAATGTAATCATCTCGCTTGTATCTTTCTAGAAACTTGTAACACTACAGTTATTTCCTTACCTATCTTACCTGTCTTCCCCAACATCTACTTCAACATCCTCATCTCTGCCACATTAATTTACTTTTTATTTATACTGACATCTGTCAATTTGAATTATATGAATATATTAGTAGTAGCCATGTTTAGCATAGCTGGCTGATTTATAAAATTTTATTTTTTTAAAATTCTTTAACTCTATATCTATTGAATATGAAGTATAAAATGTAATCAAATCGTATAGAGTATAATATATTCCTTAAGTTATAATAACGTTAAATGTTAATAAATCAAATTTAACTGTTAAATCTTCAAATGAGGCTACTAAAATGAATGTTTTGTGTATAAAGTTATATGCACATGAGTAATTTTCTTTGCATAATCTTGTAAAATAAATATTACACATGACATATGTATTTCATGACAGAAATAAAAATTTATTTAAACATGAAATTACAGGGAAATTTCTTTTATTTACATGTATTTATGTAAATTTGTTTAAAAGTTGCATATTAACTCTGTACACATCTATGTAATTGTTTGCCTTAAATCATAATATATGTTATAATTTTATGCATTTAGAAAGTATGATAATGACAAATGCATACTTAAATTGCTTTAAAATTTAATTTAAAGTTTTTGCGAAATTATATTATCTTTTTAAGAAATAACATAGAAGTACTATAATTACCATTATGTTAATTGCTTTACTGTTATTTATGATTGCAAAGTAACAAAAACCAGTTATACAACTTCGTGATGAGTTTTGTTTCAGTCGCCAGCGCCGTGAAGTTATGCAACTAGTTTCACACTACTGTGATTCTGAATTACATGAGCTGTAGGTGGAGTTATGAACTTAATCTCTCATCTATCTAGTAATTTGTTTATATCACTGCATAACAGTTGAATCACAAAGGAAGATTAATTATCGAGAAATACGTGCATAATTCTTTAAATCAAAACACTTCACTGATCAAAGTTTAAGAGGATGATTTGTATCTAAATTATTTGAAATGTAATGGAAAATAATTCAGTTTGATTGTTATCAGAATTGTATAAAATATTTAAAATGTTACTTATATAAGTTTTAAGAATTCTCATTTCTTTTTCTATATTTTTTTGATATTTTAAGAATGCGGGCTGTTATTATGATTATATTTATTAGCTATACTGAAGTAGAATTTTATTTCCTTTCAGTTTTTATAAATGCAATTGAATTAATCATCATGGTTTCTGACCCACATCCGAATCGGAA